>OX638238.1:10861636-11461636 GCA_951805285.1 Thymelicus acteon | reverse complement strand
ACAACTATCTGTATAACAACAACATGATTATTTATTGTACAATTTCTTTAGTTTAAAAGTTAATTATCGTATATTGGTGGCCGTAAAACTCAAAAATAGTGACGATTGGTTTCAAATTTTTATACAAGATGATGTTGCCAGAAGAGTCTACAATACCATATTAGCATAGATTACCCCTTTAGTAACTGAGTATAATTTTACCAAGAAAAAAATAACAGACTTCAAAACAACTCAAACACTACTCGTCAGATCTAGCTCAAATTTAAATGCGACCACATGACAAGCTCCAGCTTTCGATTAAAAAGAATCATCAAAATCGGTTCACCCAGTCGAAAGTTCTGAGGTAACAAACATAAAAAAATACAGTAGAATTGAATTCTTCTTTTTTGAAGTCTGTTAAAATTGGATGAAAGTCACACACCACAACATAATTTATAATCCTATAATGTTATTATTAGTATCCCTATATCTCAAAAATTTTATTTTTCTATCACAGTGCAAACTGAATTAGAATTTCTTCCTCATTTATGGAATTGAAATTTTACATATTGCTTTAGTTTTGACGACGATGAATTTGATTACCTTAACTCAGAACTGGCGCCAGGCGATAAAACTCCTCAAGCGTTAATAGTACAGACATTCAATTCGTTTGTTTTAAAATAATTTTTAAATATCAATTTTATGCCTATCCAGGTAACAGTTTACAACCCTGTGGCGTGGAACTATCTCGAAGCCATAAGGATACCGGTTGTCGAGGGAAACTATGCCGTATTTGCACCTAACGGTAAGTTCAAATTTAAAATTAAGATAACTAAAAGATCTTTAAACAGCTATAATAGTTGCCGCTAGTGTAGGCCCCTCGAGGGATTAAATTGGTAATATTGATTTTAGTTGTTAATTAATACCATTATTACTATTATTATTTCTCCATGAGGTTCGCCTGGATAGCTACCACCCTTGAGCATGTGTCAGCCGCCAAACGACTCGTCGTGTTCCAACTGGGGGCTTGAGAGCCAGTTCTTTCTTTCTTTTTCTTCTCTCTTTCTTGGCCGGCAGCGCATCAGCGACGATAGCCACTTACCACCAGGTGGATCGTCAGCTCGTTTGCCGACTATTTCCATAAAAAAATGTACACTTTTACGTATTTTTTCAGGAGACAAGATTGACTCTCAAATAGTAGAAATCCCCGAAGCTGTTCTCAATATACCTACAAGAAAATCTAATGCAACACACGAAATCGTATTTATAGCTAAACTACACGGGTTGGGAGTGAAATCTTTCTATATTAAAAAAGTTAATAAATCCAAAAGAGACGTAGCTCTTCCAGACATAGACAAAAAACGCAAGAACGACTTTTACACCAATGTAAATGATTACTGGAAAGATATTAAAGAAAAACCTTATGTAGACATTAGAAATATTGAAGACGAACAGCTAAGAGAGCTTAGTTTGAGAACTGTTGATACCGAAAAGATACCTGTACGTATCAATAAAGGAGCTAAAAATCTATTCGATGAAGTAACGTTTAATTCTGATAAAGATTTTGATATGCTTAAAGATGTTAAGGATGGATTCGATGAAAATGCCAAAGAATATGAATTGCTAGTTAGAGATACAGAGAAGGAATTGAAAGGGAAGAGTAGAGTGAATGTGGAGAAGAATCTTCACTTCCCGGCGTTGAATGATGAAGAAATGAGAATGCTGTCTGATGAACCGAAAATTGTGGAAAGAGCTGATGAGTTTTATCTGGAGAATGAGGTGAGATGTTTATTATTTACATATTTCTTTTTTTTTTTTTTGAATAGCCGGCAAATGAGCTGACGATCCAGTAGCCGGCAAATGAGCTGACGATCCACCTGATGATAATTGATGAAGTTGGAATACTACAAACAATCAATTCCTTTTTTGGAGAAAACCTGTATTTTCAAGTTGTGTGAAGTCTGACAATCCGCATTTAGCCAGATTGGGAGAATTATTTGAAATGGGATAGCAACACTGATAATTTCAGTTAAAGGCATCCCTCAATGCATGGACATCAGTCCATGGGCGAAGATAGCCACTTACCATCAGGTGGATCCTCAGCTCGTTTGCCAACTATTTCCATAAAAAAACAGGGTGCACCGATGGCTATGATTCCATAATAAGTCCAATTTCTGGTATTTTATTCATTTATAAAAGCTCTCCAACAAAATTTCACAATTTCTTTCCATACAGGTTTAACACTCAATAGTATAGTGTAGTGTGAACATGTCTCTTACAGAAGTGCACACCCATTTACCCATTTTATATATTTCAATGTATCAAAAAAAATTACACCTATATCTCCGTTTTTTCCCAGTACATGAAGCTCCGTTTCAACGAAACCACCGGCCAACTTACGCACGTAATACTACCCGATAGAACTATCAACGTTAAAATCAACATGTACTATTGGACTGGTTGTGTTGGCGATAACTCGAACACGACTCAAAGGTCTTCAGGGGCATATATCTTCCGACCAAAAACAACAGAACCTATAGAGTTACCTTATAAAAACAACGTTATTATCAGAGGATCAGTAGTACAAGAAGCGAGGACCGAATATGATAATATTGCTGTAAGTGTTAGAATTTACGCAGGACTCCCATTCTTCGAAGTTGATTTCGTAGTAGGACCTATTCCTATTGATGATAATGAGGGAAAAGAGTATATAGTAAGATACGAAACGAACGTTGTTAACAACGGAATTTTCTATACCGATTCTAATGGCAGACAAATGTTGAAACGGAAGCTGAATGAGAGACCGCAATGGAATCTGACGCTTGAGGAGCCAGTAGCTGGGAATTATTACCCAGTCACTAATAGAATATTTATCAAAGATGATAATAATAGAGTATCAGTTCTGACTGATAGATCTCAAGGCGGTACGTCGTTGGTTGAAGGAAATATTGAATTAATGCTTCATAGAAGACTTTTGCATGATGACGCGTTTGGGGTCGGTGAAGCTTTGAATGAAACGGCAAATGGGAAAGGATTGGTGATGCGCGGCAGACATAGACTGATGATACAAGATCCTAATGATTACAATGGAGTACTGAACGAGAGAAAGCAGGTGCTACAATTGCACCTGCAACCACAGATATTCGTGTCAAAGACGACGATGAAATATAAAGACTGGTTGAAGTTAGAAAACTGCTTTAAAGGAATGAAAGAAGCGCTGCCTTCAGGAGTCCACTTGCTTACATTAGAACCTTGGACAAATAAGCTGTTGCTTCGATTAGAAAACTATATGGACAAAGCACCAAACTCAACGATAGAGGTTGATCTAACGAAAATCTTTAGTGGTTTAAACGTAAAAGGAATTAAAGAAACTACACTAGCTGCTAATCAATGGATAGAAGATTATAATAAATGGACTTGGAACACACAGAATGAGTTTGCGGAAAGATTTAACGACGCTTATGATAATTTTAATACTGTCAGTAAGGCTAAAGATGATGTAGAGGTTGCAGAAGACGATGGCTTAAAGATTAAGCTGAAAGCGAAACAAATTAGGACTTTTGTAGTCGAATATGATAATAATATGGTAGCGTAACTTTGTATTCATATCTTGCCAAAAATATTGTAATAAGATGTAATATGGATTAATAAACGAATTTATTTATATATTTTGTATTTTTAATACTAGTGGTCGCCATGGAATAATTTATTACAAAGAAAAAAAATCATTCGTTTGAGAATAATGTATTGGTTTTGCTTAAAATTAAAATAACAAATGAAAAATGACTGCCAGTTATACTATAACTTTACGTGGGCCCCAACTCAGAGTCACTAACGGTTACTTTAATGGCTCCTTTTAAGCGAGCGATTAAAGTAACCGTTAGTGACTCTAGAGTTGGGGCGTTAGCTGCTTAACTTACTTTATTAGCATAACTAAATAATAACTCATTATTAAATTAACATACTGTAACAATAAGTAATTATTACTGATTAATATAAAACAACATAATTTTACAAAACTTCATGAACAACAAACGTGAATGATGTTAATTAACTTAAATCACCAATATAATTAAACCATACAACAAATGTTCTTATCTGTTGCGGGGTCAATGTTATCCCATCTTCTAAAACGACACCTTCAACGGGTTTTAAGTTTTTATCTTCACTGTAGTCTACTTTATCGCTATTATAATAATCATTGAAGTTCTTTAAGAATGGATCACTCGTATTCCATTGAAGCGGCGTCCAATTTTCCAACCAAATATTCGCTGCTAGAGTCGTTTCTTTAACACTTTTAACATTAATATTAAGGAAAAGATCTTTAAGAAATACTTTTTTGATTCCATTCTTAACAACATCAGCTTTTTCCAGATAATTTTCAATTCTAATTAGAACTGTATCATCATTCCATTTTTCTAGTGTTAGAATATGAACACCTATTGGTAGCTTCTTTTTCAAAGCAAATACTTCATTCTTCGATGCTAACCATTGATCTTTCCCAGGCGCATTGCTAGCGAATATCTGAGGCATCAATTCTATTTCCTTAGCAAATTTCTTTTCAAATACTCTATTAGGTTTGAAATTAGCTTTAGTCAAGTATAAATAATGTTTTCCTCTAACGATAATGCCTTTACCGTCTATGGTTTCATTAAGAAATGTTTGAACGCCGCTATCATCAGTGAGAATTCGACGATGCACTATAAGGTCGACCATACCATCGTATAAACAAGTGCCTCCTTGTGATCTATCATTAAAAACTGAAAATCTTATGTTTTTGCTCAAATCCTCAATATAAATTCTCGATGTTACTGGATATATATTTCCTGTAATAATATTTGAATTACAATATTTGTTTGTCTTTATTGTTAACTAGCTGTGCCCTGCGGTTTCACCCGCGTTAATTTGTGGGAAAAAAGTAACAACTGAAATACATGATGTTATAATCATATAGCCTATAGCCTTCCTCGATAAATAGACTATCAAACACAAAAAGAATTTCTCAATTCGAACCAGTAGTTCCTGAGATTAGCGCGTTCAACCAAACAAACCCTTCAGCTTTATAATATTAGTATAGATGTGTTTGTATTCTGTTTTTACCAATATATTGATAATAACAATATGATAATAAGTAATGATTCACTTCAATCACTACACACACAAGTTTGAATAGGAGATTTGTCACCTAGTATTATTAAAACCCACCAAACTAAGAAAAAGTGCCCAAAAACAAGGAGGTTGATTATAAAGTTCGAATTGTAGACATATACTGCCATCACCAGACCCATGTAATCAAGTTAAAGCTATGAAAGTGTTTTTTTTTTCACCGTAGAACAATATGCGGGCAGTTTCATAAGATTCTGTTCGGAAGAAACTAAAAAAGCTTTCACAAGATTCGATACAAAGCAATATCAAGGCACATAAAGGCGTTTAAAAACATAGGTAAATTTATTACCTGCAATAGGGTCCAAATTAGAAGGATTAAACGTTGCTCTCATATTCCTTATTCTTTTAATAGTCTGTCTTCCATTCGCATCAGTATAAAATACTCCATTATTAACCAAATCCGACATGTATCTTATAAAAACATCTTTTCCAAAACCATCATTGATAGGTACAGGGCCTGCCACCCAATCAACTTCGATCACAGGACTATCTTTATATAATTTGACCGCAAACGATGCATAATCTGAGTATCTACAATGAATTTCGCTTACTATATCACTTTTAAAAACTTTTGTGTCAACGTAATCAATGATTGGCTCTGGAGTCATGTCCATTGTTCTGAAAATATACGCTCCAGGTGGTTTTTTCTCAGTTTCCATTTTAACGGGATCGTCAGATACGTAATAATAGAATTGGATGTCTAGAGACGTGTTTACGCCATTGGAGAGTACAACGCTCGCAACTTTCTTTGTAGAAGGGTCTAGCGAGATCTTTATGTACTGAAAGAGATAGGAATTATTCGTAAAATTCTTGTACGTAATCTACTATATTTGTTTTAGGAGGCATTGCATGTGGCAAAAAGTATAAAACTCTATATTTATATTCTAACCCAAATTTTTGCATTATTGCTTTGTTATGTAATTTTCAAAATAATACAACGTATCATGGCATTAAGAACTAAACTTACCTTATTTTCTATAAACATATCTTTGGATTCTTCGAAATAATGTACATATTTGCGATAATCTTCAGTAAGGTCATCTTCTGTATTGTTCTCATCAGCTGTTGTATTTTGAACATTGATCTTAGCAACAGTCGTATTTTCAGTAGCTACAGTTTGGCTCGTTGTTGTCGAGACAGTAGTTTTGATAGGTTTAGTACGTTGGACTGTAGCATGAGTCGTTGTTCGAGTGGCTTGCTTTACCGATTTTTCTGTGAACGTTTCATAGTCTTTTACATTTGTTTCAATCATTTTTCTATTAACAAATCCATAGTTCTCTGTTCTTTCATGGCTAGGCCTCTTTTCACTGTTACTTTCAGTTACATCATTAAAAGCATTATCAGTTGTTATAAATGGTATCTTTCTCGGTTTGGGCGTTAATACGTTGTTGAAATTTTTATCATTTGTGTTTTCTTTAGGTATATTTCCAACTTGAATGTTTTCTACTCGATCAGTGGCGGTTTCATCATAATAATCATCGTAGTCTTCGTCTTCAGCGAAAAATGTTTTGTTGTCTATCGGGTATTGGTTCGTCTGTCGAATATAATATTTGGACTGTCGATTTTTCTTCAGCTTCTTGATTAATGATTTCTTGACGCGTTTTTTGGCCACTTTTTCAATTAGGTATGATCTCAAGCCGAGTGGCGGTAAGTCGGCAGCTATAAACACAAGTTCGTGATCCGCTAATGTATCTCTTTGTGGGATTGATAAGACCGGAGCTGGTATCTTCATAACTGCGGTTTTTACTATTTCACCTGCAGACAAACATAAGTTAGTGTGGTGTAACGTAAGTACTTTAAATATCGGCAGTATAGCGCATAACCGCACTAACTTAATATAACGCGTTCCCACGTTAATTTGAAACTAGATGATCACTACTTCGTTAAAGGAAAATATCGTGAGAAGGAAAATGTTTTCTATGAATAACCGACAAGTAAAGAGGCAAGTCCCTGGTATGTGGATGAAAACCAGCAACACAAAAACGCATCAACGACGCATAACTGACCTTAAGGAGGACTTGTACCAGACGTTTTCTTAGTTATAATATGTTAGTTAACTACCTGTTTATCCACATGTTTTGTTGCAATTTAAAGTGGAAATATTGTGCAATTATGGTGATACAATGAAATAAATATTACCTGAGGTGTGAGTGGAAGGGGGCAAACTCTGAGCGTACACTGGCTTGTGCTAAATGTGTATGACACGCCTCGGGCCTTACCTTTGGGGTCGTAGACTAAATATTTCTTTTTCCTCACTGGCAATCTTACGGGCAAGGATACCGGCCAGCCTAGAGGATTGTAGATAACAATCTAAAAATAATAATTACAATTAAACAAATAAATAAAATTAGAGTGTCTGTTTGTAATATTAAAATAACCGCTTTTTACTAAGTGCATTTGGATGTATACACGGTACATATACCAACATTTTTTACAATTTTTGTCTGTCTGTTACAGCTAATCTCTGAAATGGCTGGACCGATTTTGACGGGACTTTCAGTGGCAGATAGCTAATGTAACAAGTGTAACTTAGGCTACTTTTATTTTAGAAAACAAATAGTTTGTTAGGCGATACGAAGTTCGCCGGGTCAGCTAGTAGTTAAATAAGTATACTCTAAGTCTAGATTCTCCTCTGCCTGATAGGCTCAGTAAACCTTAAAAAAAAGTACTGCGAAGATTTTCATGCGAATTTTACGCAAGTAAAGTTTCCTTCGGCGAAGGAGAAACGAGAGGTCCAGCAGTGGGACAGTCTTGGGCTGTGATGCTGAGGATGATGATGATGATAAATACTTACAGAAGACCTGGAAACGCTGAAGACATTACAGCTGGACTCGTTGAAGGAACATCTGTAGTACACCTTTGTGGAACTCTTTCGGAGCTTACTGGAACACAATCAGTATTCATTAAAACTAGCTAAACTCCGTCATGCTTTATGGTAACTATGATATTTGTAAGAACAAATACCCTTTCAAATAAAATAGTAAAATAAATATTATAAAAATTACTTGAAAGCTTGTCTGAGCAGCGCCATTGTCGACTGTATAGCCTCATACATCTTCTTGGTGTAGTATTGCTTGACATAAGGTCTCATTGCTCCCGACAACACGTTGTGGTCTTGGAACACACCTGTTTGTTTAAATAAATAAATAAAAGGGTGCGTGTACTTTTGTACGCGCGTGAGAAGTTATACTTATTTGACATAATTAAATAAATATTTAATTTAATAACGTGTATCAGTTTAATTATCTTTCAAAACTATTTTTGTACTAAATAAAAATAAAACAGTGGTAACTAACGCCATCTCTTAACATAATATGAAGAGTACATTGAGCAACTAGCGCCATCTATCCAGCAATTAACGCAACAGTGCAGCGCTAACGTTTAACACAACCTTGTTGAAAGTAGCATAAGAAGTATAACTTCAATAAAGCGCTTTTATGATGCACTTAAAAGCAACAGAAATTGTGGCCGTGCTGTTCTCCGTTGAGGAATCCCCTCGGCTGAAACATAAGCTAGAGTAAAGGTTCTTACCCATGATCCAATTCATTTCCTCAAACACTTTGTTGTTGTTCCCCAGTTTGGCTAGAACCTGCAGCTGCTTGGCCATCTGGAGAGAAAGTTGATATACTATATTCTTAGGCATAGTTAGAGGACGTGCTTAAAGATGAAAGGCACAATGCAATCTGTTAATAATTCTTGACGAAAAATAACCCGACTTCAAAATTAGGGATAACTCGAAAACTACTAGTCATTTCTTGTTCAAATTTAAGTGGAACCACATGACAAGCACCAGCTTTCGATTAAAAAAAGAGTCATCAAAATCGGTTTACCCAGTCAAAAGTTCTGAGGTAACAAACAGAAAAAATACAGTCGAATTGAATACCTCCTCCTTTTTTGAAGTCGGTTAAAAAACTTCGTAATACGCCTAACAATACCTTATGAGTGCGGACACCCCTTACACGAGTATATTGAAAAACATATTCCCTTAGTTTTTAGGGTTCCGAAGTAAAATCGGAACCCTTATAGTTTCGTCATGTCCGTCCGAGCTTACAGCATAGAGCTTTCTAGCACTAAGGGTCTCGGCGCTTTGCTTCGGACAGACGGACAGACGGACGGAGGTGACAAAACTATAAGGGTTCCGATTTTACTTCGGAACGCTAAAAATAGGTTTTATAATGAATTTACAAGGAAAACTATCACGGCTACATAGCCGTGCTAACATTAGCATAAGTAGTTAATGAGTAATAGTCGAGAAACTTACTACTTCGGTATGTAGGGTACATTGCGCGTGGCCCAACACGCGCTTGCCCGGTTTTTTTCATGGAAACAGCCGGCAAACGAGCCGACGATCCACTGGTAAATGGCAAACGTCACCCACGGACATTAGCAACAGCGAAGTAAAATAAATCCCAGAATAATAATCAATTCTAGGGGAGGATACAATAAAAAACAATAGGCACATGACACAGACCTGTAAATACACATTCCCCTCTCGCGCCATGTGCTTGACTGTGGGCCGCGAGGTGTACATGCCGGTGGCGTACGTGAACCGGTCGTACGCGAACGGGAAGAAGTCGTCCTGCTTCGTCTCCAGCACCAGTCTGAGACAGTTTGATGTTAGGTTAGGTTAGGTTATGTTAGGGAATCTTTAGATCTATCTCACATGACGAGGCTGGTTCTTTCTTTCTTTTTCTTATCACATTCTTGGCCCGCAACGCATCAGTGATGCCTTTGGTGTTCCTGATGTCCATGGGCGACGATACCCACTTACCATCAGGTGGATTGTCAGCTCGATTGCCGGCTGTTTCCATAAAAAGAAGTTTGACATTTGGGTAGATGTGGGATTCTCTATCTATTCCACTTGTGAGAAGAGAATCTGAAAAGGGACCAGCGCTGTCAAGATTGCAAAAGAATGCTAGAGCGTATAAAGTCGCATCGATGTCAATTTTCCCGAAGAAAAAAATATTTGGTTGGGTTAGGTTAAAAAGCTTTGTTTTGAGTTGCTTACGGCTCGCGGACAACTTGTGATCCTCCGAACTCTATTATTAGTCCAGTCATCTTAGGAATTCACTGCGGAATGAGAGATACCCAGCTGATTTTTTTGTATAAAGTTGTATTTTGGCATTCTAAAACTTGTCTCAAAACCTGCATATGGTAGGGTGACCGCGTCTATTCAAAATTTGAGGACAAAGGTCATAAAAATCGATTCTTTGCAAATATCTCATTTCCTATGGGTTTTTCGCTATTTGTATCTTCATCAATATTGTAGAGAATTATATTCCCTACAACTTTTGTTTCAAAAATTTTTTTATACGTCGTCTTGTTGGACCAACAACGATAGTTTAAACTCAGAATCATAGATTAAATTGCTTTGAAATTACGGGCCTTAGTTACCTATGACTTAAGTAATTTACGTGTATCATTTATAGCGTGAAATGCAGATAAATTTTAGTAACGCCATCTATTAACAACATCCGGAACTAAATATCTAGCAACTAACAAAATATCGATCTTCCCATGGGGATGTTTTACCGCGGTAAAAAGTAGCCTACGTTACTCTCCAGCCTCCTCACTATCTCCACACACAAAAACCATACCATATAACAGCTTCATTGCGACGTGAAAGACGGACAAACAAACAAACAAACACACTTTCACATTTATAATATTAGTATGGATTTATCAATAAGTAATAAACTTTATAGCGTGCTTTGACCGGGACTATACCGGTTGACCTTACATTATGCTCTCACCGCGCGCTCTCCGGCCTCTATCTCGAAAACGATTCGACGTATAAAAAAATTTTTGAAACAAAAGTTGTAGGGAATTTAATTTTCTACAATATTGATGAAGATACAAATAGCGAAAAACCCACAGGAAATGAGATACTTGCAAAGAATCGATTTTTATGATCTTTGTCCTCAAATTTTGAATAGACGCGGTCACCCTACCATATGCAGGTTTTGAGACAAGTTTTAGAATGCCAAAATACAACTTTATACAAAAAAAAATCAGCTGGGTATCTCTCATTCCGCAATTCTTACCTAATTTTGACTAAGATGATTGAACTATATGCAGCCCGTTAATTGAACAAAACGTATTAAGTAACTAATTCATTCAAAATTGACTATCGTCTGATTTTCATAACTGTGCCAGTATACTAACTTAGACCCGTGGACTGCCTTGAGGTAGCACGCCGGCGTCGAATAGTGCAGATAGATGCCCGGTTTCCCATTAACGTATCTAAAACAAATAAAAGTGTGGTTTTATGAAACCACTATGCAAGTGAAACTTTTTTTCGATTTGTAGGCATTTAACTAAAACATTTTAGAAAATTATTCGATTTAGGGTATTAAAATTGCGTTTTAAATCTTAACTTAATTATTGAAAAATGGGAATGATACTGGGAAATCAATGGTAGACAAAATATTCAATTATAAAATTTAATTTCAATTTGCGTATTGGAATACGGAATACATAAATTAATACAATCATTTATATGATAGACGCATGTTAAAAACTAAGAGCAATATTTATTTAAATCATGGAATCTCCATTATTATTCTTACTCCGTCCAGGCCGGAAAATTTTTGGGGCGATAGAATAGAAGTTTCACTTTAAAAAATAACGCTTTATATTCATAGCCCCACTACACACTTATAATTCATACTAGGATTGCGTGTCGTGGCCACGCATAGTACAAACAAACAAGAGCACGCCCAGACCAAGAACAGAAGTTGAAACTCATCATTCTCTGCCTCGCTGGGAATCCAACCCAGGACCTGTGGAAAGGCGCGGCGTGGCGGTCCGTTATGGTAACCATTGCGCCACGCGGGGATCATAGATATAGTATAAAAGTTAAACGAAAGTTATCCCAATAATTTCAGATATTGCTATTTCGAATTCTTTGATTAAGAAACATTTGAGTTAAAACACACGTTTTCATGTGAATCGCACAAAGGAACGGAGGAGCCACCAAGTCTGTTTGAATGTATTTCTGTCTGTCTTTCTGCCTTTCCATCTATCTGTCTATTTTTGGAGTTTAAGTCCTTATCTATATTTTATATTTAAGTCCGCGTTATGAGATTTTATGGGGAGTAAAATCAAACTTTCTCCGTTACGTTATGCGTTATGTTTGTAATTCGTAACACAGAATCTAGATGGCGTTGGTTGGCTGATCAGTTACAACGCCATCTAATGATAATAATAATCTTGGTACATCCTATTCTGATGATGTGAAACATCATCATCATCACCATTGTATTAACTCCAGTCGTGCGTCAGAGCTGACATACAATTTTTCTGTCTTTTTGTATGTCTTTCTGTCTGTCTGTATATTCGTCCATCTGGACTGCGGTGTAACAGTAATACGAACATAATAAGCTTGTCGATATTGTGGAACCACATTGCGGCGTCGTGGTATCCGAACCGGTGTCCCATCACCACCATCACGTGCTGCGTGGCGTAGTGCGGCGCCTGGCGGCTCTGGATCGACTCCAGGAATACGGACACCTGAGATAATAATAAATAAATAATGATACACACTCATAGCCCCATGACATCACATATATCCCTGTGTCGTGGGTGCCATGGACAACATACCCAGACCGAGAACAGAAAATAAATTATCCAAGAGAAAAGACCATGATCCTTAGTACGGTGGTCCGGCATGATTTAATAATCATTATGCTACACGGCCCGTCAAATAGGAATAGGAATACGTTTGTTGACTTTATACGCCGCTACCCTCCTGATTGAAGGGTCGCCTGGGAAAAATAATAGTTTAAAAAAAACTAAAAATTTTACTAATAAAAAATAACCGACATCAAAATTACTCAAAAAGTACGTGTCAGATCTCGCTCAAATTTATGTGGGACTACATGACAAGCACCTGCTTTCGATTAAAAAAATAATCATTAAAATCGATTTGCCCAGTCGAAAGTTCTGAGGTAATAAAAAATAATAAAAAACATAAAAAATACAGTCGAATTGAGAACCTCCTCCTTTTTTTAAAGTTGGTTGAAAAACACGCTTTTATAAAAAAAAACAATATTTTTTTATTATTAAGAATCGTGTAATTGTAATAAAAGCGTGGGGTGTTTTTAAAGATATTATCAAAATGATAATCCTTCTACTCATTGACACCATGCACCCAACGCTTTTATTACAATTAAACGATTCTTAATTCAAATTTATTTTATTTTTTTTTAGTTAATTTTCTATTAAAGCGTGTTTTTTAGTTTTTTTTAACTATTATTTATTTTTTCATTTTTAAGTTTAATTTTTTGAAATGAAATTTAGGTTTTTTCTTTCTTTCTTTTCTTCCTTTTTTAAATATTGAATTGTGATCGGTCCTCGATAAGTCCACGAAGTTTAAATGAAATCTGACCGTTTGAAGTGGGTCAAAATTAAGTCTAAAGGAGTTGGTTACAAACATACATACCTATAGGTTAAGCTAATATAAAGCGTGTAAAAAGCGCTAAGCGATAAGGCCGCCCGTTGTTAAATTAATACTTTTAGGTCAGTAAAATAAACTTAAAGTGCACAAAAAGTAAAAAAAATACGAATGTGCTGTAAAACGTTGAGTAGTTGATACACTATAGGTAGGTATGTATCAGAGTGCTTCATAGAGAGAGACAGAGAGAGTGGGAAAGACATTCGAAGAGTTATGTCCTCTTCTTGCTTTACATAAAGCGGTCTCTAGGCAATCTTAGATGACTTTACGTGTATGACTATGTTGCATGATGACCCTGCCTTTATACGTAAATGCATGAAAAGCTGCATGATCGTCTAGCAACCGCATTTAGAGCGCGTGGTGACAAGACAACAAGAAGAATGTCTTCGGCAGCAGCTCACCCGTTCATCCACATTCCGGAACACGGAGTCGGAGGTGACGAGCAGCGGGTCCCCGCACATGCTGCTGAAACAGAACCCTGGCGGCGTCCAGTAGCCGTCGAACAGCTTGTGCGTGAACAGGTCTGTTTCTGCCCCTGGGTTGATGAGAGGAAGGTAATTGGGACGCACACTGCTATAGGCTTCTTTGTTCTATTGCCCTAAGGTTGACCGGCAGATACTATGACTATAGTTACGGTGCACAAAAAGCAGAAATTTTTGTGGCTCTGCTATTCATCTTTAAGGAGTTCCCTCGTCTGGAACTAATTCTTTGTTTCTTTCTTTTTCTTCTCTCTTTCTTGGCCGGCAACGCATTAGTGATGCCTTTGGTGTTGCTGATGTCCATGGGCGACGATAGCCACTTACCATCAGGTGGATCGTCAGCTCGTTTGCCGACTATTTCCATAAAAAATAAAAAATAAATTCTCTCATGTGCTATCGAACCTGAGCGTATTATTTCATGGTAATCATGAAAACAATATGTAGGTAAAGCTTCAATTCCGTAGGATAATAGTAAGTAATCCTAATAAAACTTGGAAGATTTGACACAATTTAATTGACAAACATAACAATAAAATCTTGTAATCAGAGCTTCATGCAGGAAACTAGGGCATAAAATCTAAACTTCGCTGTGTAGTAGACTACTATTGAAAACAATGTTACCACAAAATTGGTGCACAAATTATCTTACCTAAATCATCGCTTCCCCTCCACAAGAACTCCAAACTCTTTTTCCTCATCCTGGTCAGTTCGTCTTCTATGCTGATTGGATTGATAAATAACCCGTCAAATCCCATCTGCGCCAGCAGTGACGCCATCTCGCGGGAGTGACCGAAGTTGTCTGCCTGCCACGCCACCAGGGGGCGCCCGCATTCGAGGAACGATGCGTTGAGTTTTCTAGAAGATGGAAGGAGCTTTCAGTCATTCATTTCAGAGCCAGCAAATGATGTTTGTATCCATGGTGAAACTCAGACCCCTCTTTCCCACTGGGCACTCTGGGCACGTGCCCAGGGCCCCGTGATCGATAGGGGCCCCCTATTTCCTGTCAGATCACTAAACGATAACTGATATTTATTACCAAAAAACTTTTTTAATTTGAACAAATCGAACCTAAATTACTGACTACAATATCAATTTGCTTATTAGCTTTTGTATAAATCTAGAGGCTTGGGATTATTATTAACTTGCCCTGCCCAGCCCTGAGAAATATTATATTTGTGGAGGACGTACACCCTCGCCAATGCTGTAGGTGTCCTCAGGCGGGGACATGGTTGAAACTGGAGAGACGACGCGAGCTATTAACCAGTCCACTAAACCGAACGTTATTTTACTTGAACTTCTAACGAAGATAAACTATTTTGCAGTAGACCATTAACGGTCAAAGGATTCACTGACTGGATCAGGTGGTGTTGGTGTAACCTCACCTCAAAGCGTAAGTGAACTGATCGATGATCCCCTGGTAGCTGGTGCTGGCCTCGTCCGCCATCCCCCAGCCTCCGCCCACGAAGAACAGCCTTCCCTGACGCAGCAGTTGGTACACCATCCTGTGGACTTGGGGCGAGACGACCACGTTACATGCTGTTATAACTATGAGACAGAAGATGTGAAGGAAGGAACGGAGAATGCAGCTAGCTTTGGAGAAGAATACAGCAAAGTAAAGGATTGAATAATTGGCGTTCGTCCAGTTCGGTTCTCGCGTAGTTTTCTACCGCGCACATGTAAACTGTGGAACAAACTTCCTGCATCGGTGTTCCCTCCAAACTATGACATGGGGTCCTTCAAGTAGCAGGTCTATTGTTTTCATCGAGGACGGCAACGCATTGGTGACGCCCCCAGTGTTACTAATGTCCATGTGCGGCGGTGATCACTTACCATCAGGCGACCCGTCTGCTCGTTTGCCTGCTTAATTAAGGCATAAAAAAAATTATATAGTGTTATCATAAAGTTGTTACCTGTCCCATCGCGCTGGGACCACCAATGAAAGAAATATGGCAACTCGGAACTGGATAAGGTGAACCTGTAATTAAAATCTAGGTTGTCAACGTGTAAAATGAGGAAAATTTACTGTGCGAATAGTAATACATTTTCATCTAAAGTTCTTAAAATAGAAATTCATACAATTTTTTTCAGTTAATTTTCTGCTCCTTAACAAAATTAAAACCGGCCGAGTGGCAAACCACGCACCTTGTATGGTTCCACAATCCATACCATAGTAAAATAGTAAGTTGGTCGATTAATTTCTGAGTTTACATACAATGTACGTAATACAAAATCGCAATTATCGTGATTATTTTCATAATTATATTATGCAAAACCAACTATTTTACCAGAACTAACTAGCATTTTAAAGCTTAAATATTTCACGAATAGATTCCTGAATTGAAAAATGGTCTTCATATACCCAACAACATTTTGAAATGACCTATCCAACCATACGGGGTAGGTAAACGACAAAAAAACATCTCCAGTTTATGTGCAAAAAGGAGAATTTATTTTTTTTTATTTTATTTTTTCTCTTAATTTGCGTTTTATTTGGTTTAATCGACGTCTGAAAACGACCATTTTTATCGGTAAATTTTGTCGTTTTTGAAGCTTCGTAACTTCTATAGTAATTAATTTATTTAAAAAAACGAAACATACCGACATGGCAGACGTAGAGATGTATTGTTTTCCAAAAAATATTTGCTCTAATGTTAATATCCAGGGAGGAAACAGAAAAATACGTTTGTATGGGCCGAACGGTACTCCGATATCCTCTTAATGTCTTCAATTATGTAATTGCATTTTAACCAACTTACCTTCGTTCCTTATCGACCCACAATTCGCTGATGGTAGCGTCTAAAACCCGCTTCATGTTAATATTGCTCTTGTCGTAAAATTCATCATCTGGAATTATTTTATACTTTTCTCTGAGGCTTTTGATACAAAATCGTTTAAAATAATCCATATAATATATATACTTGATTGTAGTTCAGCATTCGTTGTTGAATATAATATTTAATACTAATCTATACTAATATATAAAGAGGAAAGATTTGATTTTTTGTTTGCATTGAATAGGCTCCGAAACTACTGAACCGATTTAAAAAAATCTTTTTTTATAGGCTATATTATATTTTCAAAAAATTAGGGATCCTTAATAAAACTCCAATAATGTAATCCAAGGTGTAAAAAATAAGAAACCCGAAGCAAAGCGAGGGCGGTTACTCGTATTAAATATTTCACAAAAACTTACTATCGTGGTTAGAACTGATAGCCTAGCGGTTAGAACGTTGGCCTCCCGAACGAAGGGGCCCGAGTTCAAATCCTGGCACGCACCTCTAATTTTCAAATATTATGTGCGTATTAGAAGCTAATTATCACTTGCTTCGGTGAAGGAAAACATCGTGAGGAAACCTGCACATCAGAGAGTTCTCCATAAAGTTCTCAAAGGTGTGTGAAGTCTACCAATCCGCACTTGGTCAGCGTGGTAGACTATGGCCTGTACCCCTCACATTGTGAGAGGAGACCCCGAGCCCAGCTGTGGGACAGTTATGGGTTGTTGCTTTGCTTTGCTGCTATCACTACTCTTTGTTATGGAGTTCTCCAACGTACTATTTTAGACCCTAAACTTTTTCGTTTGCCAAAATATACTTATTACTAGAGACCGGATTATATGCATTTGCATATTTGCATATGCATTTGCATCCTCAACGGTAATTGCATATTGTACTTAAGATCTAGTTATGATGCATATTATCGTGTCAAATTGAAGTTTTAGAACTTTTGACAGAAACTAAATATAAGTTTAAGTAGTAATACAGGCACCAAAGTTCAAATTCTGCCCAGTCACCTCAGTGGATGTGGAGCGACCACGTATAAATATTTTTTGAATGATCGAAGACATAATCTCACCACTGAACATTTGGAACAATACGTTTGCGTTTATAAAAATATTAAAAAACCGGGCAAGTGCGTGTCTGGTCACGCGCAATGTACCCTACATTGCGCGTGACCAGACAGAAGTAGTTTTCTTTGTTTGGGTTCCTAAAAATTATTATTTAATTTTGCATATTTTACATATTTTCGTGATTATTTCAAGCATTTTTCATGCATATTTGCATGCATATAACAAGCTTTTTATGTTGCATATAATCCGGTCCCTAATTATTACATACATTATTAGTAAATGTAGGTGAATATCTAATATATAAAATTCTCGTGTCTCGGTGTTAGAAGTTGAACTCCTCCGAAACCTCGACCGATTTTCGTGAATCTTAGCGTGCATATCGGCGAGGGTGGAGAATAGGACAACATATATTTTTCATCCCCCTAAATGTTAAGGGTGGTCCACCCCTATTTTTTTTTTACGCGTGCGAAGCTGCGGGCAACAGCTAGTTAATTTATAAAAAAATCTATCAAAGGTACCTCCCGTATAATGGTCATGAAAAGTTCTGGTGTACCCCAGCTCTGCATGTGAATGGGGTACTATATGGACGTTGATCACACCTTCCTTAGGGATAGGGCATATCTGCAAAAAACATGGATCTATCAATGCAATATAGGGCCTCTTTCACGATCTTCAAGTAAAGTCTGGAGTAGGCTAATTACAGATTAAAGTGACGATTAATTGTACATACGAATTTCACAATGGTTGAGTAGCGCTAACCGACGCGCTAAGTAGCCTGTAACTTACTTGTTACTTCATCTGCCAATTAGCTTGTCTAATTGACGAGTAAGTAAGTAATTTGGATTCTCTATGCTCTTTTACGGCATTTTTAGATAAACGAAATCTAGCAAAAAAAAAACATTTTCGTCAAGTTCGTTAAAATAATCAACACGAATTTTAAATACACGAATTCTCGGAATTCTTCGCAGAGATAGTTCTTCATTTTCTAATTCATTTAGCTGATGTTCGATCAAATCAATTAAATCCATTTTTATCATTGAAGTATTATTACTAGCGTATAGAACCGACACCGCGAACACAATGTATGTTCCAATGAATTGGCGCCGCGCGGCTTCAATGTCCAATGGATTCGTTCGATTTTGAAAGGAGAACGGGGGCTCAATGTTGAAAATAGAACCTCCCGGCGGGGCGGGGACACACATTTGTTTGAGATGTCTTCTCTATGTATATAACTCAATGATTAAAAGATGTTTTGGGGCATTTGGGGTGTGCAAAAATAGATTTCCTGTCCTTCGACGACAGATAACATTGAAATGAAACCAAGTTCAACCTATTATTAGACGACCCTGTAGCCTAGTTGGTAGCGACCCTGCCTGCGAAGCGAGGGGTCCCGAGTTCGATTCCCGGCCGGGGCAGATATTTATGTGACAGATAAATATTTGTGCTCGGGTCATGGGTGTTATTGTGATGTGTTATATGTGTCGTCCATGCCGCCCGCGACACAGGTAATAACCTGCTGCGGGGGTGTGAGTGTGTTAGCGTTTATTATTATTATTATTATTATAGTTGCCTGCTTCGTACTTCATAATATCGCTATCGACACCAATGATAGAAACTTTGGGGATAACAACTTAGATGACACCAATAATGATTTGGAACAATTAGCTGTGACAAATTCACAATTTAATGTTGATCCGAGGAAGAAATTGGTGCAAGAATATTTTTTACAATGAGGATCCGTAACGTTTTTAGTTGAGAATGCAGATTTATAGAGCTAAGAAATCCTTAACATACAGTGAAAAAATTTTTGTTCTACGACAAAAATTGACGAAGTTATGACCAAATTACTTACAAAGTTCACTGCGTGGCTGTGACGTCACGATATCGGTCGCCGCCAGTTAGCCGCTGGCAGCGATACGGCGCGCAATGTTGTGTGACTTTGAAACAAATTAAGTGTCCCATTTGTGCCTAATTCACCTTTTAACTATGTATCAGTATTGTATAGTGCTTAAACGTTCAAACACTTCTA
Organism: Thymelicus acteon; assembly: GCA_951805285.1. NCBI lineage: Eukaryota > Metazoa > Arthropoda > Insecta > Lepidoptera > Hesperiidae > Thymelicus > Thymelicus acteon. The sequence goes on along the minus strand of OX638238.1, from coordinate 11,441,681 downwards.
TGAAAACGCCAAAAAAACTATTTTTTAACGTGCCGAAAAACTCAAAACTTCGTAGAAAATGGTATTCCGTTGTAAAAAGACAATATATGATTTATCTTCAATAGTAACTGAGCTGGGAACCATATCTTTAACTTATATAAATTTCGTAGTTGTATCTATATAGCCAGCTGTGGTTGGGCTCCGTAACATTTTTTTTCAGTGGCAGATGGCTCCTCGCTGCGTCTATGGAGCCACATCAAAAATGCTAAAATGCTACGCTATGTTTGCAGCCTCCCTTTTGAGCAGCACAGTCATGGAAATCCACTTTCTCTACCGTTCAGCAGCAATACGCTTTACTTTTTAGGGTTCCGAAGTAAAATCGGAAGTATCGGAACCCTTGTAGTTTCGTCATGTCCGTCCGTCCGTCTGTAATTTTGCATGGATATACATATGTACACATTTATTAAAACTCCAGAATCGTGGAATAAAATACTGAAAAACTTTTGTTTAGGGTACCTCCCCTACAGGTGTGAGGATGAAATTTTTTATTCGTCGCGTACCCCGTAGTGTGGGATATCGTTGAAAAGGTCTTCGAAAAATATTATGGGTCTTCTAGGACCATGTTTGGATTTAGGGGTGCGTTTGCGAAATATTTGCCTTTATAGTGCTAATTTTGGTCGAGCCCCTACTACTACTCAAAGGATGATTTGTAACGATGAGTGAGAGGGAAATAAAAGCGGCCAAGTGCGAGTCGGACTCGCCCATGAAGGGTTCCGTAGCAGCAAGTAACATAATGAAAGGTAATTTGCGGTTTACGATTTATGACGTATTAAAAAAACTACTTACTAGATCTCGTTCAAACCAATTTTCGGTAGAAGTTTGCATGGTAATGTACATCATACATTTTTTTAAAGTTTAGAAGTTACAGGGGGGACACACATTTTACCACTTTGGAAGTGTCTCTCACGCAAACTATTCAGTTTAGAAAAAAATGATATTAGAAATTATATGCTGAAATTATATATATATATAATTATATGCTGTTTATTTATCTACATGTACGGTTATCATCAGAAGTAGCTTAACATTTTAGTACCTTGTTACATATTTCTTGAATTTGTCATAATGTTGTTCGGAAACCGTCGAAACAGTTACTATTATAAAGTACTATAATGTTAAGCTGTTTCTGAGGCTGACTGTTGGTAGGTAGGTACTTATTAGGAATCTTTAGGTCTAACTTCTAAGCTGTGTACATGTGTACATATGTATATCCATGCAAAATTACAGACGGACGGACGGACATGACGAAACTACAAGGGTTCCGATACTTCCGATTTTACTTCGGAACCCTAAAAAGTAAAGCGTATTGCTGCTGAACGGTAGAGAAGGTGGATTTCCATGACTGTGCTGCTCAAAAGGGAGGCTGCAAACATAGCGTAGCATTTTTGATGTGGCTCCATAGACGCAGCGAGGAGCCATCTGCCACTGAAAAAAAATGTTACGGAGCCCAACCACAGCTGGCTATATAGATACAACTACGAAATTTATATAAGTTAAAGATATGGTTCCCAGCTCAGTTACTATTGAAGATAAATCATATATTGTCTTTTTACAACGGAATACCATTTTCTACGAAGTTTTGAGTTTTTCGGCACGTTAAAAAATAGTTTTTTTTTGGCGTTTTCATAGAAGTGTTTGAGCGTTTAAGCACTATACAATACTGATACATAGTTAAAAGGTGAATTAGGCACAAATGGGACACTTAATTTGTTTCAAAGTCACAATTATCCAAACAAAACATTGCGCGCCGTATCGCTGCCAGCGGCTAACTGGCGGCGACCGATATCGTGACGTCACACGCGCCCGCGTAGTTTGAATTTTAGCGGCCGGAACGGCAATGTTTATTACTTAATATCTTCGTAAGTAATGGTCCGATTTGGATGATTCAAAAAGATATATCATTCATATGCCATAAAGAATCGCGTGGATACTAGTTCTATAGAATTTGCTATAACTTTACTGATCCTCATTACTTAATAGTTCGCAAATAAAACAAATATGTGATTTCAGTTTAATCATTTAATTCCCTTCTTAACTTTTCTAATTTTAATTTGTGTTCTTCTTCTAGCCATTTTCGCTGGATCTCTTTAAATTCCCACTCTTTCCTTTTTTCTATGATTTCGGCTTCTAACAGTTTTTTTTGAAGTTCTACCAACTCCAGCTTTGCTTGAGTTAGTTCATCAAAATGTGACTTCTTGTTAACTGTAAGCAATATAATTTATATAAGTTCAATATAATCTATATAAGCAATATAATTTGTATAAGTACGGCTATAGCATAACCTGGAACTTGACATTTTAAAATATGACTCATCTACATGATGATATTAAGTTGTTCATGTAACATTTGAACATAGTTTTATTTATCAATAACAAATAATAAATATTTTACACACACGCCTGTACTAGGATTCCCTGTGGTGTAGACGGCAGACACAAATTAACACAGAAGTCCCCAGTACAAAGATTTATTTGCATAAAATGTCTGCCCCAACCCGGGATCGAACCCAAGACCCATAGTCACACAAGCAGTCAGTGTATACCCACATACGTACAGGTAAAACTAAATAGTTTTATAAAATCCTCTTACCTATTAATGCAGCATGCCTTCTCGATTTTAAATTTTTCCTTGTAAAAGTGAAATCTTGCTTCGCATATTTTAAAGTTGGAGTATCCCGAGTTACATCTTTTATTGTTGTAGGGACATATTTTAAAGTTGGAGTATCCAGAGTTACATCTGTAATTGTTGTAGGGACATATTTTGAAGTTGGAGTATCCAGAGTTACATCTGTAATTGTTGTAGGGACATATTTTGAAGTTGGAGTATCCCAAGTTACATCTGTAATTGTTGTAGGGACATATTTTGAAGTTGGAGTATCCAGAGTTACATCTGTAACAATAATGATTTATTTAATGTAGGTAAATAAAACTAAGCACAATATCATTCACTATGGAGGGTGGAGATAATAATATTAAATTATGCCTGACATACCAAGTTCATTATATTCTATTTTAACATCTACGGCGGTAGCAGGAGGAAATATATCATCAACTATATATTCATTTTGCACAACCGGTGGCAAATCATCTGTAAAGTAGAATGTAGGATTGAACATAATTATTGTATTTATTTGATGTAATTCAATAAATAGGAAATGTCTTATGTCATCCTATCTTATTACTTTATTTAAGCAAATTATATTGATTTCTAATGGATAGCTATACACTTACTGCTCTCAGTTTTTTCACTTTTTATGTTTGTTGTGGTTAATGGCAGGAATATTTCATTTTTACTAGGTTGAACATTAAATCCATCTGCAATGAAGTAAATCCCAGGTAATATTATTAGTACATATAATACAAATAACAGTATAAATAATACTTTGAAAACCTCATGATTAGAGATACAATAATACACAACATACCTTGGTTCTGAGGTAGAATATCAGAGTCATAAATACTCTCCATGTCATCAGTACTTAATTTAATTAAATCTTTTATTTGCTCTTCCACCTCATCCAGTGGAACTGCCGTATTTACTCCTCCTCCAGTACGATAGAGTTCTGATCTAATTAACGCGGATTTTTTCCTGACCAAACGTTTAAGGCCTTCATATTTTATACGCAGTGTTTTCGCGTTTCGGAATACTCCACCAGAAGTACCAGAACAAGAATTAAATTCCTGTTCAATACTACGCCAAGCAGCTTCCTTCATTTTCCATGTTGAAGAACCACTTTGTTTGGTTTCTATAACGTTTTTATGTTTTTTAACAAGAGATATTAAAATATCTCGTTCAGAATTATTGAAGTTTGCACTCCTTTCCCTTTTTTTATCCATATCTTTGTTATCAATTATCTATGTATTTATAAACAATGCCAGCACACAAGACGATTTTGAAATGACACATGAATGAAAGCTGTCGGTAACAAACAGTGTTGCCAGTGAAAATTTTTGGAAGGCCGTGTACATTAGATAAAAAAGCCGTGTGACTATGGAAAAAGATCAACTGTGGGCCGTGTCCACAGCTGCCAATATATTATGCTATCCAATTATGCCAATGTATACCATCGGTTCAGCGCTCGGACTAAAAAAAAAAAAAGGTCGTCGGCAGTGAATTTGATGTCCACAAAACAAGGAACACTCTTCATAATAGCCTATTGGCGCTGTTTTAAGGGTTTTAACATTCGTTAAATGTCTGCAAAATTAATAAATAACAAAAAGATCGTAGAATTCGCGAAAAGCCGTAGAATTTGCTACGGCCCTAGGGTTCGGGCCGTAGACCGTAGATTTTGTGATTTTTTGGCCTGAAAGCCGTAGAACACGGTAATTGCCGTAGCATTGGCAACACTGGTAACAAAGTACTCTGTGGCTGCCGGTTACTGACAGCGACATTTGATGACTGATGTTGTCATCAGCTACATAAATTGAATGAATGATTAGTTGAATGTATTTCGAAGATCATTCCCCTAACCATCGAGGCATCGAGTAGTTAATCGTAACTCTATTTTATGCTGTGCATTTGTGAAACTGGTATACCCCATTTACACGCGCGCGCGAGCCACGAGACAATCCGCGAGACGCGCGCGTGTGAACAAGGCGCTCGCGGACCAGACCGCGGCGCGTCTCGTGGCTCGCAGGCTCGCGTCGGGAGCGGTTTTTTATACCCCATTTACACGGGCGCGCGAGCCACGAGACAAGCCACGAGACAATCCGCGAGACGCGCGCATACGCGCGCGTGTGAACAGGGCGCTCGCGGACCAGACCGCGGCGCGTCTCGCGCTCGCAGGGCTCGCGTCGGGAGACTCGGGAGCGGTTTTGTATGCGCGCGCCAAAGGAGCTCGCGCGAGCGCTCGCGTGGTGTTCACATGCGCGTAGGGGGCGTGGCTTACGGACGCGCCACGAGACGGTCCGCGACACGCGCGTGTAAATGAGCGGTTAGGCGCGCGCCAAAGGGGCTCGCGCGAGCGCTCGCGCGGGTTTCACACGCGCATAGGGGGCGTGGCTTACGGACGCGCCACGAGACGGTCCGCGAGACGCGCATCTAAATGAGCGGGTAAAAGTTAATTGTGACTTTTACTTGCCGATTATAGCAAGTAAGTAATAATTATGACTTTACTTGAAGATCGTGAAAGAGGCCCGTAATCTTATAAAACAGAGCAACACTATACTATACTATAGAGTTTGGACTCTTTTTGTTTTGTCTTGAGAAGTACTCTGGACTAAGATGACAAGTGGCTACAATAAAAGATAAATATTAGAATTTTAAACTAATAAAAGCTAGTAGTATCAAAACACGAGCCGTTTGGCGTAATGTTTACCATGTCCGACCGCCGAGATGTGAAGGGTTCAGGGTTCGATTCCCAGTGAGGCAGAAATTTCTTCGAGTTTGAATTTATGTTCTCGGTATGTGTGTGGTTGTCCATGGCACCCACGACACAGGGAATCCTAGTGGGGCTGAGTGTGAATCGTTATTTGTTTAATATTATCTAAATATATACCTAATGGACAATATGTTCAATACTCACATCGTATCCACAGCCTTCTCCGTAAACTTTGATCGGTGTGAGCAGGTCCTGCGTGGTGGGGTCCATCGCTCGCACACACACACAGATACACACCAGTATCGTCCGTAGGAACATTACGCACTTCGCACTTTTGTTTAATTAATGTTCTCCTCGGTCTTCAATTAATGCGTATTTTATGCTTCATTTAGGCATACAACTTGGACTCCTCATACCCTTAGGTAAAATTTTATCTGATTTTAGAATAGCACCAAACGTTATTAATCAAAGATTTTTAAACATTATTGTGTTTCGACGAGTAACATATCACGTAATGGCTTTAACATCTCGTCCTTCCAAGACAATTGCATGTAGATTTTGAGGGAACACTCTAGGAAACCTTACATAATCTATAGGTACTAATATTATAAAGAGGAAAGATTTGATTGTATGTTTGCATTGAATAGGCTCCGAAACTACTGAACCGATTTGAACAATTCTTTCACTGTTGGGAAGCTAAACTATCTCCGAGTGACATAGGCTATATTATATTTTCAAAAAAATTAGGAATCCTTAATAAAACTCCAATAATGTAACCCAAGGTGTAAAAAAAAAGAAAACCGAAGCAAAGCGAGGGCGGTTTTCGTATAATAATTAATGAATGTCCTACACAATAACCTTAGGAACAGTGACCACTTACCTTCAGACTCGACTTCTCCTTTCTTGTTTCTCTCGTAGTATAAAACTACCGTAACCGGTAACGTACAACACGACAACATGTGATTAACTTCTATGTATGGAATTTGTTTCAATACCTATGTGTTTGTATAACTCAATAATTGTTTATGTAAACATTGTAAATGTATGCGTAAACATAATTTGTATTTGCGTCTGTGGCTGAATCACGCTATCGGAATTTTCTACATCGCTCGCAAATGTCTTGCAGAGTAAAATGATAGGAGGCGAGTTGAGGTTGGTGAGGTGCAAAGCATAAATAATAATAATAATTCTTTATTTGTGTATTACAGGTCTTAAAAAATATTAAAAAGTTACTCTATGTTCGGCCCTTTCGGGCAAACAAATGTTATTGAAAGTTAAATAAAATTGTAAAACAGTAAAAAAAAATTAAATTGTCAGTTAGAAATTCATAACTGGAAATATTAAGATATTTGTTTTAAATAAACAATTTAAATTGCAACTCGCATTTTTTTGTAGAGGAATTTAAAATCTTATTCGCCATTTTGAGCGATCGGATTCCAGACGCGTGACTGACAAGGTTAAACACTACGTTGTGCGAGTCGTACTCGAGAGGAGTTAGAGGGAGTCTTAAAATGTTACTGGCTGGCGAGCTGACCTCCGAGAATACACAGATTATAAATAAAACACTCTAAAGAAGAGAATGCTGTCAATAGTGTCATTAAATAAATTATTGTAGGGTGTGAGCCAATGATGTTGTTGGTGTGAGCGTAATTTCTTTCAGGATTTATAATATACGAGTAACCGCCCTCGCTTTGCTTCGGTTTTCTTATTTTTTTATACCTTGGGTTACATTAATGGAGTTTTATTAAGGATCCCTAATTTTTTGAAAATATAATATAGCCTATGTCACCCGGGGATAGTGTAGCTTCCCAACAGTGAAAGAATTGTTCAAATCGGTTCAGTAGTTTCGGAGCCTATTCAATGCAAACAAACAATCAAATCTTTCCTCTTTATAATATTAGTATAGACAAGTTCCGAAAAGGTCAGGTTAAATTTGAAAATAAAACAATTTAATGTAACAAAATATAATTTATTACAATAGAACCGTTATAAAAGTTTCCCTTAATTACTAAAAAATAATAAGATTACAAAACAATGTTTGCGACGTCCTTTAACGATAAAATAACTAATAATTCTTTTAAATCAGACACCTACCATTCATTCAAATAATAAAATTAATTAAATTAATTATATAAAAATTGGATAAAGCCCCAAAACCAATTATACAACCTTTTCGAAAAACATTTAATTAAATTAAAATACATATTTATATGTATATTAAAGGTTTATTTGTATGTCTAAACCAAATCAATATAATGCGGGGTTCTTTAGCACACTTCAAAAAGTTCAGTAGAAGTCTACATCAATGCCATCTATTGTCGGTTTCCGAAAAATATGTCAAGTTGGTAATGCCTTTTGCATTGCTTTGTTTAGTATTTAGAGTTCGTATTATTTTTAGTTGTGCTGAGGAGTTTATTTCCTCGTTTCTTCTCTTTAATTATGAACCTTCCCAAAACAGTGGTTTAGAATTTTAAGTTTCAGTGACGCATTGACGAATACGGAATTTTTAACTTAAAACTAATGTATATCTTAACAAAAAAAATCTGTTTCACAGAAACAGTATTATACATAGTACAGATGTGATGTCACTAAATGGTCGCACTGAAAATCAACACGGTCTTTAAAACTGTACACTAAACTGTTCACAGATTGTATAATAATCCCCTAGCAACCATTATTCTGTCTTATATTCGACTTTAATTATTTATTTCTAAATATACAATAATTAAATCCAACCATTGTATTAGTATTTTGTTGTCAATGAAAATTATGCTGACAGATTTATACAAAGCCAGACTTGTTTATATCATGAGTAGACCGAAACGATATTCAACAATGTTATACATGATATAAGTTTTCCAAATATTGTAATCTAAAACGACCCTGATAGCTACAAGCCAAAAAGATTGCGCTACGACATAAAATTATACTGTCAAAAAAACTGAAAAGGTCAACCAACATTTGAACTATTGCCCTTTCATTGGCCACATCAGTCATCCAACCGGCCGTGACGTCATTAAATCATCTTCCTGATCATATAGTTGAGGATCCCGCCGTTCTTGAAGTAAACCAGATCGACTTCAGTGTCGAACCTCACTTGCACTTGGAATGACTTGCCGTCGCTCACCTGGAAAACAATAGGTAAAAATACATATTAGAAAATATCTCGTTATTTATCTAGTTACTACGCCATCTGTTAATGGTTTCCGCAAAACTAAATTACACAGATAACAATTACACTTGTCCATTTTTTTTATGGAGACAGCCGGCAAACGAGCTGACGATCCACCTGATGGTAAATGGCTATCGTCGCCCATGGACATCAGCAACACCAAAGGCATATCACTGTTTCGTTGCCGGCCAAGAAAGAGAGAAGAAAAAGAAAGAAAATCCATTGTTTGTTTATTAAAGTAAATCTGAATAGTTTGCCCCTTCCGTAAACCACACTTGGGCCAGAAAGCCAGAATTTAGAGATCGTGCTAGGCTTTGATCAGACTTAAAATTATCCGAATATAAAATAAATACAAAAAGACAAAAAAAAATTAAATGTGTGCAATTTACACGTGGCAGAAGTGAAACACGTTAAATCTTATGAATTTATGTATCTGTCTCTTTTTCGTTTCACCAATTTCAAATCACAATGAAACTAAAGAAGTTTTCGCTTCAATTACGTATTTTACCACATTTAACCACCTACCTGCACAGTAGCGATCTCCCCGGGCCGCTCCCCGACGATCTCCACCGAGTAGGCCTCCGTCCCCGTCAGCCCGAGCGACGCGGCGCTCTGCCCCTCCACGAACTGCAGCGGCACCACCCCCATGCCCACCAGGTTGGAGCGGTGGATGCGCTCGAAGGACTCCGCTATAACTGCTTTTATGCCCTGGGTGTGATGGAGTAGAATAGATCCTTTATTTGCAATTTAGAAAGGTACATAATTAAGTATTCCAAGTATCATCATCCTGCTAAAAAATGATGAGAGTGAAATTTTAAGATATATGACACAAAAGGTGACGAAAAACCATTGAGGTATAATGTCATAGAACAGACATCTCGAACAAAATATCGATGGTCATACGTTGACAACTCGTAACCCACATTTTTTTGCAAAATGAGTAAATGCATGAGTTACATAATATGTAACTCATTTAACGAAAAAATGTGGGTTACGAGATTTTGCGAAAAAATGTGGGTTACGAGTTGTCAACGTATGACCATCGATATGTGTTCCGCCGGGAGGTTCTATTTTCAAAACTGAGCCCCCGTTGTCCTTTCAAAATCGAACGAATCGATTATGATCGAATACGATCGAAAACGTAGATTTTTTAAAAACGCGCGTTATGAAAAATGATTATTATTATATTTATTGTTTTTTATTTTTTTTTACTATATATATTTTTAATATTGTTTTTTTAATACTGTTTTTTAATATTTTTTTTTATTAATTTGTATCGTCATCAACATACAAAACAAACATATTCAGAAGGCTCCGAACCGGTCAGAGTGGCGCTAATTAGGAGAGGCTTATGTCAGCAGTGAACTGTGACTGTGACGGATGGATGGATGGAGTATCAAGCACCAACGTACCAGCAAGTAGGGCCCCTTGGCGGCCCAGTCGCGGCTGGAGCCCGAGCCGTAGTCCTTGCCGACGATGGCTACCAGCGGCGCCTTCTCCGCCGCGTACCTGTGAACGAACGGTCGGTTTACATGTCTCTTTAGTAATATAATACTAGCGCTCTGCTCATTTCAGAGATTATAACTTATAGATTTCTCAACATTATAGAACAGTATTTCAAAATCTGCCATCATGTCAATTCGAGTGTAGGGCTATGACTGTGTCGCATTATTATTATTTCTCGATGGGGTTCGCCTGGATAGCTACCACCCTCGAGCATGAGTCAGCCGCCAAACGACTCGTGTTACGGCTGGGGGCTTGAGAGACAGTTCTTTCTTTCTTTTTCTTCTCTCTTTCTTGGCCTGCAACGCATCGGTGATGCCTTTGCTGTTGCTGATGTCCATGGGCGACGACAGCCACTTACCATCAGGTGGATTGTCAGCTCGTTTGCCGGCTATTTCCATAAAAAAAAATTTCTTCTCCACCCACCTCTCAGCCGCATCGTATATATCCATGACGTCCCCGCTCGGCTGGTGCGCCGTCCTCGGGCCGGGCGCGTCCACCATCTTGTTCACGATGCGGATGTTGGCGAAGGTCCCGCGCACCATCACCGCGTCGTTGCCGCGCCGCGAGCCGTACGAGTTGAACTCGCGGGGGGTGAGCCTGGGGGGGAGTGAATGGATTCATTAGAATAGAATATTTTTTATTTCTAAGGCCACGAACACAATTACAAGAAATATACACTTAAAAAAAAATGTGTGGTAGAAGTGAAACCTTCAAAAATAAAGGTATTAATTTAATAACGTGTATCAGTTTCAATTATCTTTCAAAAACTATTTAGTACTAAACAAAAATAAAACAGTGGTAACTAACGCCGTCTCTTAACATAATATAAAGAGTAAAATGAGCAGTTAGCGCCATCTATCCAGCAATAACACGAATCTTCTATCTTGTTCCTCGCGCCATCTATGAATACAACTTAGCACTTTTTAAAGTAACACAAAGAGAACCACGAACAATGTATAATGCTTCCTATCTCATTTTCTCCCACGTTAAATCTTAATTTATGTGTCTGTCTCTTTTTCGTTTCATCGACTTTCAAATGAAAACGTATTCACTTCAAAAATTTGAAAAGTAAGAACCAAACAAAAAAATCATACAGCTACATTATAAATATAAAGTTATTGCTACATTATGCTCGCATGTGTCCAGTGGCCCACTCAGCATGATGCCGTAGTAATTAGTGAGTGAATGAGTCGGTATCGACATTTTTAGCCGTATTGAGCCAGCTTAGAATACTAATCCCAATCCCACACTGGATGGGTGTCGTAAGAGGCGACTAAATCCGGCCCTGTGGCGGTAGGTTATCGGAGACATTATATTGGTGATATTGATTTTAATTGTTAATTCATATCATTATTACTATTATTATTTCTCCATGGGGTTCGCCTGGATAGCTACCACCCTCGAGAATGAGTCAGCCGCCAAACGACTCATCGTGCTCCTGGGGGCTTGAGAGCCAGTTCTTTCTTTCTTTTCTTCTCTCTTTCTTGTCTTCTTGTCTTGTCCGGCAACGCACCAGTGACGCCTTTGGTGTTGCTGATGTCCATGGGCGACGATAGTCACTTACCATCAGGTGGATCGTCAGCTCGTTTGCCAACTATCACTTAGGATTGACGCAAGCCACCGATCTATGTGCATGTACTCTATAGAACTCGACAAAGTATCCGTACCCCCTGGAGGCCAGGTATCGCGCGGCGGGCGAGTTCCTGGCGATGGAGCCGGCTGGCGATATGTGGTCCGTGGTGACCGAGTCTCCCAGCAGCAGGAGACAGCGGGCGTTTGATATGCTCGAGATTGGGGGCGGGGTCTGAAAAAACATTTTTATATGAACATTCTAGTTATCTGCCGGGATAATAAGTAACTTATATATTACTCCAAACCACGGTCTATCTGTGTGCTAAATTTCATGAAAATCTGTTCAGCAATTTTTCGTCAAAGAATCAAATCAAATCAATTTATTGCAATCATGTAGTGGATAAAGGTGGTACAAAACAGTATGCTAAACGAACTTACATGTGCCACTTATGGGCGTTGCAAAATATTACAAATGTCACGTTAGAAAAATTATAATTAATTTCATGCATTACTCAAAATCAATTTAAAAAAGTATAATACATAACGAACAATGAAATAAATCGAGATGTCAATAATATAAAATTAATGTCAGTGATAAATTATAAAACGTCATGATCATAAAGCACATTGTCAACATTATTATAGATTACAATTGAACCACCAATTGGAAGAAGGGAATAAACGCCACTTTTTGAAAAATCACTTTTCTACATTTTTACATTCTTTAGACGTAGCGCTACCAGAATCTCATGCATATGCTACTAAAATACCCATAAATGAAAAAAAAATGTACGATATAAAAAAAATAATACAATATATACCTGATGAATTCAAATATTTTTACAATATTATTCTTACCTGACCAACGAAGAGATCCGAAAGTGAGGAAATAGACGAATAATAGAGTGTCTTTACATTTTTTTAATAAATAAATAGTGTTTGTCATTATTTTGTCTATTATTTCAAATTATTTTGTATATAATATATGATAAATCGGAAGAAGGGAATAAATCCAACACATTTACACAAACATATATAAATGAATATTATATATTTCAGCCAGGTCTAATAACAAGTAAATCAGAATTTGTATTTTCTTCATTATTCATTAATATCACATGAGTCTATAAGTTGCAAGTAAAAAGTTATAAAGTTTTTTTTGATTATCTCCATTCTTGTTTTTTGGATTTATTCCCTTCTTCCAATTGGTGGTTCAATTAGAGTTATTATGTATCTAATTTTGTTTGATTTAAAAATTAAAAAGAATTATATATATTATGTATTTAATCTAATTTGTCAGTTAAAAATTCATCTACTTTGTAATAGCATTTGGCTGTTAATATATATCTTAATTTAAATAACATACATACATACATACATCCATACATACAAAGACGATTATTAACTCCGTGGCGATCGGTACGCCATCTTTATACTCTTCTATAACTTCTTATTTGTAGTGTAATAGTCATCCTCCTTGTATACGCTGGCTGTTTTCTACGTTTATATTTTATGTGTTTTTATAATTTGATTTTTAAGACATGGATTCAGAGGTTCCTACTGACGGATTCAAAAGTAAAGATATTTTTCCTTAAGACGAAAAGTTGGTTTTTATTTATTTATTTATTTATTTATTTATTTATTTATTTATTTATTTATTTATCATTATGCACACTAACATTACAGGTCCTTAACCTAATGCGTTAGTATATTAATTTATTTGCTAATTTTATTGTTAATCAATATAGTTATAAGTCACATTATTTTCCTAATAAATAAATAAATAAAAATAAAAAAGCCTTTTATTCCATGCTCGTCATTTACATAGTACATTTCCATAATAGTAATTTTCCAATATACTTATTTAAATTAAAATAGATTACATCATGATAAAATAGATTACGTCAATCATTGCATTAATTAATAAATATAAAATAATTTTGTACATTTTTTCTCATTAGTCGTCATTAAAATATTATTAAAGGGAATTATTTTTATTAATTAGTGGTAGATATTATGTTATAATTAATGTATATTTATGTCAGGTTAGTAATTTTTTTATTTTTTTTTATTTGTCATAGCACGGACCCCTCTCGGGTGAAGGCCTCTTCCAAAGATTTCCATCTGTCTCTGTCTTTCGCGCATGTCATCCAATGTCGTCCAGCTAGCTTTCTGATGTCATCCTCCCAGCGTGTGTATGGTCTGCCAACACGTCTTTTACCAGACGGGCCGTTCCAGGTCGTAACCCTGTGGGTCCAACGGTCGTCATTGAGCCGTGCAACATGGCCAGCCCATCTCAATTTAAGCTGACGTGCGAAACTTAGTGCATCTATTGTTTTGGTCTTTTTTCTTATTTTTGAGTGGTGGATTTTGTGGATCTTTCTGATATTAAGCATACTTCTCTCTATTCCTCTCTGGCATATGTTAATCTTGTTTTGGATTTTTTTGGTGAATTTCCAGGTTTGACAAGCGTAGGTTAGACAGGGGAGAAGGCATGTATCCATTGCCTTTTTTTTCAAGTTTAGAGGCATATCGCTTTTAAAAACTTCCTTCAAACCCTTTTTTCGGCGCGCGCTGTCATTCTGAGTAGACACGTTACACTACGCTCCTAAGAAATTAATTATTAACTAGTGTCCAAATCATTTATTTACATTGTTTAAGTTGTTAATTCTGTGGAAGTACCCGTATATGAACTGTGTTTGCAAAAATCTGTGACTAATAATACGTAATTAGTGAACTATTTAATAAAAACAATCATCTCAAGTGCAGTTACAAAAGTTTGAAGTGGGTACCATAAAATAAAATTAATCAGTTACCCTGAACTATAAACCTAATCTACGACCAGATTTATCTGATCACTAAATTCGCCGCCACAACTAGAGGCACGAGTGGCGTAAAGTACAAAGAAGCGACGCGAACGCAGCGTTTGACGGTGCCTGAGTTCGATCCGCGCCACTGGCAAATTTTTTCTTGATCGCATAAAATTTCTTAAAAATGAATTTTCAATGTTGCAAAGATAATACAGATGGCGCCGGCAGTCCCCTCATATGTATTAAATGCAAACATTACTATCATACTCAATGCTTGCATCCAACTGACAAAAAACCAATATCATCGGAGTTGAAAAAATCTTGGATATGCCCAGAATGCTCAAGTAAACAACCCAAGAAACCTAAACAAGACAATACACCGATTAGAAGTACGACTACTTTAAAACCATCGCAGAGTACCGACAACATAACGCGTCACCGTGGCGGCGGCTCCAGCGCCGTATCAACCCCTTCCTCCTCGGGTTCTTGTGCGGAGGACACCTTATCAGCCGAAATAATACAAAAAATTATGGCAACGGAAATTGGTAAACTGAGGAACGACATGAGATCCATGGTGCACGAAGTGTTGTCAAATGAACTAAAACCCTTAAGAGACGAGATTACTACTATGAAAGATTCTCTGAGCATGTTTAACCATCATTTGGGTGATCTAACGAAGCGCATTGAAAAAGTCGAATCAGATATAAACACCTGCAAAACAGTTACGACTGACTTGTGCAAACTTAAATCCTCCTTTGCAAAGTTGGAAAGTGAGAAAGATAAATTTATGACATCAATGAGCCTAGATAAATTGCCAAATATACCGCAACATATTAACTATGAAGATCTCGCCACTGAGCTTTATGACCGCACATTAAGGTCTAAAAATATTGTAATTGTTGGGATTCCAGAAGACTCAACTTCGGACATATCAAAAACGCAAGAAAATGATAAACAGAAGGTTCTAAATATTTTACGTACTATGTACCCGGACTGCCCGATGCCGCTAAAAAACTACCGGTTGGGAAAACACATCTCCGGGAAATCACGACCTCTAAAAATATGTTTTGAATCTGAAAATACAGTTAAATACTTACTTCGAAACAAAACAAAATTGAAGACTGAGAACCTACGCATATATTCAGATCAAACACCGCTACAAAAACAATACATGATCGACTTACGTAAACAAATGGCAGTGCGTACTGAAAAAGGCGAAACAAACCTTATAATTAAATACATAAAAGGCACCCCAAAAATTATTAAAGAGGCCTCAAAAAACTAAGAACAATACATCCACCAAACAAAACAACAAACAATCTAAATTTAAATGATAACGTCACTTACCAAATGTCAAATAATTACCAGGACATTATTACTAGCTCGTCGTCACTAAAATGTTTCTACGCTAATGTGCGAAGTATACATACCTCAGGCAAACTCGAAGAATTAACTTGCATACTGAAATATATACCTGCTACTGTGCACATTATCTTACTTACAGAAACATGGCTTTCATCAGAATATGAGGCACAATCAATACAAATACCCAACTATATGCATGTTTTCAACATCAGAACTGATACTATAGGAGGCGGTGTATCAATTTTTATACACAAAAATTTTTCCTTTGAAATAACAGAATCCCTCTATAGTGACAGAAATAACTACTTGTGGATCTATATACATAAGTTGGCTCTAAATATAGGATTAATATACAAACCTCCTGATACTAATATCAACAAATTTTTGGATAAATTCACATCATATTTGGAACAGCGAAAGCGATGCATTGTATTTGGAGACTTTAATATTAACCTTCTTTCAAATGACTACCGATCTAAAGAATACCGAAACTGTATAAAGGAATCTGGATATACTCTACTGAACAAAATTGAAGCTGAATACTGTACGCGAGAGACGAGCGACACTAAAACAATATTAGACCATGTCTGCTCCAACGTTCAAGAGCACCCATTTCAATTCAGTTTAATCGAATCCAGCATGTCAGACCACAAACAGATCTATTTTGAATTGAAAAAACGTATAATTGTGCCGAGACCGAAAATACAATACGAAGCAGTTAATTATGCAGCTCTTTGTTCTGATATGTCACAAACAACATTTATTAATGAAAACCACGAATACTCACAGCTTGAAAAGTTCATAAAAGACAGTATAAATCGTAACAAGACAATAAAAACTAAAATTCAAAACTTACCACAAGACGACTGGGTAACACAAGAAGTCATTAAAGGTATCAACGCACGAAATGAAGCATGGGTGAAATTTAAAAAGAATCCGAAAGATGACAAATTAAAAGAGCTATTCACTATTGAACAAAATCATGTAAGCACTCTGATCAAACGGTTGAGAAAACAATATTACCTAAATGCTTTTGAAAACTGCAGAAAAAAACCTAAGAAGATGTGGAATTTAATATCAAGTTTAGCAAACAATAAATTAGTTAACTATAGTGTTCCTTCTAAACTTATAATAAACACTGAAACGATTACTGACTACACAAAAATATGTGATACTTTCAACAACTTTTTCTCAACTATTGGATCAGTCTTAGCCAACAATATTCCCACACACTACCACAACTACAATACTTGCTTTTTCACACAACATAAGTCATTAAATATAACCTTAAATAAGTTTAAACCTTGTACACCATCAGAAGTAGCTAAAATAATTGACAATTTAGATAATAACTGTAGTGCTGGGATAGATGAAATAAATACTAAAACACTTAAATGTATTAAAAATATCATAGTGGATAACTTGGCCGCCTGTATTAATAAATGTCTAGATGAAGGGTATTTTCCCGACAGTTTAAAAATAGCTAAAGTAAGCCCCATATATAAGTCCGGCTTAAAAACTGACCCCAGTAACTACAGACCTATATCGGTCCTATCGGTCATATCTAAAGTGTTTGAAAAGGTACTCTATACTCGTATGTACGAACATCTAAATGGCTTTAACTTCTTCTTTAAAAAACAGTATGGATTTAGGCCGAAATCAAATACCTTAGCAGCTACCATTGACTTAGTTACCAATATCAAAAATGCTATTGATGAGAAACAAGTGGCCTTAGGCATTTTCATTGATATTAAAAAAGCTTTTGACGCGGTAAGTCATCCACTACTACTCAAGAAGCTTAAAAATCTATTTAATGACCAAGCATATAGAATTTTAGAATCATATCTACTTAATCGCTATCAAATAGTTAAAATTGCTGAACATAAAAGTACTCTAGCTAGAATATCTTATGGAGTTCCACAGGGATCCATACTAGGGCCCCTGTTATTCCTTATTTACATTAACGACATAAGTGATCTCGACCTAGCTGGTGACTTAATTCTATATGCAGATGATACTTCTTTATTCTACTATGGTGAAGATATAAATGAAAATGATGGCTAAATCTCAACAAGATCTTAACACGCTAGACACATGGTTTAAACATAACCTTCTCACAATTAATACAAGTAAAACTTCGTACATGATTTTTGCTGCCAAAAACAAAAAAACCGATACCAATTTAACACTTAAAATAAATAACGAAACACTACATAAATCTGAACAAGAAAAATATCTCGGACTGTTACTAGATAATAAATTAACATGGAAACCCCACATAATGAAAATTCGATCAAAACTAATTTCCTTGCTTGGCTGCTTAAGAAATGTATCTAAATGCATACCAACTAAAATGCGTCTAGTTATATATAATGCCTTGGTAAAACCACATATAGAATACCTAACAGAGATATGGGGTTGTTCAGCCATGAGTAATATACAACCACTGCAAAGAACGCAGAATAAACTAATTAAAGTACTGTATAAGATGAACTACCTCACACCTACCAAGGATATATACAAAATAACAAAGCTGCTCAATATAAAACAGACGTATACTTACAACACATGCATGCTCATAAGAAAAATTCTAAAAGGGACACTACAAACACAATTAGAATTCCATCTAAAACCACCCAGCAAATATATAAAACGTAGGAAAAATACCAACTTACTTCAGCTACCAAAATCCCGAACACGTTATGGTCTCACAAGTATAAAAAATGAAGGAGCTAGAATATACAACAACTTACCCGAATACATAACTAATGTAAATTCTGCTGCAAAATTCAAAACCCCACTAAAAAGTTACATTCTTAGGACAATCGAATAACAACATACACACACACACACACACACACACACACACACACACACACACACACACACACACACACACACACACTTAGGTACATAACAAAACAAAATTCACAACTTCGCCGATCAAAACCGTACTTCACAAATTTAAGTTTCTCATTTTAAGTGACTTTGTACTTTATGTATTGTCTTATGAGAAATAAAGATTCTTTAAACCGAACCCCAGAACTTATTCCACGTATTTTTGACCCTGCGCTCTATCTCCATTTCATGACTATTTCTTTCAAAGCCTAGTTGTTTCCCAAGATATACATAGTGGTCGACGTATTTTAATTGTCCATTATCTAGTGCAATCGGTATTTTAAGGCTATTTGTCATAAGTTGGGTTTTTGAGAGATTCATTTCCAGTTCTACTTCTTCGCTAGCTTTCTGAAGTGTATTTAACATATAGTGTAAGTCTTTGCTGGTTTCAGAAAGTAGTACAAGATCATCCGCAAAGCGTAAATGGCTCAGAAGCTTTCCACTTATATTTAGACCACAACCACTCCAATTCAATTTATTAATAACAAATTCTAGTACAGCAATAAATATTCTAGGGGATAGTGGATCACCCTGTCTTACGCCTCTCTCTATGGGAAAGCTGGACCCTATTTTTTCTAGTTTTATTTTTCTTATATTGTTTTTGTAAATATTTTTTTTATGACATTTATATATTCAGTCTCTACATTTTGAGCCTTTAATGCCTCCCAGATGCTAGAGTGTGAAATGGTATCGAAAGCCT
This sequence comes from Thymelicus acteon, assembly GCA_951805285.1. NCBI lineage: Eukaryota > Metazoa > Arthropoda > Insecta > Lepidoptera > Hesperiidae > Thymelicus > Thymelicus acteon. Next base: position 11,422,299 of record OX638238.1, on the reverse strand, counting down.
TTTGATAGTCGATGAAAGCTATGTAGAGTGGTCTTTGGCTCTCCATGTACTTTTCTATAAGGATCTCTAGCGTGTGTATGTGGTCAATCGTCGAAAAACCTTTACGAAATCCGGCTTGTTCGATAGGTTGCTTTTTTTCCAATGTTTCACTTATCCTTTGATTAATGATAGAAGAGAATAATTTGTATAGAGTCGGTAGCAGACTTATAGGTCTATAGTTGCTGATATTTTTTGGGTCTCCTTTCTTATACAGAAGAATAATATTTGATTCAGACCATTGCGATGGTGTTTCTGAAGATTCCAGGATTGAGTTATATAGGTACGTCAGTGGTGTGGCTAATATGTCATATGCAACTTTTATTGCCTCGTTGGTTATGTTATCTGAACCTGGACTTTTATCTGATTTTAGTTTTTTTTATTGTCTGTATAACCTCTCTGTTGTTAATGGGGCTTATCGCATTTTGGTTTGATTCCTGTGTATTTTCAGATGTGGACTCGTTGTGTGACTGTCTTGTAAGCGATTTCTTTTTGTATAGAGTACGATAAAACTCTGTTGCAATGTTCATAATAGAGCTGCGGTTGTTTGATAGATTATCTGACTTTTTTAAACTTTCAATCCAGGTTTTGTGTGTTCTTAGTTCTTTTTGAGCTTTTTTTAGGCTCCCTCCACTTTCTAGATATATTTGCTTTATATATTTGCTTGTAAGTTTGTATAGAGCACACAGCTCATTTTTCATTGATCTGTTTTTATTTCTTGTTTGTTGTAGAGTTTGCCTCCTTTTAAGTAAAGAGATTGTTCGTTGTGCTAGTATATGGGATTTATTCTTAGGTTGATTATCCACCTTAGCTTTTTGTAGACAGTTATTAATGAGATTTATTAATTTATCATGGTAGTTCTGAATATTGTGTGCGTGCTCGCAGTTCATTAGGTCGGGAAGGTGTATTTTTAATTTTTCTCTGTAACTCGCTACCTGTTCTTCGGTTTTGAGGGTATTCTTTAGGTTTTGAGAATATTTAGCTCTATTTTTACTTGGTAGGTTCTTTAACAACAAGGTCGCTCGAAGCAGCCTATGGTCTGAAAAGAAGTTTAAATTTAGTGTTTCTATATTTTGGAACATATTTGGTCTATTAGATAATATGTAGTCTATTTCGTTTTTGAATTTTCCGTTTGGAGAGCGCCAGGTCCATCTACGTTTTTTACTTTTTTTAAAGAAGGTGTTGATTATTGCTAGTTTGTTTTCAAAAGCAAAGTCTATCATTTTTTGTCCTCGGTCATTCCTTTCTCCATAGCCGTTTTGTTTCATTATTAAGTATTCGTCATTTCTTGGTTGTCCTATTTTTGCATTGAAATCTCCTATTATTAAATAGTCTCTATGTGTTAACTCAATTGCCTTGTCTAAAGTCTTGTAGAATATGTCAATTTCCTCTTCGTCCGCTGATTCCGTAGGAGCGTATGCTTGGATAATAGACAACTTGAATCCATGTATATTCATGTTTAGGAGGGCGACTCTATCTGTTAAGCCTATGAAGCTTTCTATACTTTGTTTTAAGGATATGTGTACCAAGAATCCGACTCCATATTTCCCAGGTATCTGCCCTATATAGCAAAGTATAAAATTATCGTACTCTTCAATTTTGTTCCCCAGGCGTCGAATTTCGGATAATCCGATAACGTCATATTTAACTTCTTTCAAGGCTTCTTTTAATTCGATAATTCGTTCATATGATGATAAGGTTCGTACATTGTATGTTGCTATGTAGAGCTTACTGGATTGTTTCTTTGGAAGGTTGTGGTCATAATCTCCCTCGGTGACCAACCGTCTTGGAAGATGTGTTTGTTGAGCATTTTTCATTAAGTTCTTAGTCTTTTCGAGAGGGGTCCCTAATTCCTATATATTTAAAGTAATGTTGTTTTGTTGTGTTTCAGTGTCTTTTTTTTTGTTTACAAAATATGTTAATATTCCCGGTTTTACATAGTCAGATCCAGTGCAGGCCGAGGAGGTAGATGCCGTAGACATGGAGGGTTGTGGAGAGTAAGTAGATGGCTTGGGTCAGCTTTTATTTTTCTTTTGAATTTTTTGTTGGGGGTCTTGTCTTGTCTTCGTCTCTGGAGGGGATGTTGAAGGGGACATATGCCGTTTATAACTAATAGTGTTATGGTGTCTTTTACTGTATTCCCCTTGGTTGTTGTTTAAAGTAATAATTTTATCATATCTTAATATAGCTCTTTCCCCTTGCTCTAGCTTCTTCTTAAGTTCTGGAAGTAGCTGTTTGCGGATGTCTAATATGTGTCGTGGGTAGTCTTCTTTAATATAGTATGATGCTGTTTTTAGAGTGTGTTTATTCTTGAACACTAAGATTTTTTTGCCTAATGTTGTTAAGCTGACTATAATGGGTCTGGGGTTTTCTCCTTTTTTTCCTATTCTCCTTAAACTTTCTAGTTCCGTTTTGTCGCATGGAATTTGCATGATGTTGTTGAAAATATTTATAATAATGTTCTCTAAATCGTGGTAGCTATGTTCTGTTTCTTTTACACCAAATATAACTAAATTTCTTTTACGTGAATTTTTTTCCAAAATGTCTAAGCGATAGCTATGGTCTTCAAGTGCTTTTTCCATCTGGTTATGACGAGCTTCTAAGCTTAAAAATTTTTCATTGATGTTATCATTTATTGCTTTGGTGATACTCTCCTTCATGGTTTTTAGTTCATTCTTTTGAGTGTTCATATCTTCTTGCATTATTCTTAATATCTTGGTTATTTCTTCCATGTTTTCTTATTTTTTTTTTTTTATTAATGTTTTGGTGTAAATAATGTAATTGGTGGCAATATTTTCCTTGGAAAGTGTCTCTTAGCGGCATCTATCTATCATGCGATGAATTAATTGAGTTCCTTGAGATAGTTGGATCCCTATTACTCAGGAGATGGCGCTGATAGCAGTATCGATTTATATTTCGACGGTTTGTTTCTTAGTCGCTGGGTTTGCTGGGTTTGCTACTCACTGATAGATGGCGCCCTTTTGCGTAGTCTTCGTTGGGTCTTATATTTTTAGGTTATAAAATAACTGTTTTCGATATAGGCTTGTTTCAGTTCTTGTTTATTTTCCTAATATAATCCTAATAATTATTAAACTATCTTATAATACAATTTTAATACTCTACAAATACTTAGTCCGGCAGATTATTATTACATTATCTATACTAATATATAAAGAGGAAAGATTTGATTTTTTGTTTGCATTGAATAGGCTCCGAAACTACTGAACCGATTTCAAAAATTCTTTCACTGTTGGGAAGCTACACTATCCCCGAGTAACATAGGCTATATTATATTTTCAAAAAAATTAGGGATCCTTAATAAAACTGCAATAATGTAACCCAAGGTGTAAAAAAATAAGAAAACCGAAGCAAAGCGAGGGCAGTTACTCGTTTATAATAACTGTGTAATTAATTAACATCACATAGTCAGTCTAATTAATAACTAATAATCCAAATTTTATATAATCATAACAGTTACTCCATTAATAAAATAATAATAGTAGTCATGTCAAATATAAGTCAAATTAATATAAATTATTCATTCATTAATTATAAATTAATTATAAATAAAATATTAATAAAATATTAATATAAATGTCATAGCGAGATAACCCAAACGACATAATAGGGTCCCCGCTATAACTACATGAAAATGAATTAGTTCGAAATTTTTTAACCAACCACAATTCATGTAACTAATCTTAGTAAATTTTCAAAGTATGTAAGGTCCAACTTTTGTAATAAATGACAAGATCTGTGACTATATGCAATAGTGTCTCGCTGCAGGTCTGACTACCATTATCAAGTTCTGGGATAAGTTACAACATCTGTAACCATCTGCACCTTGGGTTACTTTATTGGAGTTTTATTAAGGATCCCTAATTTTTTTGAAAATATAATATAGCCTATGTCACCCGGGGATAGTGTAGCTTCCCAACAGTGAAAGAATTGTTCAAATCGGTTCAGTAGTTTCGGAGCCTATTTAATGCAAACAAACAATCAAATATTTTTCCTCTTTATAATATCGACGCTTGAAAGGCAAAAATTACCAAGCGACATGTTGACAACTTTACACTAAAGCATTTTAGTTTTTAATTTTAGAAAAAAAATCGTTAAAAATTGCTTTATTAAGCATTTAAACTGCATTTAAAATTCATTGGTATGAAGTACTGTAGTTATGACTAATAGGCGATTTTTTACGATTTTTTTTCTAAAATTAAAAACTAAAATGCTCTAGTGTAAAGTTATCAACATGTCGCTAGGTAATTTTTGCCCTTCAAGCGTCGATATTAATATATATGTAGTTACAAACCTTGTAACAAACCGGCCACCTGTACAAGACAGTTCAACGTACCTTGGTCATGCCATCGAAGAAGGGCGGTCTCTTGATGTAGGTCGAGCTGGAGTCCCAGCCATACAGCTTGCCTTGGGGGACGGCGAGCGCCTGCCACGAGGGGGAGCCGCGCTCGATGTGTGCGTACACCTGGGGACGAGATTGTACGACAATTGGATATTTGGATACTAAGGATATTACATTTGGTAGTGTTTGTATATTATTCTTGACTGGGCTAGTGCCCAATTCTAGTGAGCAACAACCCATAATTGTCCCACTGCTGGGCTCGGGGTCTCCTCTCACAATGTGAGGGGTACAGGCCATAGTCTACCACGCTGACCAAGTGCGGATTGGTAGACTTCACACACCTTTGAGAACTTTATGGAGAACTCTCCGGTGTGCAGGTTTCCTCACGATGTTTTCCTTCACCGAAGCAAGTGATAATTAACTTCTAATACGCACATAATATTTGAAAATCAGAGGTGCGTGCCAGGATTTGAACTCGGGCCCCTTCGTTCGGGAGACCAACGTTCTAACCGCTAGGCTATCAAATTCTAGTGAACTAGATTAGTAATAAACCGTTTTATACACGAGTTTTAGAGATTTAGTAAACCATCTTGGCCATATTGAAAGTGCCAATACTTCTATCGAAAAATTTAAACTATGTGCGTGTGCGTACGTTCGTGCGAACGCATGTATGTTTACATATATATATCTACTACCCGTTAAAATTGAAGCCCTTCTGTAGTGTATGTGCGATAGCATACATACACTGTCTCGTGTGTCTCTGTATTAAATGGCAAACGTCACTGTCACTGTCACTTACAAAGTGGTTACGTACTCTGTGGTCACTGTCACTGTCAGACGTACTAGAGTGAGGTGCCATAATAAAATACGTGGGCATTGTCGAGCCAGTGAAACTATGATTATATTAATACACATCGGATCTCCTACACCTACTATACTGTATTATATATATAACCGTATAACACTTTTTTTATATAACTAGTCATCGCAAACGAGCTGACGATTCGCCTGATGGCAAGTGGCTATCGTCGGTAGACATCAACACTACCAAAGGCATCACTGATACGTTGCCAGACAAGAATGAAAGAAGAAGAACAGAAACTTACATCTTTAAACATCCCGGGGATGACGTATTTAGTCTCCACCTCGTGGATTTCGGCGCGCGTCGGCCAGATGTCGCGCAGGTACACCGCCGAGCCGTCCGCGCGTTTGCCTGGGGAGTGACATGAGATGAGATGAGATTGCCTTGGCTTACAACCACCAATCTATTCTTACTAAGGGGCCATCCATAAATTACGTCACACGTTACGTTACGGGAGGAGGGGGGGGGGGGGGGTCAATGTAGTGTAACATTGTGTGACGGGGGTGGGAGGGGTCCTAAATTTCGTGACACATTTCAAAATCGAATAATTGGTATGTATAGCTAAATATACATACCAATTATTCGAGGATTATTATAGGTAAAAAAAACCATTAACGGAAATAAAACTTATTTCGGAACTGCTGTTTTAATTTAATAATTTCTAGGTGTAAAACTTCATAATATGTGACACTAGGGGGGGAGGTCTCACAAATGTGACCAGCTGTGACAAGGGGGGGAGGGGTCAAAAAGTCATGAAATTAGTGTGATGTAATTTATGGATGGCCCCTAAGGGTGAAAAGGAGATCGTCAAAATTGGGCCTGCTTCATTGCTCATTACAGAAACCATTATACCTCTAAAAAAAACTAGACTTTTGCCTGATTAAATATAATAAAGAATAATATAAAGTTAGAACTGGGATGTGCTTTAAAAGTTAACAATTAGGTTCAACGATCGATTTTTACTACAAAACTATCGATTTTATGTAAAAGTCTAAATATTTCACCGTCCGTCATCACTTTCGTAATTATAATTTTTGTTTTAGAGAAATAGCCGGCAAACGAGCTGACGATCCACCTGATGGTAAGGGGCTATCGTTGCCCATGGACATCAGCAACACCAAAGGCATCACTAATGCGTTGCCGGCCAAGAAAGAGAGAAGAAAAATATAGAAAGGTATTGTAAGCAAACGGGGTATTATCAAATAACAGGAATAGGTAAATAATTACAATCATAAATATTAACGCGAAATCGAACAACTCCTCGAATCATTCATGTTCGATTTATTTTACTTATAATTATGTCAAAGTGAAACTGTCAATCACAAACGGTCATATTGCCATATTCATTGTCATATTGTCAGTGTCATTCGCATAAGAAAGTGATTTATTTTGTGGATTTGACGATTTCTACTCTTGCGCACGACCACTCACACCTCCTTGGAAACCGAATTTACTCAACGATTGGATGATGAATTGCTCTAATTTTGCACAAAAAAAAAATTGCCAAAAAATTGAAAAAAAATATCTAGAGGGACACACACCCTAATCACTTCTTACAAATATAAAAATTCTTGACAAAAACCAAACTTGACAAATTACCGACTTCAAAATTAGAGGTAACTCAAAAACTACTAGTCATATCCCGCTCAAATTTAGGTGGGACCGCATGACAAGCACCAGCTTTCGATTAAAAAAAGAATCATCAAAATCGGTTCACCCAGTCGAAAGGTCTGATGTAACAAACAAAAAAATACAGTCGAACTAGCTGCCCGCACAGACTTCGTTCTGTCAAAAGTTTTATTTTTTATTTTGAGAGGTGAGCTATTCTATCTTTCAAGTTGTATCAAACTGCACACGGTGTGCTTTGATTAAAATCGGTTAAATAGTTTAGGAGTCCATCGCGGACAAACAACCTGACACGTAATTAATATATCATCGTTGCGATATTAAGACCTCTTATGTGTTTTGTGACACTTTTGGCAAGGTCACTTTTTTACGTCAAACGATTCTACATTTTAAAGCGCTATCGAATTCAAAAACTCATGCGTGTACGACATTTCCATCGTAATTTATTCACCAAATTCAAAATCGGCTATGTGCTTGCTACACAAAGGCTTATCGATTTTTATCGATGTTCTAAAAAAGTTGATATTTTACACTTAAGAGGTCTTAAAGTCGCAACGACGATATGTAAGTATATTAAGATTGAATACCTCCTTATTTGAATTTGGTTAAAACTACATAAAAATGCGACCACGAATGTTGTGACACGAGATGTCTCACCGAGCGGCTCGACCTCCAAGTCGACGTCCACGGTCCCGGCGAGCGCGTACGCGATGACGAGCAGGGGGGAGGCGAGGTAGTTGGCGCGCGTGTGCGGGTGGATGCGGCCCTCGAAGTTGCGGTTCCCGGAGAGCACGCCGCAGCACACCAGGCCGTTCTGAGGGACACAAGGAACATAACAAACTAATAGTTATTTCGCCATAATAGTAACATGGCACATAATACAAGGTTTCTTCATGTTACAGAATGTATGTGTAATAGTGGCTTCAACCCATTAATGGCCCACTACTGGGCACGGGTCTCTCCTCTTGAGGCCTAGAGCATACTCCACCACGCTGCTCCAGATTGGTGGAGGGGTTAGTGGCCAAACCGAGTGTCGGAAGTTTTCAAACTGCCCGAGGGCATCCGACATGGCTTAACGACTGTTATGCTATGATAACAACCGGGACCGACGGCTTTACGTGCCTTCCGAAGCACGGAAGCGCTCAAGAAATGTTTGCCACTAGCGGTCATCCATCCAACAACCGACCGCGCCCGCTGTTGCTTAACTTTGTCGCTCGCTTAGGATCGACGCAAGCCGCCGGGCTATGAGCGCTTCAATACGAGTCGTAAATCTTAATAACTTTATCATGAGTAAGCTTCATCTGTTTTTGTAAAATTGTATATTCTGTGGTGCGCAAACAAAAACGCGCAAACTGTGGAATGAGCTACCTTGTGAGACATTCCCGGAGCGCTATGACATGGGGTTCTTCAAAAAAGGTGTAAAAGAGTAATTCTCCTTCAGGCGATGCATTGGCGATTCCTCTGTTATTGCTCATCTGGTAGTGACCACTTACCATCAGGTGGCCCATCTGCTTTTTCATCAGCTCTTTAGCCTATAAATAATTCTTGAAAAAAAAAACCGACTTCAAAATTAGGGATAACTAAAAAAATTCTCCTCAGATATCGCTCAAATTTAAGTGCAACCACACCACAAGCACCAGCTTTCGATTGAAAAAAGAATCATCAAAATCGGTTCACCCAGTTGAAAGTTCTGAGGAAAAAACATAAAAAACAGTCGAATTGAGTACCTCCTCCTTTTTTGAAGTCGGTTAAAAAAGAAAACGAGTTATCTATCTAACCTTCTCAATGGTATTGGCGATGTTGTCATCAATAGGCCCTGAGTTTCCAATACAGGTCATGCAGCCATAGCCCACTATGTCGAAGCCCAGCTGCTCCAAGTAGGGGATCACTCCGGACTCCTGGAACCAGAGTTACACTACCGTTATAAGTAGATAGTTTACAGATAACCTTAAATTAAAAAAAAACCCCGACGGTTTTATTTACATTAAACATAGCTAAGAACACTGTCGATTAAAGCCCAATGCATACGTAACGGGGTTTATTCCCGTACGGGACGGGCGGGATGTGAAGTTTTGGAAACATCGTTTCACAGAAAATGTATACGATAGTGCATATGCAGGATTATACTCATAACGTCAAAAACGCAAAAAGTCAAACACGCATAAAATCAATCACTCACTATCCCGTACGGGAAAAAGCCCGTTACGTATGCATTGGGCTTTAATCACCTTTCAAATAAAAAAACCTAGATCAAAATTGGTTCATCCGTTTGGGAGTTACGGTGCCACAGACAGACATACAGATCCACAGAAACACAGACACGTCAAAATTATAACACCGCTCTTTTTTCGTCGGGGAATAAAAATTATACTACTTATCATGATAAAAACAACGTGTGCAGTCTAAAAGAATCCTATTTGTAAACAATATTACAATATTTTTTGCCATAATTTGTTATTTAAAAATAAGGGTGACAGACACAAAATGAAAATAATTTAAAGACAGACAATCATTCAATGCTAGAACTAATTTCTGTTTTTAGGGTTCCGTACTCAAAGGGTAATAACGCGACCCTATTACTAAGACTGTGCTGTCCGTCCGCCGGTTCGTCCGTCCGTCCCTCTGTCTGTCTGCCGGCTCCCATACAACAAACGTGTTTTTTTTGCCGTTGTTGAGTCCGGGACAGGTGAAACAAAAAAAAAGGTTATACGTTAATATAGTGTCTAATGTTGTACAGATAATGGTACGGAACCTTTGTGCGCGAGTCCGACTCCGACTATTTATTAACTATTTTCATTTGATATCTGCCTTATTTTTAAATTAATAATGACAACAAAAGAACACGTAAGATAGTTTACTAAATAATTAAAACTTGTCTAAAAAATGAACTATTATTTTGTATCTCACTTTCAGGTAGTAAGTGACCACGCCCGAGCCAGGCGACAGCGATGTCTTGATGTACGGCCGCACGGACAGACCGTTCTCCACTGCTTTCTTAGCTAGAAGACCTATCGACAACAATATTATACTATAAATGTTTACTCATAATACAACTGATTAAATGATATTTAAGAAAATCTATTTTTCTCCCTGGAATCAATTTTGAACACAACAAACATTAAAAAGTTATTTAATTCGAAGTTCGAAGGGTCTTGGGTTCGATTCCCAGTGAAATCTCGGTCTGAGTGTGTGTGTTCTTGTTGTTGATTGAAATACAGTATTAAGTATACCAAAGCGCTTCGAGTTTATCTTCAAAAAACCACGGTCTACTCAAAATTCAAAAGGTCTACTGAATAGACCAGCGGTCTGCTCAGTAGACCCTGCGAAAACGACTCCGTCTACTCACCGGCGCCCAGCATAACGCTCGGATTGGAAGTATTAGTGCAGGAGGTGATGGCAGCGATGATGACCGACCCGTGGGTGATGGTGTACTCGCGGCCATCACTGTAGGTGAACGAGCCGGATGCCTGGAGTTGCTCTGGCGTCAGGCCGTAGCCTTTGAATCCCACCTGGAGTTAGTGAATATAGTTTTAGTCGAATTGGGGCTTACAATATTGAACACAAGCCTATGCAGGTGTACAAGTGTGTTCGTTTATTCGTTAGTTCGTTATGATTTTCGCGCGTATCTTTTATGTAGGTATGTTTGTATGTATGTATGTATGTATGTATGTATGTATGTATGTATGTATGTATGAATGCATGCATGTAATATTCTTAATTACCTCATTTCTTCGAAACCGCTGAACGGATTTATATAATTAAGATATCGTTAGATTCGTATTGATAACCCAAGGGTTCTTAGATAAGTGAAACAAATATGGCTGTGAGATGCCATTGTTTGAAGTATCAAAAATAAAAATAGTAAATCTAATAATGCAATATGGGTATCACATTAAAGAGCTCACCATAAGGATTTAAAAAAGGTATATCATGATAGCTTTCATCATAGCAGGCGGTTTTTTTTTAATTTTTAAATTTATACTAATTATTTATGGACATAGATGTCTATGTCCATGTCTCGTCATGTTCCGGCTGGGGGCTTGAGAGCCAGTTCTTTCTTTCTTTTTCTTCTCTATTTCTTGGCCGGCAACGCATCAGTAATGCCTTTGAGTGTCGCTGATATCGATTAGCGACAATGGCCACTTACCATAGGTGGATCCTTATTTCTTTTGCCGGCTATTTCCATAAAAAAATATTGGAATATGTAAAGTCTACATCGCTGTGAAAGTTCTATTATTGTCTTCTTTATATTTTACTACTAATACGTTTTTTTATATTTTCAAAACCAACCTTTTAGCTAGCACACACCCATACATACATCATGCCTCTAACCAAAATAACCACTCTAAAGCCTTATATTTTGCAAACAGATTTCTAAATCATTAAATGCCTCTCACAAATTACAACTTTTACAAAAAATATCAGTTTTCACTACGAAACCCTCATAGGCTGTTTCATTGGAATCCCAATAAATTACACCATATTCATAAAATCACTGTTTCTCATACGATTGTGAACGTTAGCAAAAATGTGTTCATGACCTTATTTCAATATTTAGTTCGATACAAACACGGAAGAAAGAGATACAGCGAAAATCACGTGCGAGCCTCTCGTGTGTAGCGACTAGCTGTGCCCCGCGGTTTCACCCGCGTTCAATTTAAGAAAACTAACTACTATAAGCCGCATGACGTGGTCTCAATAGAAATTAAAAAACTATTTGTTTTGATTTATTATAATCTAAATTTTACTAACAAAAAATTACCGACTTCAAAATTACTCAAAAACTACTTGTCAGATCTCGTTCAAATTTATGTATATACGAGTAACCGCCCTCGCTTTGCTTCGGTTTTCTTATCTTTTTACACCATGGGTTACATTATTGGAGTTTTATTAAGGATCCCTAACTTTTTTTAAAAATATAATATATAATAGCCTATGTTACTCGGGGATAGTGTAGCTTCCCAACAGTGAAAGAATTTTTCAAATCGGTTCAGTAGTTTCGGAGCCTATTCAATGCAAACAAAAAATCAAATCTTTCCTCTTTATATATTAGTATAGATTTATGTATGTCGTTAAAATGTATGTATTTATTTATGTGACAAGCACCTGCTTTCGATTAAAAAAAGAATCATCGAAATCGGTCGGCGTGATATTGAGTTATTCGTCCATTTGTCGCGCACGTACTTAATGCAAATTTAAGACTTATATGGTTTTCTCATGGATGCCATTGTCAGATCTCAATAAAATTTAAGTGGGACCACATGACAAGCACCAGCTTTCGTTTAAAAAAACAATCATCAAAATCGGTTCACCCAGTCGAAAGTTCTGAGGTAACAAACATAAATAAAAAAAAAAACAAAAAAAACAGTCGAATTGAGAACCTCCTCCTTTTTTTGAAGTCGGTTAAAAAAGGAGGAGGTTCTCAATTCGACTGTATTTTTTTTTATGTTTGTTACCTCAGAACTTTGGACTGGGTGAAACGGTTTTGATGATTCTTTTTTTAATCGAAAGCAGATGCTTGTCATGTGGTCCCACACAAAGAATAAGATCTGATAAGTACTCTTTGAGTAATACTGAAGTCGGTTACTTTTTGTAAGTAAAATTTAGATTATTTTTTGTGAGGATGTATGGATATTTGCTACACTTTCAGGCAAAAGCTACTGGACGGACTAAACTGACGTAACTAAAAATACTAAAACTCCAAGCTTGTAGTAATCCGTAAACAGCATCCAAATCGATAAAGCCATATCTGAAGTGAGCGGAAATACACATGCAAACCATAAAATCATTGGTTCGAGATCGATTGGTTATATGAATACTAATACATATTTAAAATCCTATTATCCAATTAATATTATACATGCGACGCTTGAAAGGCATAAATTACCAAGCGACATGTTGACAACTTTACACTAGAGCATTTTAAAGTTTTTATTTTAGAAAAAAAAATCGTAAAAATCGCTTTATTAACATTTAAACTGCACTAAAAATTCATTGTAATTAAGTAGCTATGACTACGAGTAATAGGCGATTTTTTACGATTTCTTTTCTAAAATTTTAACTTTAAAATGCTCTAGTGTAAAGTTGTCAACATGTCGCTTGATAATTTTTGCCTTTCAAGCGTCGATTGTGAATATTGTGAAGATATTTGTATGTTTGTTCTTCAATCTCACCACTACTACTTAACCGATTTGGTTAAAATTTGGAATGGAGATAGCCTATACCATGGATTAACACATAGGCTATTTATTATCCCGGAAAAGTTCAGCGTTCCCGCGGGATTAAAAAAAATCGATCGTTAGTAAATACTAGTAATCTAATATTTTTCTTACAAAATATTCCATTTACGGACATGGAACAGTTACAGTCTTATTGTATGTATCGGTGAAAAGATGAGGAAGCGAAATTACTTGCTGATTGTTAATATTAATTGTTTAAATATAGCGAATCACGTTCATATTACATTATTTAATTTCTCGTCTCATAAAGATTTAGTGAAAAAATTATAAGTTCAATTTGTGTTGTGAGTTTGCTTGGATTAATGGTAAGTTTACATCCTCTTACTAATATTATACACTAGCATTTTCTGAGTATCCTGGGATAATAAGTATCCTACATGTTAATTCTCATCACGGTCTATTTGTGAGCTAAATTTCATGAAAATCCGTTCTGTAGATTTTGCGTGAAAGAGTATCATACATACATACTTCAAGATATGGGTTTTTATAAAGTTTTTTTTAGCTTGCCCTAATTGTTTTGTTGTGGTCAAATTGACGACCCGTGTGACGCCATGGTTACCATGTCGGATCGCCGCACCAAGGGTCCTGGGTTCGATTCCCAGCGAGGCGGAAATTTTAATGAGTTTGAATTTCTGTTCTCGGTCTGGGTGTGAACGTCCTTGTCTAGTGTGTTGTCCATGGCACCCACGACACAGGGAATCCTAGTGTGGGGCTATGAATGTGAAGCGCTATTATTATATTTATTTATTTATTTAAATCTTACAAGCTTAATTAGAGCTACTTCCTCTTATCCTAAGGAGTTGTTTTACATATTGCTGTAGTTCTGATGACAATACATTTTAGTGATAAATATGACCCTATACTACACGTAGGTTTGGCTCCAGCCGAGGGAACTTAATGGTAAGGTGCAGCGCAGACGACGCTCTTTTTGTGCGATCGAGTGTGCGGGCGCACAAATGTCTACATGGCGCGCAAGCAGTTGTGCGCCGCACTTTTTGCGCGTCGTATGCGTTACTGCATATAATTGCAAAGGTTCTATTTTCACAGACTTAAAAGTGCGTCACGGACAGTGTGCCGTCTGCGCTGCACCGAACAGTAACATTTTTTACACGCTTTATATTAGCTTCACCTGTATGTTTGTTTGTTTGTAACTTCTCTTTGAACTTGATTTTGACCCACCTCAAACGGTCAGATTTCTTTAAACTTTCGTGGACTTATTGAGGACCGATGACAATTCAATACTTAAAGAAAACAAGAAAGAAAGAAAGAAAACCTAATTACACGCTTTATATTAGCCTTAAACGGTCAGATTTCTTTCAAAGATCGTAGACTTATCGAGGATCGATGACAATTAATTATTTAAAGAAAAAAAGAAAGAAAGAAACTAAATTTCATTTCAAAAAATCTAACTAAAAATAAATAATAGTTTAAAAAAACTAAAAAAACACGCTTTTATAGAAAATCCAACTAAAAAAAATAGAAAATAAAATTGAATTAAAACTCGTGTAATTGTAATAAAAGAGTGGGGTGCATGGTGTCAATGAGTAGAAGGAATAATATCTTTAAAAGCACCCCACGCTTTTTTTTTACAATTACACGATTTTTAATTCAATTTTATTTTCTATTTTTTTAGTTAGATTTTCTATAAAAGCGTGTTTTTTAGTTTTCTTTTCAACTATTTCTTTGATACGTTTGACATTGACTCTACAAAATCATGTATTTAGTTATTAAACTATTAACTTATTTAATGTTATATACTAACGCCCCAACTCAAGAGTCACTAACGGTTACTTTAATCGCTCCTTAGTAAAAAATTACCAAACAAATTCTGTATAAGGGGGCGTCCATAAATTACGTGAGGTGTTTTTTTTAATTTTCTGTCCCTCCCTCCCCCCCTGGTGAGATGTTGTGAGATTTTATTCCACCCCCTCCCTCATCCCCCAATCTCGTGAGATTTTTCAAAATGTGGGTTTCTTACGTAAACGCGTTGGATTTTTATTGTAAAAAGAAAAAAAATGCTTCGTGCTTTTATTTACGACTAGTTAAGACTAGTAATCAATAATGCTGAGAGTTTAATTATAAGTGTAATAAAAATTTAACTTAAGCATGTACAATCTGGATTAAATGGACCAAAATAGTATATTTCTTTTTTGTTTCAATCAGAAAAAAAATTGCGTGATATTTGCCGAGACCCCCCCTCTCTCCAACGTAAGATTAGATGAGATTTGACTTGACCCTCCCCCCCTTAAACATCTCACGTAATTTATGGACGCCCCCTAAGGAGCGATTTAAGTAACCGTTAGTGACTCTGAGTTGGGTCGTAGCCCCCTTATTCATTTCAACAAGCAAACTTATAGAAGGGTTACAAAGTGTTTTGTTTCATTCGTTTTTATGGAAAACGACAAAGATAAAACATTACAATAGTGCAATAGCTAAAATACGTTTATTAAGCGTTTGTCCGTTTTTAACCGACTTCAAAAAAAGGAGGAGGTTCTCAATTCGACTTAAATTTTTTTTATGTTCGTCACCTCAGAACTTTTTACTGGGTGAACCGATTTTGATGATTTTTTTTAATCGAAAGCAGGTGCTTGTCATGTGGTCCCACATAAATTTGAACGAGATTTGATAAGTACTTTTTGAGTAATATTGAAGTCTGTATTTTTTGTTAGTAAAATTTAGATTATTGGTGCTATTCAATAAACAGTTTTAACAGTACAGAATTTTGATGTGAAACATCTATAGCCGCACGTAAAACCGATTTCTGGCGTGGCGACGCATGCCGTGGCGACGTGTCGCCATCTTTCTCGCTACACTGAGCTCGAATACCTATAGTGTATACTCCGTAGTGTACACAGTGTTGTTTACTACAGTAAACATAACCTGTGTTTTACTTGAAAACAAATTATTTTTCTGATAATAAAATCGTAATATTTTATTTTATCATCATGACATATTTAGTTCCTATCACAATATGTTCTTTTCTGCATATTACATCTGCCAGGCGTCCCGTGACGGCTCACATTTTTTTAGTAGTATCTAACGATAATACCTGCAATGTCATTAAATAATGATTGTGGTACGGATAACGACTCGTTAAATAATTCGATCATTAAATAAGAATGTGGATATTAATGACGATTCATTATTAATGACTTTAGTCACTTGGTATTCCGGTCATTATAGTTTTGTGGTGATAAATAGATTTTTAAATGTTTTCTTTTAAAGTAATTTGTTTACTTTGTTATTTAATTCTTTAAATTTTAATACAGAATAATACCAATATTATTATTAAGTGATTATTATAATTAAAATTAATTAAATAAAATTATTATTGCCATTATTTTATTATCTTTCCGTGACGACAGCCACCCTCTTCAATTAGCTGCCAAACGAATGGTCGTGTTAACTTCAAAAAAAAAGGAAG
The DNA here is from genome assembly GCA_951805285.1 of Thymelicus acteon. Classification (NCBI taxonomy): domain Eukaryota; kingdom Metazoa; phylum Arthropoda; class Insecta; order Lepidoptera; family Hesperiidae; genus Thymelicus; species Thymelicus acteon. The sequence goes on along the minus strand of OX638238.1, from coordinate 11,405,752 downwards.
AGGTTCTCAATTCGAATGTTTTTTTTCTTTTTCTTTTTTTGTGTGTCACCTCGTAACTTTTTACTGGCTGTACGGATTTTGAAATTTTTTTTCTATATTCGAAAGCTGGTGTTTGTCATTTGAGCGAAATCTGACGAGTAGTTTTTGAGTTAACCCTAATTTTGAAGTCGCTTATTTTTTATTAAATAAATAATAGTAAATAAACGCTAACACACTCATACCCCCGCAGTAGGTTATTACCTGTGTCGCAGGTGACATGGTAATATAACACATCATAATCACACCCTGCACCCGAGTACTAATATTTATCTGTCACATAAATATCTGCCCCGGCCGGGAATCGAACCCGGGATCCCTCGCGTCGCAGGCACCGTCGCTACCAACTAAGCTACAGGGTCGACTTAAACAATCCATGGGCGACGGTGACCACTTACCATCAGGTGGATCGTCTCTCTCTCTGCTAGTTACATAAAAAATTACCCTAACATCTATTTACATTTAAAACAAAATGACAACCACATCGAGCGATACGAAACCACATCTAATTGCTAAATTATTATATATCTTTACCGCAGATAACAGCTCTGTATATATAGAATGACATTGGTTAAAATAACTTATTTAGTATCAGCCGAAGTATTTTTCGTAATTAATTATTGTGTGATAGTTTTTAAAACGGAGGCACTTTTGTGTTCTACCATCCAACGCAATGAAGTGTCATAAAAACTGTGGTAGCATAATTTGAACGTAGATTTACCGTTGAGAGTTCTAATTCTAAGTTATAGAAGACATGACTGCTTGAACATGAGTTTTCTAATAGACATAGGGCAATAAGTGCTATATACTCGTGTGGCGCAATGGTTACCATGCCGGATCGCCGCGCCAAGGGTCCTGGGTTCGATTCCCAGCGAGGCGGAAATTTGAATGATGAGTTTGAATTTCTGTTCTCGGTCTGGGTGTGTGTTCTTGTCTTTGTGTTGTCCATGGCACCCACGACACAGGGAATCCTAGTGTGGGGCTGTGAGTGTGAAGCGTAATTTATTTATTTTGTATCTGTAACTGTGAGTAGGAAAAAACACTTCTGTAGTTTCTTGCTGCTTCTTCTCCCGGTCCAATCACAGTAGGGCGTTGTTGAAGGGATGATGTGGTTTAGTTTCAAAAGGCGTTTGTAACCCAAACCAATCCATTACAAATATACCTAAATAAAATTGGAGTGTCTGTTTGTAATAATATATTATATTTGTTTGTTATAATATTAAAATAACCGCTTTTTACTAATATACCAAATCAACATTTTTACAATTTTTGTCTGTCTGTCTGTTTGTTCTGGCTAATCTCTGAAATGGCTAGACCGATTTTGACGGGACTTTCACTGGCAGATGGCTGATGTAACAAATATTTATTTTAGAAAAAAAAAATAGTTTGTTAGGCGATACGAAGTTCGCTGGGTCAGTTTCAGAAATGAGCCGGAACAAACAGACAGACAGACAGACAAAAATTGTCAAAAAAATTGTTTTGGTATATATACCGTGTATACATCCAAATGCACTTAGTAAAAAGCAGTTATTTTAATATTACAAACAGACACTCCAATTTTATTTATTTGTATAGATTATTTATATCCCAAAATATTTTGTAAGGCTTTTATTTACTCGTAGTTTCAACTGTGTCTATAATCAAATCTTGAAAAGTGAAATTGGACCTTAAAAGACGTTCGATTGAGCTAAAATTTTGTTTGTGTAAATATAGATATAGATCTGATGATGGAGTCTCAAGCCATAGGAACCTCGCGATGGTACAAGGCCTAGTAATGATTCAAGAAGGTAAAAACTATAATTATCTCGTTTACCAAATGAAGGTAATGTTCTTCAAGGAAGATCATTCATCACACGACTATTTGGTGATTGAGCTTATGAAGTACACTATCATCATAAAGCTGTTTCACCAAATCTTCGTGTCGTGGACTTCGCCGGGACTATGGAGAACTGAATAAGATCAGTATGAAAAATGAAGAAGATGTTTTAAATATTTTAATGTTTTATTTTTAATGTATTGGTAATTTTTAGCAGACTTCAAAAAAGGAGGAGGTATTCAAGTTACCTCAGAACTTTCGAATGGGTGAACCGATTTTGATGATTCTTTTTTTAATCGAAAGCTGGTGCTTGTCATGTGGTCCCACTTAAATTTGAGCGTTTGAGTTATTTTGAAGTTGGTTTTTTTTTGTCAAGAACTATTACGAAAGCTTTTTATTATTATTCCTCGGTTTGTAATGTGATTTTCGCATTTATTTACAAACTAAAGTTATTATTTAAGTTTACGATGCATGTTTTTTTTTTACATTCACAAATATTTTTGTCACGATTTACAAAAAAAAATTCTTTTGTAAGTTATTTGTTTTTTAAACGCCTCTTAAAAATCAACAATAATATTTTTTGACTGATTTTCTTAATAAAAAAATACATATTGTTACTTTTATTCTTGTATTCACTTATTATATTGAGGTAAAATTTATTATAAAATGTTTAGTAGAGTTAGTGATAATAATAATATAATAGTGTACTTGTTTTGGAACTATGTATTTATGTAATAATTATTTGTTTCTAGTCTTTTTTTTCTTTCTTTTATGAAAATAAATACTGTCTATATATATTCCCGCTAATCTGAGAAACAGCTTACCCGATTACGATGTGGTTTTCATTGATGTATTATAGTAAGCTTGGGTTAATATCTAGTGTATTACATATTTTATTTCAATATGTTACAATAAAAAATATGTGTGTATAGATATTATCATGTAAAATATTATACAAAATCTCGTTTACAATATTTTCGAGGAATTACTCAGACATTCCCAAAGCGATGATGATTACTACAGTAATTAATAAATATCATCAAATCACCATTAGTTAGTGGTTTTAATATTACATTCTCAATACATTTTGCTGTGTCACATTTACATTGTTTTCACACTGTTTAATCCTGACACACTGCACTAGTTCTCATTAAAATGCATACTGCTACAATTTTATCGATAAAACATTTTGAAGTGAAAACTTCTTTAGTACGGGGGTGATATGAAATTCGATGAAACGAAACTGTCCAGTAAAAAGAGACAGACACATAAACTCTAAAGTGAGATAGGAAGCATTGTCCAGGGGTAGGGGAGGGGGAGTTGAGTTGAGTTGAGTTGCAAACAATTAATAATAATAATTATCGACGTACGTCAAGCCTATTGTACTTTTGCATCGTGCATCGTGCATGGCCTTGGCGGGACGTACAGCACGATGGACCGTGTATAAAAGCTTTAAGCTCTGAGTCTGAATAAATATATGTGATATAGTACACGAATAATATGTAAAATAATTTTCTAACTTTGCATCGCTATGATCATTACTAAAACCTACAATACTCATCTTCCCGAAATTTTACATTCGTCTCATTATCTTGAAAACAAAATTTTTGAAGGTTTCACTTCTACCGCGTGTGAAATGCACACATTTAAATTTTTAAACATCTTTCATAGAGTAAGCTGAAGATTTTTTTATTGCTTGTTTGTTACACGTTTGATTTGGAACTGGCAGTCGAATTTAAAGAAAAATTGTATGCCATCAAAAACAAAACTTGTAAAAAAAACCAAGTCTCGCAACTCAGTTCTTCTACCGTAAAAAGTTGTGAGATCCATGTAATACCAAGTCGGTTAATTTATTCAGTTCTTACTTAAGGGTCCTTCTGTCTTAAGTTATCACGTAATTAGCTAACCTATCAAGTAACAACATCTTAAAGTGATCATATTATCAATATTAAAAATCTTTTATGTTTTAAATAAATAGATCGACTTGGCCATCGCATGAAAAGACAATATATCTCACAAGTAATACCTACATATTATATTAAATTTGATTGTTTAGCGATTGCCAAGTCAATCTATTTATTTAAAACATAAAAGATTTTTTATATTGATAATATGGTCACTTTAAGATGTTGTTACTTGATAGGTTAGCTAATTACGTGATAAGACAGAAGGACCCTTAAGTAAGAACTGAATAAATTAACCGACTTGGTATTACATGGATCTCACAACTTTTTACGGTAGAAGAACTGAGTTGCGAGACTTGGTTTTTTTTACAAGTTTTGTTTTTGATGGCATCTCATTTCTTTTTGTAGATAGTTCTACTTTTTTTCCTTTTACAAGTTACCTTTGAACATAATTATATCTAGGTACCTATCTACACCTATTATATCATTATATTATATACAGGTACACTGATTCATTCACTGCAAATGTTACTTTGTTATACAGGTACAGTAATTCATTAACTGCAAATGTAACTTTGTAATCCTATATATTTATATGGGATTACAAAGTTATTTATGCAGTTGATGTATCTAGAAAACTAGACCGAAATTGCAAAATGTTTTAGTTTTTCCTTGATCTATACACTAAACACTAATTGTGTTCCAAATTTGAAGCTTCTATGTCTGCTAGAAGTGCCTTAGAGTTTTGATGATCGGTCAGTCAGTCAGTGAGTGACGAAATTAAGAAACTTTGACTAGTTATAATTCTTAAACTACTCGTTCAAATCGAATGAAATTTGAAATATAACGTGTTTATACAATGCCTGCTTGGTTACTAAAAATTCAGGCTTCTAGCTTTATCCACAACGAAGTTATAGGGGGTCGAAAATGGCCTGAATTGCTTCGAGAAAAGGATGGTACGGCCGTGCCGCTTTTTTGCTCGACTTGGCGGGGGCACTGCCGTGCCCCCAGATACGATAGCCACATTCATAAGGAAGGCTATATGCTATTTTTTAACCGACTTCAAAAAATGAGGAGGCATTCAATTCGACTATATTTTTTATGTTTATTATTACCTCGACTTTCTTCGACTTATTACCTTCGACAGGGTGAACAGATTTTGATGATTCTTTTTTTAATCGCTGGTGCTTGTCATGTGGTCCTACTTAAATTTGAGCTAGATATATTATGACAATTAGTTTTTGAATTATCCCTAATTTTGAAGTCGGTTATTTTTTGTTAATAGCGTTCTGCCATCATGATCTACCTGTGTGCTAAAATTTATGAAAATCGATTCAGCAGTTTTTGCGTGGAAGAGTAACAAACATTCAAATATCCTCAAAAAATTTCATATTTATAATATTAGTAGGAAATAGAAATTAATAAATTGAATACTCTTATTTAGTTTTACCAATCCCTGTGTCTATTCTATAATCAAGTCGTTAAAAAGTGGTCAAGTGCGAGTCGGACTCGCCCATGAAGGGTTCCGTAGCAGCAAGTAACATAATATAAAAGTTCTTGTAGTTCGTTGTAACTTTGATCAATGTTTTTTGCGGTTTACGATTTATGACGTATTAAAAAAAACTACTTACTAGATCTCATTCAAACCAATTTTCGTTGGAAGTTTGCTTGGTAATATACATCATATAATTTTTTTAGTTTTATCATTCCCTTATTTTAGAAGTTACAGGGGGGGGGACACATTTTACCACTTTGGAAGTGTCTCTCGCGCAAACTATTCAGTTTAGAAAAAAGTTATATTAGAAACCTCAATATCATTTTTAAAGACCTATCCATAGATACCCCACACGTATGGGTTTGATGAAAAAAACATTTTTGAGTTTCAGTTCTAAGTATGGGGAACCCCCAAAATTTATTGCTTTTTTTCTATTTTTGTGTGAAAATCTTAATGCGGTTCATAGAATACATCTACCTACCAAGTTTCAATGGTATAGCTCTTATAGTTTCGGAAAAAAGTGGCTGTGACATACGGACGGACGGACAGACAGACAGACAGACAGACAGACAGACAGACAGACAGACAGACAGACAGACAGACAGACAGACATGACGAATCCATAAGGGTTCCGTTTTTTGCCATTCGGCTACGGAACCCTAAAAACGGGTTTTCGATTGAGCTGAAATTTTATTTATGTAAATCAAATAACATTAATAATAATATAATGATGTCATACAGCTGATCTGATGATGGAGCCACAGCCATGGGAACTCTGATGAAACGACGACACCTTATCGAGTTTGAAATTGGATTGAGAAGTCTGATTTTAGATGATATCCAAGGTCTGATGATGAAGACAGGAGTGTTTTTATTTTAATTATAATTTATCTCTTAAACTATAATTATTTATTTCCTACTACTACTATAAATAAATAAATAAAACGCTTATACACTCACACCCCCGCAGTAGGTTATCACCTGTGTCACGGGCATGGACGACGCATATAACACATCACAACACCCATGACCCGAGTACAAATATTTATCAGACACATAAATATCTGCCCCGGCCGGGAATCGAACCCGGGACCCCTCGCTTCGCAGGCAGGGTCACTGCCAACTAGGCTACACGGTCGTCGAATAAAAGACTATGTATAATTTAAATAAAGAACTTTTTATTAATTTTATTTTTATCTTGTAGCTGGCGCTGATTTTCATCTTACTATTCTTCTTACTAATATAAATGTGAAAGTTACTGAGGATATTTTTTACTCTCAAACAAAAAATAGTGAACTAATTTTCATGAAATTAACTACACAGTTATACCATGATTTGGAATAAGATAAAGGATACTTATAATCCTGGAAAACGCGGACAGAGTATGATTAATTGAATGAATGCACTAGTAATGAATAATCTCATCAAAAACATAAATGTAAAATCAGAGCCAAGTTCAAAAAAAAGAACAGATCTAAATGGGAGCCAAGTTCTGTAAAATCCTAAAATTTTAGTCAACAACATGTAATTCAACATATTCTACATACTATCTAGTCTGGCTAGATCTAAAAATCTGGCTAGTTTTAAAGCTAGTTTAATAAATGTGCCAAATTTCATGCTTGTAGTTTAAGTATGTCTCGAGTTGTGATGGGGTCAAAAATAGCTCGAAATAGTTCGTGTAATATTCACACGTCGCTGCGTCACCAGTTCTTTGAACTTGGCTGAACACGCTCCCACGTGTCTAGATTACTGCTAAACGAAACCTCCACACGAACTCGAATCATAATTCTCGCGGGAACAGATATATTCTCAGGGATAAAAAGTATTTAAGTTAGACCTACATAATAATCTATACTAATATATAAAGAGGAAAGATTTGATTTTTTGTTTGCATTGAATAGGCTCCGAAACTACTGAACCGATTTGAAAAATTCTTTCACTGTTGGGAAGCTACACTATCCCCGAGTAACATAGGCTATATTACATTTTCAAAAAAAATTAGGGATCCTTAATAAAACTCTAAAAATGTAACGCAAGGTGTAAAAAAATAAGAAGACCGAAGCAAAGCGAGGGCGGTTACTCGTATGATATAAGTTGCAGATATGCCAAGTATCGTTTAAATCTGTTCAGTAATTTCCATGCGATGCACAAACAAATACAAAAATGTTTTGTTTAAGCAATAACTTGGCCTACCTGCATTCAATTAAAATAAAACCTACGTAGTTCTGGTTAAACATAAATAACGATTTAAAAAATAATGGTATTCCAAAAACAAATTAATCACTTCAACAATAATTGCGTATTAATCCTAATAATCAAATTGGCATTAAGTAAGTACACTTCAATAATTAGTTAATATTACTTCCCACTAATTAGCCACATCCCCTCCGCTCACCCTGAATAAAAACCTGACAAAAAACAGATTTGACATCAGTATCAACATGTATTTCAAGCTAGTCACATCTGGGATTAATTTGATTTTAATTAAATGTCTTCGTTTTACATTAAAAAAGTAATTTTGAGTGATGTTGTGTCAATGAAGCTTTTAAATAAATAGATTTAGTTAAATAATTTATTTGAAAAAGTTTAGTTTTCATTTGTAATAGTAAATTAGTGTAACATTATTTTTTATAACAGTGAGTGATAACACTGATTGGAACCGCGAAATATCTGTTGACGACGCGAGCTAGTGACCAACACTTAAAATTATGTGTAAGCATCGAACCGTAAGTAAATATTAAATTAAATTAAGTTTTGCAACTTGACGTACCTTCTTTGGACACTCACAACCATACACACACACACACACACACACACACACACACGGACGCATGCAAGTACGCACGCTTACACACACTCAAATACTATACATGTATACATATACACACAGTGAAAAAGGTACATACGCTATAACATATGCCCACACTTTATTTTGCACTGATTTATTTTAATTGCGCCGGAATATATCGTATATAGCTATTAAGTTTCTCATTACAAGTGACAATGTAGTATAATTAATAAAGAATCTTTAAAATGAACTCGGTAACTGTTACGATTATTGACAAACTAGCAATTTGCCGGCTGCTTTGCCTGCGTTTTTCGGGACATTAAGTACCCTATATGTTATTCCAGGTCATGGTCTGCCTATGTGCTAAATTTCATTGAAATCCGTTCGGTAGTTTCTGGGTGAAATAGTGACTCCTCACAAAGGAAGTAGGATGATTCTGTTTTGAAGTACTCAAATAAATTATTACTATACGAGTAACCGCCCTCGCTTTGCTTCGGTTTTCTTATTTTTTTACACCTTGGGTTACATTATTGCAGTTTTATTAAGGATCCCTATTTTTTTTTTGAAAATATAATATAGCCTATGTCACCCGGGGATAGTGTAGCTTCCCAACAGTGAAAGAATTTTTCAAATCGGTTCAGTAGATTCGGAGCCTATTCAATGCAAACAATTAAATCTTTGCTCTTTATAATATTAGCATAGATTTATCAGGTATTTAATAAATTATTCATGTTTATACCTAAAAACATAACCCTTCCTCACTCCCTCCCTTCCTGGGGTAAGAACTCAAAAAACCCGCCTGCTACATAAAATCTATCACGATATATATTTTTGAAATCCTCATGACAAGCTCTTTAATTTGATACCCATATTGCATCGATTTATTTTTACTTCTTGATCCTTCAAACAATGGCATCTCACAGCCACCAAATTTGTTTTTTTAATTTAACCTATCTAAGAACACTTGGGTTATCAAGACGAATTTAACAATATCTTAATTATATAAATCCGTTCAGCGGTTTGGAAGTTACCGAGGTAATAAAGAATATTACATGCATACAAGATACGTGCGAAAAACAACCTTCCTGAGTCTGGTAAAAACTGCAGAAATCTGTGAATAACTACAGTTATTGCTACTAGACAGACAGACAGACAGACCAACAGACAGACAGACTTGTCATGTCATGACATCATAAAACATTTCAATCAATAATATATTTCTATTTAAACCATCTGATTTCGATATGCCTATCATATCAACTGCGGTATAGATAGGTACAACCACAAAATGTCGATATGAAAATATTAAGGGCCCTTGAGTTATTATTTGGTCGTTAAAAATGTGTTAATATGAAGCAAGGAACATAACACTTTTGAGGTAAGTTGCTTTGTTTTTCTATTTCTAATAATGATTCGTTTTGACCAATTAATTGTAATGTAATTAAACTGTAATGTAATTATTATTACAAATGATTAAAACACTAACGTCCCAACTCAGAGTCACAAACGGTTACTTAAAGTCTTCCTTAGCAAAGTGTGAAGATTATTTTTTAATTAACAAGAGTCAAGCCTTTTATTTGACAAACTAAAATCACTAACACGATTTTTTTCTAGTGAACCGAAGATCGAAGATATTATGTTAGTGATAAACATTCGTTATCACGCTTTCAGATGATACGTCCTATTCTATCACTATCACTGGGAACGTGATACACGGGTGTTTGTATCACTATTGCTTCAGGACAACAAAAATATTAATTATATTTACCTTTTATTTCTCATACATTTGTTACTAATTTGTTGTTTTTCTATTTATGATCTGCACCGTGTTATAATACTTATCATCTTTTCAGTCTCAAGTGTTACTCACCTATCACACCATGATAGTTGTTGACAGAAAGTTTGGCAGATATTAGTCAGGTGTAATATTCAATTAGGGCTTGTTTCACAATCTTCAAGTAGAGTCCTGAATAAGTTATTCGCCGGTTAAAGTGACGTTAAAGTGTCATTTTACATACACGAAATGTCAACTTAACCAACGAATAGTTTACTTCGGACTTACTTGAAGATTGTTCTTTAACCTACGGTAATTATTCGTTCTTTGGACATGATAAGGATCTGTCACTGGGCGAGTAATACCTATTGTTAAATGACACATTGACGTTTCGTAGAAAATAGATAATTATTTTCAGGTAACAACTTTTTTGGTGTATTTTTTATTTGTTGTTCAATGTAACTTTATATATAAAGCACATAAAAAGTTTTAATTTCTTAATTGTGTTTATACATCGTGATGAATTAGTCTTTTAACTTCAGCAGTCATTAACTTAGTGACATGTGGCTAATTTCTGTCACTGGGTGAATGATAGCTGTTGTTGACAGATATTCAATATTCCCAGAAGAAAAACCGAACAACAAGAAATATGTTCACTTTTGTGCAAATATAATATCATTTAACTATAGTTGTCAGATACTCAGTAGACATGTGTGTATTAATATCTGTCACTGGGTATGTGATAGCTGCAGTTATTTGATTAAAAACAACTTTAATTAAGAGAATTTCATCAGTTCTGTACGATTTCAATTATTAGCCTCTTGAATGATATATTTTGTTGTCTTTTAACACTAGCAGTCACTCACTCAGTAGACATGTGAACTAAATTCTGTCACTGGGAGTGTGATAGCTGTTGTTGAAAGATATTCAATATTCCCAGCAGAAAAAAAACACAACAAGAAATATTCCCGATGTTATTACTTATTATTGCTATCATACAACTATGCTTATCACTCACTCAGATGACATGTGAATTAAAGTCTGTCACTGGGAGTGTGAAAGCTGTTGTTGTAAGATATTCAATATTCCCTGTACGAGAACACAACAACATATCATTTAACAACAGTTGTCACTCACTCAGTTGTCAAGTGGGTTAATTCTTGTCACTGGGTGTGTGATTTCTATTGTTAAAAGATATCATCTACGTTATTGTTTTCAGAGAGATATTACGATGAAAAATGTATTTATGTAAATTGTTTTACTTATAACTCACAGGATTATTTTTGTAGCAGTGACTCAGTCACAGTCAAGTGAAATAGAATATTTCACTGCGTGAGCTGTTGTTGTTTTCAAAATATTTTTTTCATACTGTGTTACCAAAGAGTTATAATGCTTATTTGTATCATATTTTTTGTTGTGATCTGTTTATTACAAAGTCATTTAACTATTGTATCAATCAGTCAAATAGCATTTAAACTTGAATTTGTCGCTAGGAATTAGATATTCATGTTAAATTACAATATTAGGTATAAACTTTAATCTTAATTATTTTTACACATGTTTTATTGGTTTTATCCGATGAACTAATAGCCTTTTAAGAGCAGCGGTCATTCGCCCATTCGACATGTGAACTAATTTCTGTCACTGGGTGTATGATAGCTGTTGTTGACAGGACTTTATTATTGCCAGTGTAAATATATACACAAAATGAAACGTTCTCGCCGCTGTCAGCGATATCATATTTAACAATAGTTGCCACTCACTCAGTGGACATGTGAATTAGTCTGTCACTGGGAGTGTGATAGCTGTTGTTGAAAGATATTCAATGTTCCCGGCAGAAGAAACCGAACAGCAAGAAATATTCTCACTGTTTTAAAATATATCATTTAACTATAGCCGTCACTCACTCAGTTGACATGTGAATCAAAGTCTGTCACTGGGAGTGTGATAGCTGTTGTTGAAAGATAATATTCCCAGTGGAACAACAAAACAAATTGACATTTAACTTAGGTGTTACTCACTCAGTAGACATGTGTAATAAGTTCTGTCACTGGGTGTGTGATAGCTGTTGTTGAAAGATATTCGAAATTCACAGAAAAAAATCATCAAAAGAAATCAAAAAATATTATTGTCGTCTACAAAATACACTTTGAGCGTTTTATTGCTTGTATTAGGGGGGCCCGCTCTTCCATAACATTATTGGCAGACTTATTATATTCATAATATTATCATACAACAAGAAATGTTCTCGCCGCTGCTATTGATATCTTTAACTATAGTTGTCACTCACTCAGTAGACATGTGTGATAAAGTCTGTCACTGGGAGTGTGATAGCTGTTGTTGAAAGATATTTAATATTCCCAGTAAAAAACTCAACAAGAAAAATTCCCGCTGATATTGTTGATATTAATATCATTTAACTATAGTTGTCACCCACTCAGTAGACATGTGAATTACTCTGTCACTGGGTGTATGATAGCTGTCGATGAATGACTAAAACAATGAATAACAAGAATCAATTAAGTTAATCAATTAAGTTCTACAGTGTGTGTGATTTTAGTCTATTCAATAACTATTTTTAGCTATGTTTGAGTTTGTCAAATCTTGAAGCTCCATAGGTCCAATTAATTCTTAAGTTTGATTTTTTTATATAACCTGAGGTGCTGACGAAAAAGCAGATGGGCCACCTGATGGTAAGTGGTCACTACCAGTTGAGCAATACCAGAGGAATCGCCAATGCATCGCCTGAAGGATAACTCTTTTTACATCTTTTTTGAAGAACCCCATGCTGGAAGCTCATTCCACAGCTTGCAAGTGATATAATAATATCTCTTTAGTTCTGATGACAATGCATTTTGTAATAAGCATGGCGTACTATACAGGTTTGGCTCTGGGTGAAGGAACTCACATGTAGTCATAATTTTTATTCGTTTTAGTACATTGACACCATAAAAGCGTATGTTTAGTTAATAGTATTAACTTATTTTGTTTCTTAAAATGGTAGCAATCGTTCGCTTACGGCCGGTCTCAATAATGTACTAACAGATGGAAGACTGTGGATAGGGCTACCATTAGTATGTTATCTGTCTTATTTGTCAATTTTTGCGTCTGAAAAATTGACAAGTATGACAGATAACATACTAATGGTAGCCCTATCCACAGTCTTCCATCTGTTAGTACATTATTGAGACCGGCCGTAAGTAAACATTCTGTTACTGGCCGTATGGTAGATGCTAGACATAGGTACGTACGTTTCAAACTATGCCCTGTACGGTTGAGCCGCTACTTACGGGACACCCTATGTATAGTTACGTCAAACTGTGATAGAGGCTTCGTGCCTTTTTTATACGGCGCTAAAACAGTCTGTTGCATTTATTTTATTTTTTTAATTTTGATTACGTGTTTAAACATTGTCTATGAATGATTTTTATTTCTTTTAGCGCAGTGAAGAAACAAGAAAGAACAAATCAATACTGGAATGTACCAGAGTTCAAAACACCGTCAATTTTAATTGGATTATATGCAAAATGTCAAATACGCATGATCAAACAACCAAAAATGTCAAAAAATAAAATGTCAAACTCACAAATTGTAAACAATTACGACCTTTTTTGTTACCTATTTGTTACCTTGACGTTTTTTGTTACTTATTTGTTACCTTGACATTGTCATTTTTTAACAGTTTACGTATTTGACATTTTGCGTACGATCCTTCCAAGTCTTACTACCGTCAGCGGTCACACATTCAGTTGACATGCGACTGAATTCTGTCACTGGGAGTGTGAAAGCTGTTGTTGGGAGACTAAATACGTCAAGAAACGAAGCTTGAAACTGTGACGTCACAGCCTTGACAACTTTAATAGCTGTCAATGACGCAGTTGACATGTTGACTGAATACTGTCACTGGGTGTTTGATAGCTATTAGTAAAAGGTATAACTGGTTTTCTATCGATTATTTTCTCTGGTAGAAAAAATGTTATTTTTAATTTCATGATAATGTTACTGAGTTGTTGTGTATAGTAAGTATATACAGTTTTGTTTGTTTCACAAGTTTCAACCACTTGTTACAACTGCAATAAAACCAACACATATGTACATACTGTATAATGTATATTACTGTATAATGTATATCCTGGCTATTTATATGAAGTACGTTCAATATCATTAATAGGGATGTTGACACAGTCAGTAAATTAAAATAAATTTATGTTTAAAGTATCAAGGAAACCATTTAAACACCTAAAATATTATTCTTTTGTCGAAATCAATCACAATAAATTTAATATCATTATTTTAAAATGTTAAAAATAGTACTCACTGTCACGTGACCTCAAACGCCATTTTGAGCTTATGACGTCATTGTTCGTATTTTATATGCAAGTGCAACTAACTTCAGTCGACAGATAGTATTGAATATCGGCTAGTGACGTCACGTGACGTTTTTGGTGGGAAATTTGAAAATTATTTTTATTTATCAATTTTTGTCTTTAAATTGCAGATTATTATTTTTATAATATTTTTTTCATGAATCTTATGGTTCTATCTATAAAATCAAATTGAATCCTAAAATTAGTCAACATCCCTATTGTACATTCATTTCAGCGGCGAAATAAAAGCTTTATTTCTTACAATAATCCTAGAACCATATTAAATCGTGACGTACAGTACGGCCGCATATCTTGGCGCGTCTGAACTTCGGCTGCGCAGTAAGACAATTCGGCAATGCTCGGTACGTGGCGTATTATGTCTCAGTCACACGTTAGCATGTTCGTTTCGCTATCTCTGTCTTACATGCGCTAAAGTTCGCAGACCCTATGTTCAGACGCACCAAGATACAGCGGCCGAACTGTACATGCTGTATAATGTATATTATAGTGTACTTCTGGCTGTTTATGTGAAGTATGTTCAATATCATTCATTGTACATTTATTTCAGCAGCGAAATAAATGCTTTTTTCTTACAGTAAACCTTGAATTCTACATATTCAATCGTGACGTACACGGTATAAAGCTCACATTCCAATGCTTTTCTAAGAGTAAAGTTGACACTGAGATGGTGTAATATGCAAAAATCTACAAAAACAAAGTGTGCTAAAAAGTGTACTCATTTATCGGCCAAGAAATCTGAAGAGTTATTTTTAAACAACTTAAAAAAAGAAGGAGGTATTCAATTCGACTGTATTTTTTATGTTTGTTACCTCAGAACTTTCAACTGGGTGAACAGATTTTGATGATTCTTTTTTAATCGAAAACTGGTGCTTGTCATGTGGTCCAACTTAAATTTGAGTTAATCTGACGAGTAGTTTTTGAGTTATTTTGAAGTCGGTTATTTTTTTCTTGGTAAAATTCAGATTATTATGTTTGATTGTCTTGGATTTGATTTTTTGACGTGTCTTATAAATCGATGAACACGGGCTGCATGCACGAAAAAGTGTCCCGTTCCGCGAGCGAGAGAGCGGCAAAAGCGAGAGAGAGAGAGACACGATCGGCTACGATCGGCGTATCGTAGCCGATGTCGTAGGCGAGCCGTAGGCGATCGTAGTTGAGTGGAGCGGAGCGGGGCGGGGCGGAGCGGGGCGGAGCAGGGCGGAGCGGGGCGGAGCGGAGCGGAGCTTTGTCATGACCATTTTATTTTGTGTATGATGGTAACATTAATTGGGAAGGCTATATATAAGCTATAGTGTGAAAAGAAATATCTTCAGAGCCGCGTGGTGAAAGACCTACCTTATTAACCAAGCAGTCCTGGAAGTCCTTCTTCATGACGGACACGGACACGCGGTCCTGCGGCCGCTTGGGGCCGCTCACAGACGTCACCACCGTGGACAGGTCCAGCTCCACCACCTGGGAATTAATTATACCACATGCTATTTTTTCTAAAATAAAAGTAGCCTATGTTACTCCTTGTTACATCAGCTATCTACCAGTGAAAGTCTCGTCAAAATCGGTCCAGCCATTTCAGAGATTAGACGAAACAAACAGACACTTCAATTTTATTTATTTGTATAGATGTATAGATTGTATAGATTTCAAATGATATATTTATGGGAAGTGGCCCAGCTCCTTTAATATCAGTTTATATCAGCACTCGGATGACTGAGCTTTGCTCGTTTTTTTTTTTTTTTGGTAAATCGTATTTTTTGGAAATCATTGGCTTAATTTTGCTTAACAACGCCATCTACTGAAGTAGCTTTAGTGCTGCTACTCGCCAATAGATGTCAGGAAGAGTCTATTGTAGCAGTTTTTCATTGCCTGAAAACACGGATAAAACGACATTTTCTAAAAATGAAACAGCTAGAACGATTTATCGCCCCGAAACCCCCTGCATACTAAATATACAAGAATTACTCGCTTAAAGGTATTCATCCTACTTATAATAGACGCAAATGTGTGTGTGAAGGTCATGTCGTGTGTCCACCATGTCCGTACCTCAGAGAACACGGGATCCTGCTCGGGGTTGCTGTAGTCGCGGAACTGTCCGGTCGCCTTGAGGTACGCTTCTACTATCTGGATCTTCTCTGCTGAACGATCTGAAAACAATAAGTTATAGGTCAGTTGATGCGGTTAACTTAACTTGCCACATGAAACTTATGTATGGTTTACAAGTATTAAGTTAAGTAGATGAGTAGAATTTTACCTTAATTTTATAATAATACGAGTAACCACCCTCGCTTTGCTTCGGTTTTCTTATTTTTATACACCTTGGGTTACATTATTGCAGTTTTATTAAGGATCCCTTTTTTTTTGAAAATATAATATAGCCTATGTCACCCGGGGATAGTGTAGCTTCCCAACAGTGAAATAATTTTTCAAATCGGTTCAGTAGTTTCGGAGCCTATTCAATGCAAACAAACAATCAAATCTTTCCTCTGTATAATATTAGTATAGATATAGAAGTATATAGAATAACGAGATAACCTATCAGAATTTAAAGTTCAGTTTGCAAGTAAAAAAAAAACATTACTTCCCAGAATTTGATCCTTGTTAGCGACAGTATCGAATGGTGTAATAAGGATGTGTTTATTTTTCAAAATCAACAGCTTCGATTCCTGACCAGGAATATCAACTTTTCAAAAATTTATGACACAGTTTTAGTTTTCATCAAAATCGGCCCCGAGACTCCTTTCAGCATTATTCGCTATTCCTCATAGGGGGCCATCCATAAATTACATCACACTAATTTCATGACTTTTTGACCCTCCCCCCTCCTTGTCATAGCTGGTCACATTTGTGAGACCTCCCCCCCAGCGTGACGTCACATTTTATGAAATTTTCACACCTAGAAATTATTAAACTAAAACAGCAGTTCCGAAATAAGTTTTATTTCCATCAATTGTTTTTTCATATTTACCTATACATACCACTTATTCGATTTTTAAACGTGACGTCGCGAAATTTAGGACCCCCTCCCACCCCTTGTCACACAATGTCACACTACATCGACCCCTCCTCCCCCTAACGTGTGACGTAATTTGTAGATGGCCCCTAGTTTCGGATTTGGCCATCATCACATCAACTGGTACTCACTGGTCTGCGCCAGGTACTGCAGCGAGCGGCCGTCCACGGGGAAGTGCGCGACCGTGGCACCGAACTCGGGACACATGTTGGCCACGGTGGCGCGGTCCGCGATGCTGAGCTCCGCCACGCCGGGGCCGAAGAACTCCACGAACTTGCCCACCACGCCCAGGGAGCGCAGGTGCTGGGAGACGACGATAACTTATATAGTTAAATAGAGGCAACTTAAGTTTAGTTAAGTACAAGTGTGCTCGAGCAATGCATGCTTACACGGTTCACGGATATAAAGAGCGGTTTATTGTTCAAATTAATGTTTGGATAGGCACGTCAGGACATTCTCTCTCTCTCTCTCTCTCTCTGACTGTCCAACTGGACAATAGGCATGATGACAGATTTTGAAATACTGTTATATATTGTTGGGAAATATATTATAATTACTACGTATATCATTATCATGTTTCCGCAAAAAATAAGGTTTAGTATAAAATAAATACATTTCAAATTATAAGTTTAAAATTCGCACCAAAACGCTTCAAAGTGTCATGGCGTCGCTTATGACGTCACTCCTCAGGAAACTAATAGACAAGACGTCATTATTAGTATGGTGATATTCATTTGTTTTAAGAAGTGTGACGTAATTCGCGCTGATTGAGACTGACTGGCGTTCAAGCTAACATGGCGGCTTGCCGTATTTTGTAGTTTTAATTCATCAAAAATTTTGTTAATCTCGCTAATAATAATACGATAAATGCGTGTTTTGTAATCCATCAATAGGGTTTCATTAAATAAATACATAATTTTAGTGATTTTTACTGACTGTCATCATGCCTATTGTAGTGTGCATTCAAACTCCTTATACAGTTTGGGTATTAAAACTCATATCATTTGAATTTCAGTTCTCGGTCTGGGTGTGTGCTGTCCATGGTAGATGGCACCCACGACACAGGGAGTATACATGAGTATGTAGCGTTATTTATTTTATTATCTCTTTCTCTCTCTCTTTCTCTCTTTTTCTCTCTCCTCTCTCTCTCTCTCTCTGTTACTTTCCGACTGGACCAAATACAGTGTGTTGAATTTCTGTTCTCATCAAGTGCGGGGCTGTGGGTTTTTAACGATTATTTATTCTTTATTACGATTATTTATATTTTCATTCGATACAAACATTATCCGGTATCCAGTAGCAACCGCACCGTGATGGTTTGCACGAGATCCGAGTATCATTGAATCACATTCATTCGTTTACATTCACTCATTCACAATAATCAAAATCAAATCAAATGTTTTTATTAAAAATTGGTTTGGTTTACAAACACTTTTTGAAAGTCATGCAAGCTACGCCAATGCTTCAACAAGGCCCTACTGTGAGAGGGCCTGGGAGAAGAAGCGGCAAGAAACTACCGGGTTGGTTTTTTCCTGCTCACAGTTACAGATAGCACTTATCATCTACTACAATCTATATTCATAAAACTCATGTCCAAGCAGTCTTGTCTTTAAAATAATCATCTAATTTGTAATATCCTTTCCTCATAAGAATGCTCTTAATATGAGTTTTAAATTTAAGGTAAGGCATTTCTGTAAATTTCGATGGAAACACATTGACATCCAAAATCATTCACTAATAATCTAAATTTTAATAAAAAAAATAACCGACTTCAAAATTACTCAAAAACTACTTGTCCGATCTCGTTCAAACTTATGTGGGACCACACGACAAGCACCAACTTTCGATTAAAAAAAGAATCATCAAAATCGTTTCACCCAGTCGAAAGTTCTGAGGTAACAAACATAAAAAAAAACAGTCGAATTGAGAACCTCCTCCTTTTTTTGAAGTCGGTTAAAAACATCACCAGCCCTCAACTTCTCACCTTAGTGATGGTCAGCACGAGGTCCGTGGAGGTGGCCATGGGGCTGAGCCGCCCCACCAGCCGGTAGCCCACCACGCGCGGCAGCAGCATGCTGATGGCTTGCCCCAGCATCACTGCTTCTGCTTCGATACCTGGTGACGACGGTATGGCTTATTATAGAGGTGTGGTGAAGTTTTCGTACGCCAAATAACTTCTAGATATACAGGGTGTTTTCAACATTCACAAATATTACAGGAAAACCTATAAGAAGTCTATGGTCTTAAAAAACGGCAAAAATAAAAACGGTAAATATATAATCAACGTACGGAACCCTCTCCAAGCGAGTTTAACTCGCACTTGTCAAGTTTATTTGTTGTTGTTTTCGTTACTGCACGACAAAGATGTCAACAACGCGTCGTGGGCTGTTTCGCTCAATGAGGTTTCGGTCTTACATCTGATATATCTACATCTATATGTTACCTCCCACCCCCCAGCCGACCACGCCCAGTCCGTTGATCATGGTGGTGTGGCTGTCCGTGCCCACCACCGAGTCCGGGTACAACAGCTCCCCGGAGAACACCACGCGCGCTAGGTACTCTAGGTTCACCTGGAATATATACAAATAGATTAGCTGACGCGGCGAACTTCGTATCGCCTAACAAACTATTTTTTTTTCTAAAATAAAAGTAGCCTAAGTTACTCCTTGTTAAATCAGCTATCTGCCAGTGAAAGTGCCGTCAAAATCGGTCCAGCCATTTCAGAGATTAGCCGGAACAAACAGACAGACAGATGAAAATTGTAAAAATATTGTTTTGGTATATGTACCGTGTATACATCCAAATGCACTTAGTAAAAAGCGGTTATTTTAATATCACAAGCAGACACTCCAATTTTATTTATTTGTATAGATGTATAGATTAGTAACATCTTCGTGCCATGGACAACACACACCCAGACGGAACAGAAATTTAAACTCATCATTTACATTTCCACCTCGCTGGGAATGGAACTCGGGACCCTTAGGTAACTACTTATTACGTGTACGCCGCACGGGTCGTGAAACTAATTTTTAATTTTTTTAATTTAATTTAATTTATTTAATTATAGGACACCCAACACAGATAACACAGGAATCAAGCTATAAGTACAATTGCTAATTGATTTATTTATTTATTTATTTATTTATTTATAGATCGCTAACATACTGTACACCATTACATTTAATTCGAGGCATTTTGCAGTTACACACAATCTAAACGCCAGTACAATTATAAGCGACGACTACATTCAGAGCAACAGAACAAAATTATTATTATATAAATATAAATAAAAAAAGACTTAAATTAATTTATATGCATTTTACAATAGAATTCATTAGATAATAATAATATAATACATTGCAATTAGAATGAAACTAAAATTACAAACCAATTCTTAAGACATATTGAAGATCATTATCATTAATCAAATTGATATCGTAATTAAAATTAACAGAGAACTTAAAGATGTCAAGAATAAGATTAAATTAAAAATTCTAAAAATAATAAATTATAAATAATTAGTATTATTTGATTAGGGACATAGCAATGATAATAATAAAGATATCACAACTGTAAGTTAAGCAGAGTGTAAGATTTTTTTCTTAATCGTTCCTAGGCTGTCTGCGAATAGGTCAATATTCAAAGTTTTAGCTAAAGTATTGTGGTCTTTATTTAGTCTATTTATAGGAGCGTTTTGACCTAAGTTAGATTTGCATGCAGTTGAGTGTAGAATGTTAAACCTAGAGACTCTTGGATACTTTGAGGGAACAGAGAAGCTTAAATTGGATAATAATTCAGGCACATCCAGAGAACCATTAGTAAGTTTATGAAGGAACACATTGTCTAGCATACGTCTGCGATCCTTCAATGATTTCATATTGAAATAGGTGAGTCTATCGCTGTATGAATTAATGTCTTTGGCTAAATTATGTGAGAAGCACAAGTGCCACAGGAATCGCTTTTGGACTCTTTCTAGCCTCTTAATATAAACGTCGTAGCGGGGATTCCAGGCCACGCTGCAATACTCTAAGCCGCTCCGAACAAGAGAATTGTACAGTAAGATCTTGGTTTTGGGAGACTTAAAGTCTTTGCAGTTGCGTAATAGAAATCCCAGATTTTTAAATGCTTTAGAGCAGACATTATCAACATGGACATTGAAACGCAGTTTTTTATCTAGTGATACTCCTAAGTCCTTAATACTATTAACCTCGACCAAGGTGGTACCTACCTTTTATTTTATATTCTTGAGGAGAATCAACTTTTTTGCGAGTAAAACGTATCGAAAAGCACTTGGATTCATTCAAATCCATTCCATTGTCTTCACACCAAACAACAAGGCGATTAAGGTCTTCTTGAAGCAACACAGCATCCGCAGGCGTGTTTATTGCTTTGAAGAATTTGAGATCGTCAGCAAATAAATAATATTTGGACTGGGCGAAACAGTTGCCAATGTCATTGATGAATATATTAAAAAGCAAAGGGCCTAGATGTGAACCTTGGGGTACACCAGATTGCGCCAAAAATGGTTGAGATGCGAAGCCGTTTACTACGACTTTAGATTGCCTGTTTGATAAGTACGATTCACACCAACTCAGCAAGGGTTCAGCAATTCCGTGAATTGAAAGTTTACGAATTAATGTCCTATGATCGACTCGGTCAAATGCCTTGCTAAAGTCGGTGTAAATCGCATCAACAGAACAACGATTATCAAGTCCCAAGGCTACATCGTTAATAAAACATGTTAAGTTTGTTGAAGTAGATCTAGCTTTCATGAAACCATGTTGACGAAGATCAATCATTGGTTTGAAGTGCCAAGTTAAGATGGGATGAAGTAACTGTTCAAAGACTTTGGCCATTACAGGAAGGATTGATATAGGTCTGTAATTTTTCACAAATTCCCTTGGACCGTTTTTGTGCAGAGGAACAACAAGAGCAGTTTTCCAATAGGTGGGAAAGACGCCGGTGTTTATAGACATGTTGAAAATGATTGTCAAGGGTTTGACTAGTGCAAGCGCACATCTGGCTACAAACACCGAAGGAATCCCGTCCGAACCAGCACCCTTATGTAAGTCAAGTCTTTCTAAAATTTTTAGCACCTGATCATCTTTAAACTTAATACGTGTTAGGTAATTATTCGTCAACATGGCTGCACTACTATTGAATGGAGAAGGTGGAAAGTTGACATTGTATGAAGCGGCGAAATTTTGAGCAAAGAGATTGCAAATACCGGTACCGTCGGAAGCTGTGCTACTATCAAGGGACATTTGAGCAGGATAATGAATGTCGCTTTTTTTCTTATTTTTAATAAACGTCCAGAAAAACTTGGGATTAGAACGTAGATTTGATTCAAGTCGAATAATGTAACGCCTGTAGCAGTGTTTCATAAGATGTTCAGATCGATTTTTGGCTAGATCGAAGGATATACGGTCAAGGGGATTGTTATTAAATTTTCGAAGTTTATTTCGATACTTAAGTTTTTCACGAAGCTGGTTAATAAGGTCCCTTGAAAACCAAAAAGGATATTTAGTACTTTTGACTTTGGCTTTTGGCACGTACTTATTAATAGCCGCTCGCACGTGTGAATAAAATATGGAGATCATTTCATCAACATTAGTACAGCTCAGAAACTCATGCTCCCAGTTGACCAGTTTAAGTTCATTAACTAATTTTACATAATCCGCCTTAAAGAAACATAAATAGTAACTTTTATTTGACCTAAGACTATTGCCAGCGTTAAGAAAAGTATCAAATTGCAGAGGAGGATACAAGGAGTCGATTATTGTCAAAGGTTGACTAGCGCACAAGTTGGAGACCTGAATATTGCTTAGAACAAGATCTAAAAGTTTGTCTTTATTATTTTTTATGTTGTTGTACTGATTTAAACCATGTAATGCAGTAAAATCTAACAAAATATTGGAAAATGTGCAATTGTTACTAACAGCATTTGTTGACTCTGACGTATTCCACTTGATTGAACCTAAGTTAAAATCTCCCACTAACATGACATTTTCAATTTGGTTTTGGTCGAATATGCGATTAGTATTGCTTATGAAATCTTCGAGTATGTGCTTTTGTAATGGCGGAGGTAAGTATACAGCGCATAAGTGCAGCAGTTCAACCTTGTCACAATCATTTCGACATTCGATTTGCACCCAAAGATCTTCGCACTTCGACTCAAAACTGAGCATGCGCCTTGAAGGAAAAAGCTTAGACACAGCGATTAAGACTCCACCACCATCTTTATTGTAATGGAATCCGCTGGTTTCTCTGTCTCGCCTATAAACCACATAACGATTGTCGAACAGCTCTGAGTCATGGACACTGCTGTTTAACCATGTCTCACTCAATATTATGACATCAAAATTACTACAGACAGAATTATTAAAGAAATCTATAGTCTTAGTACGTAAGCCTCTTACATTTTGGTAGTAGAAATGTACCATTAATATTGAAAAAATTAATTAAATAATACAATAATAATTAGATATAAAAGATTGAATTTGTGAATTAAAATTAAAATTATGAATATGTAGAATCAATCAATATTATTTACAAATAAGCTCAAGATATTATGATAGAGAGTTTAAAACAGATCTATTTTTAACCAAAATATAATTAGAGCTATCAGTCTTTCGAAGAAATACTTTCCCGTCTCTTACCCAGCAGAAACGGAAGTTCAACTGCTTTGCTTTGAGGCGGGCTTCGGCGTGTAACTGCTTCGTGTCCAGAGTGAGATGCTCACATACATATACTGGGCTTTTCTTGTTGCCACTGTGTCCCAGACCCAAGTGACTAGTGTTTAATTTGTCGCTCTGGTGGTCGCGATTGAACTTTATAGCTCCGGCCAAGAAAGTATCACGAAGACGACGACTACTGAATTTCACCAATATAGAACGTGGGCGGGGACTACTTGTATTTAGTTTAGCAATTCGCGTGCAATATTGTAAATCTGAATCAGTCAGCGGGCACTTGATGACTTTGGCAAGTTGCTGTACTGTAGTATAAAGGTTTTCGCTTTTGTGTTCTGGTACACACTGTAGTTCTAAGTTGCATGAGCGAGACAGCTGCTCTGCCTGGTTTAAACGTTGGGCGAGCTCTGCAGTGGTAGCGCGAAGTTGCTCGTTATCGCTCTGAAGCTGACTGATTGCGACTTTCTGAGACTCGCACTCGTTCTTGACTTTCACGATCTCACTGTTAAATACTTGTAATGACTCGTCTAATTTTAACAATTTGTGTTGGATTTCATTTATTTGACCGGTGAATTTTCTATCGAGTTCTTCTCTGATAATGTCACGAATGATTTCGGCAGTAGGGCAGCTACAAGTGACAGCGGAGCTGGGTTTCGAACGTAGTGTGACGTTTTCGTATTTGCTTGCAGTAGATACAATAGCTGCGGAGCGAACCGGCGTGTTAGAGTTGCCTTTTTTGGGTTCCTTGCAACGACAGGAAGGGCATACCCACGATTCTTTTTCTTCTTTTGTTAAGCTCTGATATTTTTCCTTGGTTAAATTCGTGCAACTGTAGTGGTATTTATCTACACAGCGGCAGCATTGTAATAACGCAATTTCTTTAAGGAGTTCCGGACAACCCGCGCATTTGTGCGTATTCATTGCATACAATATTTAAAACACTCACCGTTGATGAGTCAGAGCTTATCTAGAAACAATCTAACATCGAGCGCAGCGAGCGGGCGATCTGCGAGTTGTCGTAGGTCAGTTTACCGGACCGTTGGTAAAAACTTTGAATTGATTTTCGCTAATATTGAGCGAACCACTGCACAGATCACGATGAAATAAGTGTCACTAAAATGAGCTTTGAATTGACTACGTGAATTTATAAGTCACAATAATGAAACTTTAAAATAAACAACTTTGCAAGAATAAAATTGATGGAGCAAACTATATTGCTGTTGCTTCTTCGACGTTCGACGTTCCGTTGATCTTAAAATAAGTGTTTACGTCGTCGTGTTAGTGTAACTAACGTCAAAACTCATTCAAATTGAAAGCTTTGAAGAGGTATGTATGTATGTTTGTATATAGTGTATCTATATATTTAATTTTTTCTTTATTCTAAGTAGTGTTATTTCTGCAAGCTACATATACCGCCATATCGTTGGGTTCTCATTAAGTCCGCCTTTGCTATTGTACAAATTGTATGGTGCAAAAAGTTAAATAAATAAATAAAAATAGGCGAATTCGATCAATAATTTGACATCATTTAATTATGTAAATTGACATAATTATTACGCTGACATCTGTAATTTAAAGTTGACATTCCATCGCGGTTTTTTTTTAGGTTTTAACTAGATGTCCGGACAGACTTCGTTCTGTCAAAAGTTTTTTTTTATTAAAACCTTCCGTGTGCCTTAAGGATAGTAAGCTATCGTATTTTTCAAGTTGGATCAAACTGCACGCGGTGTGCAAAGAACAAAATCGGTTAAGTAGTTTAGGAGTCCATCGCGGACAAACAACGTGACACGTAATGTATATATTAAATTTTAAACTTATCGTGAACTGAACACATTTTACTATAATACATAAATACATAAATTAAAATTAATATATAATAATTGATTAAATTCATTAATATAATTATAATAATTAATTAACATATTAATTTATATAACATTCTCGTGTCACGGTGTTAGAAGTTGAACTCCTCCGAAACGGCTCGACCGATTTTCGTGAATCTTTGCGTGCATATCGGCTAGGGTTGAGAATCGGACAACATCTATTTTTCATCCCCCTAAATGTTAAGGGTGGTCCACCCCTAATTTTTATTTTATTTTTACGCGTGCGAAGCTGCGAGCAACAGCTAGTATTAATATATATTCAATAATAAATAAATTTAAATTCATAGTAAAGCATTCAAATATGATCTCTATATCGTGCTGCTTACGGTTGAATTTTCAACATTTATTTCCGAAAAGTGTACGATGATGATGTACCAAACTAGTTGACTGAATGATGATGAAGTGTTTACCTGGTGAACAATCCCGGAGCCCGGCGGAACTATTAGCATATTATCGAAGGCCTGAGCGCCCCACTGGAAATATAAACATCAATATAATAACTATACAATCCAATACATATAACTATACATTTAAAAATTTTAAAAATCCCCCAACAGTTTTTTTGCAATAAACTTAGCTAAGAACCGTTTGATCATGTCAACTTTCAAACAAAGCAAAACACATCATAATCGGTACATCCGGTCTTTTTGCGTCAGGGGTAGAAATACTTCAAAACAGTATGAAAACTTCAAGAGTCAATTGTGTTCATATATTAAGTTTAAGTAAAATTACATTATTAATTAAATAAAATGACATAATTAAATTAGTGTGTTTACAAAAGGTATGTACTAAAAGCATTTTTTATAAGCGAACGAGTAACCGCCCTTGCTTTGCTTCGGTTTTCTTATTTTTTTACACCTTGGGTTACATTATTGGAGTTTTACTAAGGATCCCTAATTTTTTTTGAAAATATAATGTCACCCGAGGATAGCGTAGCTTCCCAACAGTGAAAGAATTGTTCAAATCGGTTCAGTAGTTTCGGAGCCTATTCAATGCAAACAAACAATCAAATCTTTCCTCTTTATAATATTAGTATAGATTTATTCCTAAGTTATCAATCGGTAAACATAAAGAAATTGGTTATAATGACGTTTCCGAAAAACTTATAGAAGAAAAGTTCCCTCTGATTCAATTAAATGTGATATGAGTTGGACAACGCAAATATCTACGACGTCGCACAACGCATCATACGACGCAGCGACATGCGGTGCCGCATGAGATGAGATTTTTGCGTTGCACAACGCATCACACTGCGGTACGTCTTGGCATTAGTTATGTCTCTTTCTTACCTTAAGGAATTGAAACCTCTCCTTGTTTCTTTCAAACTCCAACTCTTGGTTCTTGTTTAACGCGTCGGGCCTGGAAACAGTAAAATAAAAATATAGCATTAAAAAATAATACATAACACGTAAGTCTTACTATAATCAAATAATATCTTATAATCAAACTTGTATGTACCTATAACTGAAGTGACACTAAATATTAAGATACATTTATTTGCCTATATTTCTCTTGTATTAACAGTGTTCATTTTGTTGGTGTATTAAATAAATAAATAAAATAAAATAAAATAAAACTATCAGTGCTACCAAAAGGCCCTCGTCGCCAAGTATAAATGTATAAAACTTATCAAAATCAAGGAAATGACATTAAACTCATATAACATACACAAAGTTTTAGTTTTCACTAAAGTCAACTTCCGAGAGTCCTTTAAATACTTGTCGCTAATCCTCATAGTTTCGTTAGCCATCCACACCCACTTGAAAAAAATCACCCTGTATATGCTAGCGATGCAGAAAACTTCGATACCGTGATTTAGGCCAGCGTGACGTCACCGAGTGTATTACTCACATCCTAGCAAAGTCGACCTGCACCGAGTGGTCGATGACCAGGTCCGCGGGGCAGATGGGGTTGATCCTGTCCGGGTCACCCCCCAGCTCCCTGACCGCGTCCCTCATGGCTGCGAAGTCCACTACCGCTGGCACTCCTGTTAGATCCTGAAATAATTAACACATAAACGTGTACTTATGTACGCGCGTGAGAAGTTATACTTCTTTGGCATAAAAAAAATTTCAAAAAAACCAATTTCCAAAAAAATAAAAAAACTGTATTAAAAAAATCAAAAAATTAATATTAAAAAAAAACTATTTAAAAAACATTAAAAAAACAATGTTAAAAAAACAATATTCTAACAACATTAAAAAAGAGTGCTGCCCGATCATATTTTTTAATGTTTATTATTTGACATGTATTTACATTTATATATATATTTGACAGACTATAACCAAGCAATCTATGCGATCCTGGTACCTGTAATATAACCCTAGCGGGTTTGAACGCGATCTCCACGCCATCTTCCGACAGCTGGTTGGTCTCCCAGTCCAACACCTTCTGGACATCCTTCTCCGACACCTGGAAGTTGTCGCAGTTCCTCACACACGACTCCAGCAGCACCCTGATGCTGTACGGGAGACGATCTGGAATCAATGAAGCAGAACGTCTTCACGGAAATGGCCGGCAAACGAGCTGTCGATCCACCTGATGGTAAGTGTCTATCGACGCCCATGGACATCAGCAACATCAAAGGCATCACTAATACGTTGCCGGCCAATAAAGGAGAAGAAAAAGAAAGGAAGAAAGAAAGAAAGTAAGAACTCTTCATAATAATCTGAATTTTACCAAGAAAAAAATAACCGACTTCAAAATAATTCAAAAACAAAACTCACTCATCAGATCTAGCTCAAAAAGTGTACCACATGACCACATGACAAGCATCAGCTTTCGATGAAAAAAGAATTATCAAAATCGGTTCACCCGAAAGTTCTGAGGTAACAAACATAAAAAAATACAGTTATAAATTTTTGAAGTCGGTTAAAAAGATTGAATTAAACTGAACATGATTTTGACCTCCTTCAAACTTAAGTTTTATTAAAAAACACGCTTTTAAAGAAAATAGAAAATAAATTTTAATAAATTTGAATTAAGAATGGTGTAATTGTAAAAAAAGCGCGGGGCGATTGGTGGGGCGCAGCATGGTGTCAATGAACTATGAAGAATCTTTTTTATCTTAAATTAAAATATTTGATTCGATCCAGATCGATCCACAAAATCGTCAAAGTGCATGGATCAATACACTTTATACACTAATAAGATCCATATCGATCCGGAATATCGATTACAAGGCCAGTGAATGAATATTCAATATATGAATATACTATACGTATATTAGAGATCATTTGTTCGATCGAACATCCCTAGTTTTTTATTTTAGAGCTTTAATGCAAGAGAATAGAAAGATCCTCTTGCCCTCAAAAATTAAACGCTAAGTTTCGTGTAGGAATGATTTTGAGCGATACTTACACCACCCACTAAATACAATCGTACGCGTGATTCAGAAATACGAACAGCGCCATCTAGTGCCAGCGCTGCCAATTGCGGGAATTTGATGTTAGCGTGGGACGGTGGGAATCACAAACATCGGTTCATTTCGGGGGAATACTGAGTACTGACCTTAGATTTTGAATCTAAAAATACTGCTGATATATTTTTATTTAAAAATTTTGAAAAAGTAATAGGTCTCCTCAGTGGCATAGCGTGGGCTCCCGCCGCCCGGGGCCGACCGATTTTTTTTTATTAATAATTAAAAATGCACTTTTCTTGTTTTTTTCATAACACACATTTTTTTTATTTAAAAATCGAGTGGCTTGCCGCCCTCTCTTCATGTGCCGCCCGGGGCCAGGGACCCCCCGCCCCCCCCCCCCCACGCTACGCTACTGGGTCTCCTTCTGATTTTACCTTTACAAACGCGTCTGTGAAGAGGGTTTTCATCAGCAACTTAACATCAAAACACAACACTGTGAGTTTCAAAAATGACACCATTGCTGCTTTATTTTATTTACTTTTTCTTAATCAACGTTAAATATCTCAATGGAACTTTCTTGGTTGTGAACTCAAAGGTTTTGTTCAGTGTTTCTCAAACTAGCGATAACGTCGCATAGAGGTTGCGTTAATATTCAGAAAAATGTTGGAGGCGAATGGCGATCTAAGTAAGTGAGGAGAGCAAGCTTTGAAGCGGTACCTGAAGACGGAACACGTGTTATTGAATGAACAATTTCGACCAATCAGAGGCCCGATTGACGTTATCCTTATCACTCGTAGGTCGGAGTGTAACTTCGACCAATAATAGGGCCAAGATATTCATTCAATTTCTCGTGATCCGTCTTCAGGCAGAGCCGGCGTTAGGGGGGGAGGGCGAGGTGGGGCGACCCTAGGGCGCCAAATTTGGAGAGGCGCCACATTTGGGGTGAGAAGCAAAAAAAAAGGAAAAGTAAAATTCTTAATAAACGTTCCCATTGGTTCAATAAAAAAAATTTCGAGCAAAAAGCTCGATTTTTATATTCTTATGTGGGCGCCGCAATATTCTTGCCTAGGGCGTCAGTCGCCGGCACTGCCTTCAGGTACCTCTTCGAAGCAAGGTCTCCAGTCGTTATATAAACTTTGTTTTCCTAGATCTATGAAACAATATTCACGGCCAAGTTGGCTGCACTACTCGACCAATATAACTTGGCCATACACCTTGACCGTCAAATACACGGGCGCTCTTACCATATTTACTGCTCAATGATGGGAGATCAAAATATTTGTATGTCTTGTCATTTATCGCCAGCGTCTTCAGTAGGTGGCTATATGGGTTTCCAGTGGCTGAAACATGAAAAGAAACATATAAACATGTAGTCAAGACTACTTGAGTCGTATAGAATCAAAGGTGGCCATCTCGCTTATTATTTACATTCGAAAGCTAATGTTTGTCATGACCATTTAAATTTAGAGTTATCCCTAATATTGAAGTTGGTTATTTTGTTTGTTACAATTATTACCCAACTGCCAGGATGGGTTGTTTTTCGCGCGTAATCTTGTACGTATGTATGTTTGTATGTATTCATGTAATATTGTTTATTACTTAGTATCTTCTAAACCGCTGAACGGATTTATATAATTAAGATATCATTAGATTAGTCTTGATAACCCAAGTGTTCCTAGATAAGTGAAAATAAAAAAACAATATGGTGGCTGCAAGATTCCCTTGTTTGAAGTATCAATAAATCTAATAATGCAATATGGGTATCAA
This sequence comes from Thymelicus acteon, assembly GCA_951805285.1. Classification (NCBI taxonomy): domain Eukaryota; kingdom Metazoa; phylum Arthropoda; class Insecta; order Lepidoptera; family Hesperiidae; genus Thymelicus; species Thymelicus acteon. The sequence goes on along the minus strand of OX638238.1, from coordinate 11,374,844 downwards.
ATTAAAGAGCTCACCATAAGGATTTCAAAAAGGTATATCATTATAGCTTTTTTGATAGCAGGCGAGTTTTTTTAATTTTGTAATATGTACACACATAGACTTCCATGTATACATATAATGTATGTTGTATGTGTCTGTGGCTTGTAGCTCAAACATATTGACAGACCAGTTAATGTTATAGTATGAAGTAATGTTTTAGAACGTTATATAACTGCAGTGTGACACCACTTGAATTATAAAACTGTGTCATTGTTTTTGTCAACAGCTTTTGTGAGTTATTTGTAAAAAAAACTGACTGACCTCAGTACCCTTGAAAACTATGTTGCAAACATTACCTTGGTCTAACATATCTAACAAATTATAGGTAAGCCTTAGCTTGTAAATAATGTCATTTGACTCATGAGATAATTTATGTAATAAGCCTATGTTTACAAAATAATCTGTTATCTTTGTTATGCAGAATAACAGATATTCTGATATTGCATAATGTTGTTTAGTCTTCAAGATCATTTTAAAACTTCATTGGAGTTAAGTTTTAGTACATATTATTGAACATTTCGATGCCCCTAGTTTTTGATTGTATGAGGAACATAATTTAAAAGGTAGATAGATTTTTTCTATACAAATAAATAAAATTGAAGCGTCTGTTTGTAATATTAAAATAACAGCTTTTTATTAAGTGATTTGGATGTATACACTGAACATATACCAAATCAACATTTTTTTACAATTTTTGTCTATCTGTCTGTCTGTTTCGGCTAATCTCTGAAATGGCTGGACCGATTTTGACGGGACTTTCACTAGCAGATAGCTGATGTAACAAGGTACTTTTATTTTAGAAAAAAATAGCATGTTGCAGAATAACGTTTGCCGGGTCAGCTAGTTAATAAGTAAAACTATAAGAGCGGGACTGAATTTGTCTTTTAAGGGACATTTAATTTTGGACAAAATTTTTGAATAATTATTCTGGATTTTAATGATAGTCTGCTGCATGAGACTAAGGCTGCGGGCACGAGATTTGCGACGGGCGTTGTGGCGCGGTTGCTTATGTCCATGAGCGACGATTGCCACTTACCATCAGGTGGATCGTCAGCTCGTTTGCCGGCTATTTCCATAAAAAAAAACATGTGTTTCTATTGCTATAATAGTACATGATCAAAGTAAGATTACAAATATAGTAATTAATCTATAATGTCCAAATGCTTGAGTTGAGTTTACCCATTTATTATGCTCACTTCTCTTTTCATTTTTTAAACAAATACAGTCAACAGGTAACAACTGGCGGTGTATACAATTAAAAGTAAATTATAATTTTAACTTGGAGCATTGAGCAAAGAGTACTTTAACACTTATACGCTCCAACTCAGGGTCACTAACGGTTACTTTATTCGCTCCTTAGTAATTAATCACCATACAAATTCTGTAATAAGGAGTGATTTAAGTAACCCTTAGTGACTCTGAGTTGGGGCGATAGTGAAGAACTTAATCATGGTACAATAAAATTAATGTACCATTACAATTAGAGCTAAATTGTACTCAACAAGGACTGAGAAACATATTATTGGTTATCTTGGTAAGTTAATAGATAAAAATCATGTTAGAAAATACGTATTAGATTGGAATCAAATTGACCTTGATTACTTTCGTAGGTTTGACGTACATTTTAAAGATTAATGAATGCTAAACAGATCAAAGGTTACGGACGTACTTGTAGTAAACGGGAAAGTTATATGCGGCCGATTCTAACGAACTTTGTTATCATTATATGACTGAATACTTTTTAAGAACAGGTTTTTAAAACCCGATGTCTACTAGCCAACCCCATCATACATTTCTTGGCGCTAGAAAGTATACGCAATAGAAACTCTTCTTAAGACATCCTAAATTTGAATTTAGCAAAATCTCACCCGCCATGGTGCTTCCGGGACAAGTCACGTAGTCAAGCACAGACACAGATTCTACAAAGGAGATAATATCGTTATAGTAGCAAAATACAACAGTGTAACCAAATAAAACTTGACTGAAATCTGAATCTAATTTCCGAGTTTTTAATTCATTTCGCATTGAAGGCAAGGCGTTTATGACGGATTTGTCATTTGACACTTTTGACAGTACTGGCTGACAAGTCTGTCACAAACTGTCACAAACAAATTAGTTACCCAATTGTCAACGTCAACTATGTCAATGTAAGGCATTGATTAAAGAAAAAGTAGAGGATATGCCCTAAATTGCATATATATACATTTTTTCATTATACATATATTATGCAAATATGACCCGAAATACCAAAAATACATCTGTCCTGTTCTTATACGCGACAATGTAAACTTAAAGAAAGAGTACAATACATGTAGCATATTTCAATTTTCTGGCAACATTTTAAAGAAATCTATCTAAGCTCCGCCTTGAAGCCGGTTTTTGGACGCCATTTTATGAAAACAGTTGCTTCTAGGGATGTTCGATCCAGGTGCCTTGTATCGATACTCTATACAGCCGAAACAAATGTCAACAAACCATTAAACTCGTTTTATAGGGTTTTTCACCAACTGACATGAATTTGTACACTAAATGCGTTTTATTTAGACAAACTCCCATTAAGGTATTTGTGAATTCTTCAATAAATACATATTGATCGATAACAATTATAAACTCCAAGTAAATGTAGAAATAAACAAAATTAAATAACACCGTCATCATTCAAACACTTTGCAATGACAATCTTATTTCCAAGAAGAGATTTGAAACGTTTAACATAATGTACTATTTTGCCCTAATGAGTAGTTTGTCTAAATAAACGCATTTGGTGTACAAATTCATGTCAGTTGGTGAAAACCCTAGAAATCTATTTTAATATAGATAATATTTATTATGGATAAATTTCCGAAATAAAATTATTAATATTATTATTATTAATAATAATCTTTAGTTTACATTTGTATCGGCTGCAAAACGACTAGAGTATAGATCGATATGGATCGTATCGCAGTGTATCGATCCAGGTATCGATCCTAGTGATTTGATACTGATCGATCCAGTATCGAATTTTTTTTTTAATGGAAATAGGCGGCAAACGAGCTGACGATCCACCTGATGGTGAGTGGCTATCATCGCCCATGGATATCAGCAACATCAAAGGCATCACTGATGCGTTGCCGGCTAAGAAAGAGAGAAAAAGAAGAAAATAAAATTTTAAATAGGAATGTTTAATCCGGGTGTTTTATGTATCGATAGTCCGGTTCGTCATGAATATCTCAATAAATAGTCCAAATATCGATTCATATAATTAAATATACCTGTAAGGTGGGTATCGCGGCCAATGAATATCAGCGACCAAAGCGTTGTCAGCCAAGAAAGAGAAAAAAAGAAAGAAATATGTTAATAAATGAAACATGATACATATTTTATATTTTATTTATATTTAATACTTATAATTTAATACGATGTTTTGTATCGATTCATAATCGAATAAAAATCTCGAATTCTAAATAAATATATATATCTTTAAGCCAGTATTAAGGTTAATCGTTTTAGATTAAATTTTATATTAGATTTAATTTTATTCAAAATATTGTATAATTAAATACTGAAAAAGTTACTTGTTTTTACATTGTTACAATTTACATTGTTTTTTAAAACAATGTGGTATGTTGTAGGAACATCATATAAATAATAATATCTCACTCTATAACAGTATATTTGATTTAGAACTCTTGTGTTTTATAAACTAATTAATCAAATAAATTCATATCATCATATATTTTTTTCTTAAAATATTATATCGATATGTGTAAAATACAACACTAATTTGTGGGCGGAGTCGACGCCATATTTGAGAAACTTTTGGCTTCAGATCACGTGACCTTATTTCCTATCCTCTCTTTTTCTTTATTCAAAGATGTAAGGCATAGACTACATACAAGAACTTTATAGTATAACTGGATGCCAATCTTTCAAGAGGTAGAGGTACCATTGGATGCCCCTTTTTGAACAATCACAGCCATCACAGGCTGGGTAAAAGTTGTCTTATCCTTCAGAATTTTAGGGTGTCCATCATTGAACTAGTATTACTAGGTGTCCATACTTACATAGACCGATTATGTCCTAATTTGATAATTAATTCTTCAAAATGTTTTCTATTGTTAAATATCTTTTTTTTTTTTGGTGTTAAAAAAGTTTATTATTGAACTAACACATTAAATTATAAGTTTTTCAAAGTTATCATTATAATATAATGAAAACTGATTTTTTTTAAATATAATGTAATATAATTTTATTTAAAAAAGATATAGAATTCTCGTGTCACGGTGTTAGAAGTTGAACTCCTCCGAAACGGCTCGACCAATTTTCGTGAATCTTTTCTTGCATATCGGCTAGGGTTGAGAATTGGACAACATCTATTTATCATCCCCCTACTATAGCTAGTATAGTATAGCTAGCTGACTGGGCAAACGTTGTTCTGCCAAAAATTTTTTAGGGGTTGGGTAAAAAAATAGATGTTGTCCGATTCTCAAACCTAGCCGATATGCACGCAAAGATTCACGAAAATAGGTCGAGCCGTTTCGGAGGAGTTCAACTTCTAACACCGTGTCACGAGAATTTTATATATTAGAAATAATTTTATAATTTAATATAAATAATAATAATTATTATGATTATTTTTAAGATAATGAAATGAAAGAATAATAATAATTATTTATTACAGTACATTATTCCTTTTATTTTAAGTGCACTGCACTTAAAAAATGTTTTAGCACAATCGAATAACATAATCTGGGACTATAGCTAACATGGACAATATCATAGAGAAACGGTCATCCAATGTTACGTCTTCCGTCTTCAGTTTAGCATTCACATATTTCATAGTTCAGTGTGCTTAGTGCGAGTTTTACTTGACTTAACGGGAAAGTAACGCAAAGTAAATGCGAGTTGGCTAAAATTTGTATGGGACCAAAGCTTTTCTTTTCACTGCTGCTAGATGGCTCTGCTTCGGTCCCATACAAATAGTCAATTCGAAGTTTGGCGTCCAGTAATACTGTGAAGTTCTTGGTGCCGCAGATAGAAGGAAGCACACTGTCCTCCCTGAACATTATAAAGCTGTAACGAAATGTTTTCGTACATGTTTCGTACTCTGTGACTCTTTTGACTTTGATTGACAATTTTGGCTTTGACAACAAATACAACAATGTAAAATCAAATTAAAAAAATAACCGTTGTGACCTGTGTTTGTGATTTCTGCTGCGCGTTATTTTTATAAATAATTGGTTAGTAATATTTTATCAGTGATATTAATTTATATTTGTTTAAACAAAGTGAGTGAGCAATGGCTTCTTTTAATTTAAATTCGATCGGATCCGTTTTGTCAAGCGATAGCAATGTTGCAAGTGGCGTCGATTTTTCTGGAAAATCGTTGAAATTGGACACTGAGAAAGATGGTAAGTGTTTAAAATACTACTTGTTTTGTGTATGTAATAACTCATTAAAAGTGAATAGTATTGTATATAAACTTTGAAAATTGTGCTGAGACATAACCTCTTTCGCTAGCGTTTTACGCTATCGATAAATCAAATTTTAATAAAGTCCGTTCACAAATCTTAAGTCCGGTTTACACGTATTAAGTAGTTAAGTAGATAAGTAAATTTTAACTAAATTTTAAGTGAATAATTTTTAGTGTCCGTCCACACGTAATAATTTAGTAAAGCTCTTTAGTTCATACAATTCTACTTAATTACTTAAGCATTTTACTAAATTTTAAGTTAAAAGTGCCTGTCCAAACGTGTTAAGTGATAAGCCCCGCCCACCTACTTAACAGAAAATAGAAAAAATTCTATTTACTTATCTACTTGATTACTTAACTACTAAATTACCAAAACTACTAAATTGTCCGTTTACACGTATTAATTTACTTAAAATTTAGTTAAAATTTAGTTAACTACTTAATTACTTAATATGTGTAAACCAAACATTAGAGACTAAATTGACATTTCATGGGTGACCAGTTTCGGGTGCAAATTAAATAGTGATGACCATAAACCGAACAGTAAATCGGAAAAATATTCTCAGCTTTTATGGTGGGTCGACTATTTGTATGATTATTGAAGAGTCCCTAAAACTAGTATAAATCAAGTTTAAGCAACCATTATCATTCATATATCCATAATATATTTACCCTTACTGACTAAATTTAAAAGTTATTTTGCTTACAAGAACGAGTATTTGGTTATGGTTACATTCGGTATACAGCTAATTTTATACTATTTAGCCGAATACTAAATATCTAGGTAGATATGAGTGTCGCTACTAATATGTCACTATTCTTACGACATGTTTACGATTCAAAAAACCGGAAAAGTAGATCGCACAAATTTAGCTGGTGTCATTATTTCGAACTTTGACATTAGTGGTTGTCATTTTAGTCTCTAAGATTTGTGGACAGGGTTTAGATTAAACTATTTGTATGAAGCCGTAGACTAGACATTTCTTATTACACTCCTCACATAGTCTTATTACGTAAAATTAAAGCGATTTTATTTGTAAATACCTTAAAAACAAGCAAAGTATACTAAGCGTTGCTGGCCTTTAATGTTAAAATAATCTTGTAATTATTATAATATAATAATTAAGTTCCATATTATGGAACTGCTTGCTGTTCACAAGTACCTAAATAAATAAATGCTGTCACCAAGGACAACACTATTATCACATCACTACCACAAGAGAACAGACATTTATCTGTCACAGAAATGTCTGCCTTGCTGGGAATTGAATCTGGACCCCTGACTGCCTAGGCATGGTAACTCTTAACTACCCACAGGGTTCTGAAAGTTTGTTATATGTTTAGAAGTTCTATTTTGCGCTACCCATTGATACGGTTTGCAAAACAGTTTTTGTTTAATTTTAATTTTTAACCAACTTCAAAAAAAGGAGGAGGTTCTCAGTTCGACTGTATTTTTTTTTATGTTTGGTACCTCAGAACTTTGGACTGGGCGAACTGATTTTGATGATTCTTTTTTTAATCGAAAGCTGGTGGCTGTCATGTGGTCCCACATAAATTTTATTGAGATCTGACAATGGCATCCATGAGAAAACCACATAAGTCGTAAATTTGTGTTAAGATGTGCGCGACAAATTGACGAATAACTCAATATCACGCCAACCGATTTCGATGATTCTTTTTTTAATCGAAAGCAGGTGCTTGTCATGTGGTCCCACATAAATTTGAACGATATCTGACAAGTAGTTTTTGAGACTTTGAAGTCGGTTATTTTTTGTTAGTAAAATTTAGATTATGTTAATTTTTTTTTCAAAATTCTGTTGTTGACTTTATACTTTTGTCTTTGGGTCACAAAAAAGTACATGAGTACCAAACAACTCATTTGCCACCCTTCAATTGGCTATGAACGGATGTCTCTCAGATGCAAAAATGATCCTATAAGGGTTCCGTTTTACGTTTTTTCCTATGGAACCCTAAAAAGGAAGAGGTTCTTAATTTCACCGATTTTTTTATGTGTGTTACCTCAACACTTTTTACTGGGTGTAGCAATTTTGATGATTCTTTTTATATTCAAAAGCTGGTGCTTGTCACATAGTCCCATTTAAATTTGAGCGAGATCTGACAAGTAGTTTTTGAGTTATCCATTGTTTTTCTAGTCTGTTATTTTTTAGAAGAATTATATAGGTACTATTTAAAGACTCCTGCTTCCAGCTCAACCGATAGTAGACGCGATCAATGCCTGCCCTGACCTGCAGTACCTGGTCCTCACGGGCAACACTCTGGGCGTGGCAGCTGCTACGGCCATTGCGAAGGCCCTGGAACACCACCCAGAGCTCAAGGTGGCCCGGTTCTCCGATATGTTCACTGGACGGATGAAGACAGAGATACCACCAGCTTTGGTAGGTAGCAGTTACTGTTTCTTAATAATATGCTATGTATATTAATGTACAATGTAATGTATAACAATGTGCTATGTATATTTAGTGGGTACAGAGTGCTAACAAAGGATTTTTGCAAAATTCATCTCAGGGGTAAGGGGCCATCCATAAAATACGCCACACTAATTTCATGACTTTTTGGACCCTCTCCCTGTCCCTGTCACATCTGGTCTCATTTGTGAGACCTCCCCCCCTAGTGTGATGTCACATTATGAAATTTTACACCTAGAAATTATTAAATTAAAACAACTGTTCTGAAATAAGTTTTATTTCTATTAATTGTTTTTTAATATTTACCTATACATACCAATTATTCGATTTTGAAATGTGATTTTGAAATTTAGAACCCTTTCCACCCCCTGTCACACAATGTCAAACTACATCGACTTCACATACCATCAACGTAACTTCCATTGCGTGATTCAGAACTGCCCCTAAAAACAATGTCACCACACATGTAATTCATGTCATCTTACAACATTTCCTTCCAGGCTGCCCTAGGCGACGGCATGATAGCTGCAGGCGCGCGACTCTCAGTACTGGACCTGAGCGATAACGCGTTCGGACCCATCGGTGTGGAGGGACTGGCCAAGCTATTGCAGAGTGATGTGTGCTCGCAGCTTCAGGTGAGTTTGAGAGTTATTAGGCTGTAGTGAAACTAGTATAATAATAAAACAATTCACATGTGGAAGTGAAACCTTCAAAAATTTTGGTTTCAGTGTGTATAATGAAACAAATGTAAAATTTCGGGAAGATAATTGTAGGTTTTAGTAATGATTATAGAGTGATGCAAAGTTAGAAAATAAAAATAAAACATTAACATAATATGAAGAGTAAAATGAGCAGCTAGCGCCATCTATCAAGCAATAAAACGAATCTTCTATCTTGTTCCTCGCGCCATCTATGAATACAACTTAGCACTTTTTAAAGTAACACAAAGAGAACCACGAACATAAGAAATACTGTATAATGCTTCCTCATTTTCTCCCACGTTAAATCTTATGAATTTATGTGTGTCTCTTTTTTTACTGTCGCTTTTTCGTTTCATCGACTTTCAAATCACAACGATGCTCAAGAAGTTTTCACTTCTAAAACGAAATGTGTGCTATCTGCCCCGGCCGGGAATCAAACCCGGGACCCCCTCGCTTCACAGGCAGGGTCGCTACCAACTAGGCTACAGGGTCGATGACTATTAATAATATACTTTAATTATCTTCTATATATATAAAATTGAAAAGCGACACACCGCTGATTAAACAAGAAATCTCAGAAACTGCCGAACCGATTAAGATGAAATTTGGCAGGGAGATAGTTTATGCTAAGGAGACGTCCACTAAGAACGGATTTTTGGAAATTCATCCCCTAAGGGGTACAAATAAGGGTTAGAAGTCACGCTCATACAAACCAACTTTGTTAGTTTTAGATTTATAAATTTGAAATTTTTTATGTCGGTTTATAGTAATGAACAAAAGTTAACTTTAACACATTTTTTTGGAAAATCATCCCTTAAAGGGTTAATTTCTTCAATTTAAGTTAATACGCAACTTCATCATTTTTGAAGTTAAAAACATGAAAATTTATATATTGGTTCAAGAATAGAAACAAAATTTAAAAGGTATGTTATTTTTTTGGAAAATCAACCCCTAAAGGGTTGAATAAGGTTGTACAAGTTAGTATGGGAACTTCGTCAGTTTTGAAGTAAGAAGGGTGAAAATTTGTATATAAGCTTATAGTTAGACACAAAAAATAACTGTATTACTGTTTTCTCGAAATTCATCCCCTAAAAATAGGGGTTGGTAGTCAACTACATACAAATCAACTTCGCCAGTTTAAGAGTTATAAATGTGAAATTTTTTATTTAAGTTTATAGCCATAAACGAAAGTTAACTTTGACATTTTTTTCGGAAAATCATCCCTTAAAGGGTTAATTTAGTGGATTTAATTTAGTACGCAACTTCGTCATTTTTGAAGTATGAAACTTAACATGAAAATTTACATATTAGCTCCAGATTAGAAGCAAAATTACATTGGAAGGATTACATTTTTTTGGAAAGTCATCCCCTAATAAAGGGTTAAAAAAGAGTATGCAAGTTAGTATGGCAACTTCGTCAGTTTTGAAGTAAGGGTGAAATTTTGTATATACGCTTATAGTTAGACAAAAAAATTACTGTACCACAATTTTATCGAAATTCATCCCCATAAGGGGTTAAACTAAGGGGTTGTAAATATTTAAGAAACTACGTCATTTTTGAACTCAGTAATGTGAAAATTAATATGGAAGCTTATAGTGAGAAACAAAAAATTAGTGTAGAGAACTTTACGGACGGGAGGGGGAGGGGAGAGGGATAGCAATCGAGAGAGAGACCCCCGGGTGAGGGCGGGAGAGAGACCGGGAGTGGGAGAGGGAAAGGGACATGAAACGGGAGAAGGACCTCGAGCGGGAAAGGGAGAGGGACAGGGAGTGGGAAAAGGAGAGAGTGGGACAGGAAGAGGAAGGAGAGGGACAGGGAGTGGGAGAGGGAGAGGGGGAGAGGGAAAGAAAGAGAGGGAAAGGAAGAGGGGGAGAGGGAGGGAGAGGGAGAGAGAGAGTGGGAGAGCGAGAGAGGGAGAAGGAGAGCGGGAGCGAGAGCGGGAGAGGGATAGGGAGAGGGAGAGCGGGAGAGTGAGAGGGAGAGGGGGAGGGAGATGGACAGCGAGAGCGGGAGCGGGAGAGGGAGAGGGGAGGGAGAGAGAGTATATGTAACTCTTGAACGGATGGAAACAACAGAACCGTTTTAAAGATATTTATACATATTTAATACTAATTTAGATACATTATTGGAGTTTTATTAAAGATCCCTAATTTTTTTGAAAATATAATATAGCCTATGTTACTCGGGGATAGTGTAGCTTCCTAACAGTGAAAGAATTTTTCAAATCGGTTCAGTAGTTTCGGAGCCTATTCAATGCAAACAAAAAATCAAATCTTTCCTCTTTATATATTAGTATAGATAATAAAACTCTTAAGGGTAAATTTTCTGTACATTGAATATTTTTTTTAAATTTCAATTAGGGGGCACTTCAGTAACGTGTTAGAGCACAAAAATATTTTTTTTTGAATTATTGTCTGTCTGTCTGTCTGTTTGTCTGTCCGGGCATCACATGAAAACCCTTGAACTGATTCGACGGAAATTTTTTTTTTTTTTTTTTTTTTTTTTTTTTTTTTTTTTTTTTTTTTTTTTTTTTTTTTTTTTTTTTTTTTACACGAATAAGTTAATGCTTGACCACAATCCCACCTGATGGTAAGTGTAGATGTGGTCCAAGATGCTGAGCACATTAACTTAGAAAAAGCCTATTCACTCTTTTCTTGAAGACATCCACGTCGTAGGCTGGCGGGAACGCCGACGCAGGCAAGTTATTCCAGTCCTTCGCGGTGCGTATAACGAATGACGAGGCAAACCGCGTCGTCCGTACCGGCGGGATGTTCACGACGAAAGGATGGATACCCGCCGTGCGTCGTGTCGTTCGATGGAGAAACGGAGATGGGGGAATTATCTCAAACAATTCCTGCGCACACTCTCCAAAATGTGCCCTGTAGAAAACCGAGAGGCTGGCTACTTTGCGCCTGTGCTCGAGGCTTTGAAGATTGGTCTCAACCAAATCTGGGTCACCAATGAGCCTCTTCGCACGCCTCTCCATCGAGTCCAAAGCAGAAAGGTGACATTTGGCTGCGCCTGCCCAAATGTGCGAACAGTACTCCACACACGGCCGAACCTGAGCTTTGTACAAGCTTAAGAGTTGCCTGGGTGTGAAGTACCGTCGCACCCTTGCAAGGACACCAAGTTTCCTTGCAGCAGCCTTAGCTTTGGTCTCGATGAACCGCCCAAAGTTGAGTTTCGAGGATATCTCTACTCCTAACAACTGAAGGCAGTCGGTATAATCCAAGGACACATTCCGAAAAGTAGGAGCCAAGGTGAACGGGCTCTTCTTGGCGGTGAATAGACACGTCTGCGTTTTAGTGGCGTTGAATCTCACAAGATTGGCTTCGCCCCACTCGGACACAGCCCGAAGTGTCAGATTCACACGAGCCACCATGGCCTCTCTTTCAGACTGAATTTCGTCCCGACTGGCCCTGGAACTTGGTAGGTATCTCTCTACCACTGTGCTATCGTCTGCGTACCCATAGATACCGGGCATAAGCAGGTCATTTATATTTGTTAAGTTGTTCCTTATACTTTGGGTCATATTTTAGAAAACTTTTCATCACGAAAAAATTAAAAGTTTTCCCCGGAAACAACATGAAACTTTGTATGGAATGTTTTTTTTAAATATATCAACACACATGATTACGTGTTTTTCAAAATTTTTCATGGATAACAAAAAAACAAATTAATGTTAATGTTGTTTATTATTCGAAACCCACTCCCGGAGGAATGATTTGTGATTGTATCGTAGGTTTCAGTATGTAAATTCCTAAATATGTTATATGTAAGTTATATATGTATGTATGCTTCAATATTTAAAATGAACCATTTTTAAAATTTTCTTCTGTAACGGGTACAAATATAATAAGCATAATTTCCGCGTGCGGAGCCGCGGGCAACAGCTAGTACGACTATAAGGTTGAAATGCATGCCCCAAAACATTGGCAATGCTGAGCTACGATGTTTAGGGTCCAAAAACAAACAATATATCAACTGTTTCACTGGTTTTATTACGCTCACACACACCAATACAAATAACCACAAGTAAAGCAAAGAGTTGACCCCCCCTAGCATGTAAACTCGTCCGTCTTATAGAAACTACGGCGTACAGTCGATACCGTAATTCAGATTCGAACTTACTAGCGCCATCTATTATCACCCGATAGAACTAAGTTTCTAAAGAGGAACCAGTTCACCTCTAAAAATACGATGATCTTGATTGTTTACAGTTAAGATTCATTTCTCTTCCACTTATTGTTAGTGACATCTGTTTCTCTCCCTCTCACGGTGACGTCATCGTTCCAGGAGCTGCGGCTAAACAACAACGGGCTGGGCATCACGGGGGGCAAGCTGTTAGCTAAGGCCCTGTCGGCCAGTCCGCGCGTGCTGCGCGTGTTCATAGCGGGCCGCAACCGGCTCGAGAATGACGGGGCTACGGCGCTCGCTAGGGTGTTCCAGGTGAGGTGGGGGGTGAAGGGAGATCTCCGCCAGGGCTGGCAGCCGAGAGCAATGATTTTGATGTGGTTTTGTAGACAATATCCTTGTCAAAGTGGCATAGCTAGCCCTAAGGAGGCCCCATATCAATATTTGTTGTGGGAACCCTCATGTCAGCTGTTAAATATAAAAGGAGTGCCAACTGTAGCAGTCGTAGGCTGCTGGCGAGCTTTTTTTTGAGTGTTATTGGGAGCCCCTATACGCTGGGGTCCCGTATAATTGATACGGCTGATACGGCGGTAGCTACGCCCCTGCAAACAATGCATGTTAATGAGCTAGTTTTTGAAGTAAAAGAAAAACTAAAAACCGGGCAAGTGCGTTCCGAAGTAGTAAGTTTATCGACTATCACTCATTAACTACTTATGCTAACATAGCCGTCATAGTTTTCTTTGTAAATTCAAGTTTTAACAAAAAAAAACTGACGTCAATATAAAAAATACAATGCGATAAAAAAAAGACAAATCTAAAGGTCGTTGCATACGTAACGTGGACGGGACGGGGACGGGACGGGACGGGACGTGAAGTTTTGGAAACATCGTTTCATAGAAAATGTAACCGACAGCGCATACGCCACGGAGGCACGCACGTATATTTATGCCCCGTCCCCGTCCCGTCCACGTCCCGTCCACGTTACGTATGCATCGACCTTTAGATTTGTCTTGTTTTTATCGCATTATAATTTTTATATTGACGTCAGTTTTTTTTATTAAGACGTTCATTTTGCTACTTTTACTGAATATTTATTTTTGTGAGTCAATAAACCCCTTCTATCCAACAGCACATGGGCACGCTCCAAGAGATAGCGATGCCGCAGAACGGCATCTACCACGCGGGCATCGCGGCGCTGTCCGAGGCGTTCAAATCGAACCCGGGACTGGCCAGTGTCAACCTCAACGATAATACTATTGGGGCGAAGGGCGCGGCGGCGCTGGCTGCTGCTATGCCCAGGTTTGTACCGTTATAGTGTACTGGAGTAAGTCCGGGAAAAATATTACAGACAGAAATACAATCACATATTATAACCATAATATGTACTATTATTTCTGCCCGTCTTCTTTAGAGATGTAATAATTCTTCTAAAAATATAACCGACTTCAAAATCAGGGATAACTGAAAAACTACTTGTCAGATCTCGCTCAAATTAAAATGGGAATCATCAAAATCGGTGCACCCAGTAAAAAGTTAAGCACATAAAAAAACAATCAGTTTTAGAACCTATTTTTGATGTCAGTTACAAATACTGTATAATACCAAAAGATTATGTATTATTCCGGTATTTTATTATAGCCTACTGTATTTTTTGTATTTTTGCTAATTTATATCGCGATAAGTCATTCTAATTTATTTTTCTTTCTGATGGAGTCATTCATCGAATATTTGTGACAATACTTAGCGTCTTAGGCCTAGATGTGGCCACAATTAAAATCCTTTGATGGTTCAAAGAAACCGCCACCTAAGTTATCGCTTGGCTTCAACCCATTAATGGCCCACTAGTGAGCACGGGTCTCTCCTCTTGAGGAGGCCTAGAGCATACTCCACCACGCTGCTCCAGTGCGGATTGGTGGACGGGTTAGTGGCTAACCCGAGTGTCGGAAGTTTTCAAACCGCCCGAGGGCCTCCGACATGGCTTAACGACTGTTATCTTATGATAACAACCGGGACCGACGGCTTTTACGTGCCCTCCGAAGCACGGAAACGCTCAAGAAATTTTTGCCACTAGCGGTCACCCATCCAACTACCGACCGCGCCCGCTGTTGCTTAACTTTGACGATCACATAGGATCGACGCAAGCTGCCGGGCTATGAGCGCTTCATATATACTATATATATGGGCTATATACTATAGATATGTCGATGATATAATTATGTGCTGGACAGGGACAGACAGACAACTGGACGTTTTCGTAAATAAATTAAATAAAATCCATCCCAAAATTAAATTCAAACTAGAAGTCGAAGTTAATAATTCCTTGAACTTTTTAGATCTTACCATTACTCGGAAAAACAATAGACATGACTTTGGAATTTTCCGCAAACCAACATATACGGATGCTGTCATTCCGGCGTCCTCCTGCCATCCATGGCAACATAAAATGGCAGCATTCCACTGCTATGTTAACAGATTAATGTGTGTTCCATTATCACCTCGGAACTACCAAAAAGAATTAAATACCATCTATCACATTGCTGTTGCCAATGGGTATGGTAGGGAGATGGTGGATGGTCTCATCCGTAAGAGGAGAGGCTTAATGGTGCGTGATCTCTTGTATGCGGCTCCCAAAGATATAACTCCCAATAAATATCGTTCTAGTTTAACCTATCTCGGTCCAATTTCAGAGCGAATCGCAAAAACGCTCCGTCGTAACAACATCTTCGTTGCATTCAGAACAAACAATTCTTTGCAATCTATAACAAACTGTAAAGATAAAAGAGGTAGACATGAACAATCAGGTGTCTACAAGATTGTTTGTCCTGATTGTAATGGCGTGTACGTGGGTCAAACTGGTAGAAATTTTGACACACGTTACCGGGAACATATGGCCGCATATAGGAATGGTCACGCGGATAAGTCTAACTTTGCTAAACATTTAATAGAATCAGGTCACAGTTTAACTAGTAACCATACATACAATATATTACATAAATCGGAAAAGGGTTTTAAATTAAATATACTAGAGCAGTTAGAAATAATAAAACATAATAATAACCCAAGTTTTACACTGCTGAATGAACAAATTAATGTATCCAACTCGCCTTTACTGAGGATTTTCAACAGTAATAATCACCAGATTACGTCAGACCCGGTTTCTGCCGGCGTGAATCACTAATTATCAACAACGTCATTAGATAACCAGTGGGCGAGTAGGGTATAAATACGCCACGCTCAGTGAACGATGTTCACTTTGCGACTAACCATCGTAGAGTCAACTTACCCTGATGATGCTCCGTTTCGGGGCGAAACACGTGTTGGTGCTGGTATGTATGTTGGTATATACTTTTAATTATTGTAGTGCATGTTTCCGTTGTGGGAGGGAGGGAGGTGCCACGCATGTCTTAAAGTATATACCATCATACAAGTTATCCGCGGATTGTTGCAAAGTAGACTAATACTAACTTAATAATTATGGTTTAGGTTAATATCCCAACGATACGTGCTGATAACGCGTTAATTCGCGCATAATTAGTGCGGAGCTTTGAGTGTGTTAGTAATTATTTGTTTATATTATTTCAGGTTAAAGAAATTGAAATCAATAAACTTTGGAGATTGTCTGTTGAAGAGCAAAGGTGCTTTAACACTCGCAAAAGGATTTAAGGACAATGATATTCTGTTGGAGGTAACATTCTGTAATATCTTTATCTACAGTTATTTTTGACGAATAACGGTTCCATTTTCACTATGGAACCTTAAAAAGCAATATATATTATACAAATGTATTATACAAAGTTTTCTCTTCAAAAAATTGATAATAATTTCCTAGATTGATAATAATTTCAATAAATTGATAAGAAAAACTTTAAACCCCTGAACGGATTTTAAATTAAGATATTGCTAAATTCGTCTTGATGACCCAAGTGTTCGATAGGTGATGTTAAAAAATATATAGTGGCTGTGAGATGCCATTGTTTAACGTATCAAAAAATAAAAATAAATGAAATAATTTAATTAATTAAAGCCGTCTTGGGGCGGCTTAGAATACTAACCCAAATCTCACGCCGGATGGGTGTCGTAAAAGGCGACTAAATCCGGCCTGCTAGTGGTAGGACCCTTGGAGGGATGATATTGGTAATATTGATTTTAATTTTTAATTAATACCATTATTACTATTATTATTTCTTCGTGGGGTTCGCCTGGATAGCTACCACCCTTGAGCATGAGTCAGCCGCCAAACGACTCTTCGTGTTCCAGCTGGGGGCTTGAGAGCCAATTCTTTCTTTCTTTTTCTTCTCTCTTTCTCAGCCGGCAACGCATCAGTGATGCCTTTGGTGTACCTGAGGTCCATGGGCGACGATAGCCACTTACTATCAGGTGGATCGTTAGCTCGTTTGCCGGTTACTTCCAAAAAAAAAATTAATGCAATATGCGTATCAAATTAAAGAGTTCACCATAAGGATTTCAAAAAGATTTTTTTATTTTTATTTTTAAAATAATAGTTGTATTTAGTCTGTCGGGGATTTTTAAAATTTCCATCTTAGATTTTAAATAGTATAGTAGTAGCACCAATGGAACCTAAGACCTTATATACAATGTACCTATACTATTACAAATAAATGCATTCATTCATTCATTCATTCATAAAATTTTAACTTGGGGGCCATCCATAAATTAAGTTACACTAATTTCATGACTTTTTGACCCCTCCTCCCGTCCTTGTCACCGCTGGTCACATTTGTGAGACCACCCCTGCTAGTGTGACGTCACATATAATGAAATTTTACTCTTACAAATTATTATTTTTCATTATTTTTTTTTTAATATTTACCTATACATACCAATTAGTCGATTTTGAAATGTGATGTCACGAAATGACCCCTCCCACCCCCTGTCAAACAATGTCACACTACATACATACATTAAACAGCTGTGACGTAATTTATGGACGGCCCCTTATTAAACAGCGAACGTATCTCTCCCCAGAGCCTGGACTTGAGTTGCAACGAGATCGGGCGCGACGCGTGCATGGAGATCGTGGACTGCATCACGGCGCAGCCCGACAGCGTGGCTAGGTTGAACAGGGTGGTGTTGGCTGGTGAGTTGACCCCGTAGCCTGGTTGGTAGCGAGCGAAGCGAGGGGGCCCGGGTTCGATGGTTACCGGGGTAGATATTTATTGTTACGTATGCCTAACAAGATTAATTATAATACATACATACAATATACATATATACAAGATCCACCGAGCCTGTCTGCGAAGGAGTCCCGGGTTCGATGGTTACCGGGGCAGATATTTATGTGACAGATGAATATTTGTATGATGCAGGGTGTTATTGTGATGTGTTTTGTGTCGTCCATGCATTACATAAATTATTCATTAAATAAATGATGCAAAATGATTTTTGCTTACTGTCATCATGCTTATTGAATATTTTCATGATAATAGGCATGATGACAAATTTTGAAATTATAATATATTTCCCAACAATATAGAACAGTCTATATTGTTGGGAAATATATTATAATTACAACGTATATCATATTCGCGCCAAAACGCTTCAAAGTGTCATGGCGTCGCTTGTGACGTCACTCTTCAGGAAAATAATAGACAAGACGTCATTATCAGTATGTTGATATTCATTTGTTTTAAGAAATGTGACGTAATTCGCGCTGATTGAGACTGATTGGCGTTCAAGCTAACATGGCGGCTTGCCGAATTTTTTAGTTTTATTTTATCAAAAATATTGTTAATCTCGCTCATAATAATACGATAAATGCGTGTTTTGTAATCCATTAATAGGGTTTCATTAAATAAATACATAATTTTAGTGATTTTTACTTACTGTCATCATGCCTATTATGTGTTGTTTGACCAGGCAACAGCCTGGGCGGCGCGGGCAACAAGAAGATAATGCGCGACAAGCTGGGCCAGTCCGCCGAGCTGAGCGACGACGAGGGAAGCGGAGACGAGTGTGAGTGTCACATCACTATTTGCTGCCATTACATCACTATTTACTGCCATTCATTATTAACTAGCTTTTACCCACGGCTTGCGTGTTCAAAGGGAACTAACAATGAGTTTTTAACATGCATGACACATTCCTGGTTCAAGAATAAATAAACAGTTCCAAAATTTAAAGGATACTAAGAGGAACCAACTGCAAAACCTATGACGCTCTTCAACCTTCCAACTATAAATATAAAGTTATATCAATATTTATAGTCACATTATTGTAAAATATGTTTATACATACTATATGTATAAAATTTATACCAATCCAAAACCTTTACGAAGTTATAGAAGGACCAACACATTGTTACTTTTAGTATGGAGTGATTATAAAAAGCATCGTAATGGATCTTCCCATAGGAATGAGATGTTTTACCGCTGTAAAAAGTAGCCTGCGTTACTCTCCAGCCTCCTACCTATCTCCACACACTAAAATCATACCGCGGTTTCCTAACGGACCAACTACGTACGCACAACTAGTGGAACGGCACAACTAAGTGTTCCCATCGGTACAACTACATTATTGTCAATTAATCGCAGTTTCCTAACGGACCAACTACGTACATACCACAGAACACTTATACCCTAGAGGTACATATGCACAACTAGTGATATGGCACAACTAATTTGTAAGTGTCTTTGTGAGTTGTGTTGTCCATGGCACCCACAACACAGGGAATCCTAGTGTGGGTATAAGATTGAGTAGCGTTAAAAAAATTAATAACTGATTGTCTTTATTATATTAAATAAAGAGGAAAGATTTGATTGTTTGTTTGCAACGAATGAACTCAAAAACTACTGAACCGATTTTAAAAATTCTTTCACCATCAGGATGCTACATTATTCTTGAGTAACACAGGCTATGTTATATTATCGAATTTTTGGAAATTCATCCCCTAAGGGGTAAAAATAGCGGTTGGAAGTCACTTTCATACAAACCAACTTCGTCAGTTTTAGAGTTATTTTAAAATTTATTAGCTCAAAATTAGAAACAAAATTTAATAATAATGCGTTGGCAACTTCGTCAATTTTGAAGTAAGAAGAGTGAAAATTTGTATTTAAGCTTGTATATAAAATTAACTGTATCACGGTTTTCTCGAAATTCATCCCCTAAGGGATAATAATTAGTCATTTTTGAACTCAGAAATTTGAAAATTAATGTGTAAGCTTATAGTTAGAAACAAAAATTAATTGTTATAGTTGTAACATGGGGAGAGAAGGGGAGCGGGAGCGGGAGAGGGAGAGGGAGGGGAGAGGGAGAGGGAGAGGGAGAGGGAGAGGGAGAGGGAGCGGAAGCGGGAGATATGAACATAAAAACTATAACGGCTAAGAACGATTTTAATGATCTTTGATTTGTTACATTCTTAGGCGATACGAAGTTCGCCGAGTCAGCTAGTTATGAATAAAATTACTGTAATAGTAACATAAAAAAACTCTTTTTTTATTCAGATTAAGAATCTCTCGATTTCTCCCGATTTTTAGCTGGCAATGTTACCGATTTTTAATATTTAACTTTTGCAACACTGCGCGCGCTACTGCGCGCAGAGTATGATTTTCACGCAAAAATTTCGACCGAGATTAGCCCCGTAAAATGTATGCGGCATCCCGGTATTTCTGGATGCTGGTATCCCGGGATAGGATTTTCTAATCATCCTTTATTTTTATTATTTTTTACTTACAATAAGTTAATGCTTGACATTGAAGTATTATTACTAGCGTATAGAACCGACACCGCAAACACAATGTATGTTCCAATGAATTGGCGCCGATCGGCTTCAATTTTCAATGGATTAGTTCGATTTTGAAAGGAGAACGGGGGCTCAATTTTGAAAATAGAACCTCCCAGCTTGACACACATTTTGTTCGAGATGTCTGTTCTATGACATTATACTTTAATGATGCCTGACCACAATCCCACCTGATGGTAAGTGGAGACGTGGTCTAGGATGGTGAGCGCACTTTTCTTGAAGACATCCACGTCATAGGTGGGCGGGAACGCAGACGCAGGCAAGCTATTCCAATCTTTCGCGCTGCGCATAACGAAAGACGATGCGAACCGCGTCGTCCGTACCGATGGGATGTTCACCACGAAACGTTGAATATCCGCCGTGCGTGGTGTCGTTCGATGGAGGAACGGGGAAGGGGGAATTAATTCAAATAATTCCTACGCACACTCTTCAAAACGTGCCCTGTAGAAAACCGAGAGGCTGCTCTGCGCCTGTGCTCGAGACTTTGCAGATTGGTCTCAACCATATCTGAGTCACCAATGAGCCTCTTCGCATGCCTCTCCATCGAATCCAAAGCAGAAAGGAGGATGGGCTGCTCGCGTCTGTAGGAAGTTACTTGGATACCGAATACCCTACACGTGTCCCCTGGGTAGTGCTAAACGAGCAGCAACTCCGGTGGTAGGCCACAACATCGGCTGCCGGCTTAGGTTACCACCCATTAGACAAAGCCATGCCGCCAAGCGATCCGTCTTGTTCCAGCGTGATGTCTAATGAAGCCGAATGGAGGATGGGTCTGAACAGTTGCTTGCGTTGATTGTTCACAACCGGTACGGTTGTGACGGGTTGCTGTTTGCTGTGTCGGAAACTTAGTCGCGGAGGGCAGCGAGATCCGAAGCACGGTGCACCGCTGGCCGACCGTAGACAGTTGGGAGCCCAAGTAGTGGTAAAGCTACCCAAGAAAGGCTGCCATCTGCGAAAAATCCCGGAGTGGCTCCATCATGCCGGTTGGCGACCGGATCAGGGGACATGATGGCGATCTCCGGGGGGATTCAGACGTCCCCACGTTGTCCAGACTAAGCCCCCAATAACATAGTGACTCTCATTCTGTCACTTGGTTTACGACGCAACGCCTCGTTCAACTGCCATCCTCCATCCTATTCACTCCCAATTTTAACCTAATGAGAAAAAGAGCAAGAGTAAACGTCATTTACAACGGTTGCACGTCCCCTCGCTCGAAGTGCATTTTACCAAAATCCGAGGTATGCACTCTAACCTCACCTCAGTCCACCACCACGTAGAGACTGAGAAGCCGCACTTGCTTTTTTTGACTGAGACACAGATCCGATGTCCATTGAGCGCGGCATACCTAGACTACCCTGGTTACACATTGGAGCATTATTTTCACCCTCGCGCCGGAGTCTGTGTGTATGCCCGCAATGACATCTGTTGCCAGCGCCTCCGTCATGCCGTCATCCCCATACTTTCTCCACCATTTGGGTTTTGGTAGACACAGGTACAGACAAAGTCTTGTATTCTTGTGTCTAACGTTCGCACAGCGGTGACCAGGAGACAACTCGTCTATTTGAGCACCTTAGCGTGACGGCTGATGTGGCTTTGCAACGGTACCCTACTGCGCAGCTGGTTTTTCTGGAGGATTTTAACGCCTGTCATCAGGACTGGCTGTTCCCATACCAGAAAACCGACCATGCATTGAGAGAAGCGAGGAACTTTGCCTTATCGCTTGGACTCTCCCAGCTGGTAAAGCAAGCGACTAGGGTGCCCGATATTCATGGCCACACAGCAAACTGCCTGGACCTTCTGCTGACAACCGATCCAGACAGGTACGTTGTTCAGGTTTCCTCCCCGCTGGGAACCTCCGACCACTGTCTGGTGAAATCTGTTTCGTCGTACTCAGCCCCCGAATATGACTCGGGAGGTATTCGGCGAGTATGGCGTTACAGGTCAGCAGATTGGGATGAGATGCGACACTTTTTTGCATCTTATCCTTGGCGACAGGTCTGCTTTTCTCCTGGAGATCCGTCGAGTTGCGCGGATGCTATAACCGATGTGGTTCGTTAAGGGATGGAGTATTTCATTCCTTTTTCCAACGTTCTCATTGGTAGCAAAGCTCGCCCATGGTTCAACGCCGAATGCGCTCAGGCTGAGAAGCGTAAACATTCAGCGTATCTTGCCTGGGTTGATGCTCAAGGCCGCAAAGCTCCGGATATTAGATCTAAGAAGAAAGCCTTTAACCTTACCGCGAAGTCCAACAAAAAGGCATTACAGAAAATAGGTATCGACTGCATTAGACATATCGGCGCAAAAGTCTCTCGCCAGCCATGTGGCAGTAGAGCTTTTTGGTCCCTCGCCAAAGCGGTCGAGACTAACTTCTGTCGTCCCACGCTGCCTCCGCTGGTGAAACCAGATGACTCTCTGGCTCATACAGCTGAAGAGAAAGCGAACCTTTTCGCTTCTCTGTTTGCTGAGAACTCACGTCTAGACACTAGCAACATCCATCCACCACAGATACCTAATTGCGGTACCTCTATGTCAGAAGTCCGCATTCACAATAAAGAGGTACTTAAGACGCTGCGAAGTCTAGACGTGAAGAAAGCCAGCGGACCAGATGGTATTCCAGCGGTAGTACTAAAGACATATGCACCCGAGTTGTCTCCTGTGTTGACACGCTTGTTTCGCCTATCTATCGAGACTGGGATAGTTCCTAGATCGTGGAAGCTTGCCAACGTGCAGTCTGTGCCTAAAAAAGGCAGTCGTGCTGACTCCACTAACTATCGGCCTATCTCAATAACCTCCTTACTCTGTAAGATTATGGAGCGTATATTGAACTCACGGCTCATGGCATACCTAGAACAGAACGATGTCCTCAGTGACTGACAGTACGGTTTCCGCCCAAACCGGTCGACAGGAGATCTCCTAGCGTATGCCACTCACATCTGGAGCGAAGCCCTCGAGAAAAATGGGGAAGCACTTGCTGTTTCCCTTGACATCTCGAAGGCTTTTGACAGGGTTTGTCACACTAGCCTTATGAGCAAACTTCCTGCGTATGGCCTATCCCCTGGCCTGATCGACTGGATCAAAGACTTCCTGAGTGACCGTTCATTCCGAGTGGTTGTCGGAGGTTGCTTGTCGCATTCAATGACAACCAATGCCGGAGTTACTCAGGGGTCTGTTCTCACTGCAACGCTATTTCTGCTGCACATTAACGATCTGCTCATGCCCGGTATCTATGGGTACGCAGACGACAGCACGGTTGTGGAGAGATACCTGCCAAAGGGTCGGGCCAGTAAAGACCATATACAGTCTGAAAGAGAGGCTATGGTGGAGCGTATGAATCTTACACTTCAGGCAGTCTCCGAATGGGGCAATGCCAACCTAGTGGGATTCAACGCCACAAAAACACAAGCGTGTCTATTCATCGCTAAAAGGAGTCCGATCATCTTGACTCCTACTCTTCGGAATGTATCCCTGAATTACACTGACCGCCTTCAGTTATTGGGCATTGAGATATCCTCGAACCTTAACTTTGGGCGGTTCATTGAATCCAAAGCTAAAGTAGCTGCTAGGAAGCTTGGAGTCCTAGCGAAGGTGCGGCGGTACTTCACACCACAACAGCTTTTAACCTTGTATAAAGCACAGGTTCGGCCTTGTGTGGAGTACTGCTGTCACATTTGGGCTGATGCTGCCAAATGCCACCTGTCAGCATTGGATTCAATAGAAAGGCGTGCTAAGAGGCTTACTGGTGACCCTAAATTGTTTGAGACCAATCTTCAGAGTTTCGAGCACAGGCGCAGAGTTGCCAGCCTCTCGGTGTTCAACAGAATACATTTTGGAGAGTGTGCGCAGGAATTACATAATTTGATTCCGCCATCCCCTTTCTATCATCGAACGTCCCGACGCACGGCAGGTATCCATCCCTTCGTTATTAACATCCCCCCTGTACGGACGACGCGCTTTGCTTCACCATTTATTATACGTACAGCGAAGGATTGGAATAAATTGCCCGCGTCGGTGTTTCCGCTCGATTATAATGTGTCTTCAAGGCAAAAGTAAATAGGCATTTACTAAGTTAATGCGTTTTACCATCTATGACTACATCACCTCTTACCATCAGGTGGGATAGCAGTCAAGCATTAAATTATAAGATACGAGTAACCGCCCTCGCTTTGCTTCGGTTTTCTTATTTTTTTTACACCTTGGGTTACATTATTGGAGTTTTACTAAGGATCCCTATTTTTTTTTTGGAAATATAATATAGCCTATGTTACCCGGGGATAGTGTACCTTCTCAACAGTGAAAGAATTTTTGAAATCGGTTTAGTAGTTTCGGAGCCTATTGCAAACAAAAAATCAAATCTTTCCTCTTTATATATTAGTATAGATAAAAAAAGAAAGGTGACATTTGGCTGCACCTGCCCAAATTTGGGAACATTACTCTACACACGGCTTTTTTTTAAACTTTTTAAGTGCCTATTCTCTGTAATACATCTGTAATAAATGTACACGAATATTTTTATGCTAATTTCACTTTACTACAGGAAATGACATAAAGTGACGTTTAAAATTCTCTTATATAATTTATTCAAAGATATGACAGAAGTAGCCAACATCATAGTTAATGTCTGAAGAGGTTCTTATTAATCGTATTTATCAGATTGTACTTAGTTGTACCGTTAGGAATGGTTTTAGTAAAATAGTTGTGCTTAGTTGTACATAGTTGTACCGATGGGAACACTTAGTTGTGCCGTTCCACTAGTTGTGCGTACGTAGTTGGTCCGTTAGGAAACCGCGAATCATACCATATCATCTCTTCGTTATGACGTGAAAGAGGGACAAACAAACAAACTTTCGCATTTATGATATTAGTATGGATTAACCCCCGACGAAAAAAGGGGTGTTATAGGTTTGACGTGTCTGTGTATCTGTGTGTCTGTCTGTGGCATCGTAACTCCCAAACCTGTAAAGTATTTGTTTAGGGGAGGCGGATGCAAATAACACGGTCACCATGTTAACACTGATTTATTGCTACTGACGACCCATGTGGCGCGATGGTTACCATGCCGGATCGCCACGTCAATGGTCCTGGGTTCGATTCCCAGCGAGGTGGAAATTTGAATGATGAGTTTGAGTTTCTGTTCTCGGTCTGGGTGTGAATGTCCTTGTCTAGTGTGTTGTCCATGGTACATGGCGCCCACGACACAGGGAATCCTAGTGTGGGGCTATGAGTGTGAAGCGTTATTTTTTTTTTTATTAATCTCCTAATCCCCTCATACTTATTACAATATCTTGACAGGATGGACCGATTTTGATCTATTTTTTTTTTTTTGTATGAAAGGTGACTTAATAGTGTTCTTAGCTATATTTAGTGTAAATAAAACTGTCGGGGGCTTTTTAAATTTAAATTTGATTTGTTATAATAATTAACTCATTCAACTACTAACGGCCGCTGATCACTGATGTACGACACAGGTATGACGTCATACGGTCTAAAAATGTCAAACTCTGACTCAGTCAATTGACATGAGTGACATGACAAAATGTTGACACTTCTAGACTGTTTTTTTTTTTTTTTTTTTTACTCTAATAAGTTAATGCTTGACCACGTGTGACGTCATTGTTATGGCTTCCGTTTCGAATAGTTTAATAACAGATAAGAAATAGTGAAAACTTTGTAATGAATTATAAAATTTATTTTATCATGTGACTGGTTATTGCCTACTAGTCTAAACTCAGCTGTATATTTTTAGATTTTTTCTCATATGTTGTTCAGATGTGACCGGCTCCGAAGAAGAGTCTGACGGGGAAGATGGCGACGGAGACTCAGACCAGAACTCTGAGGACAGCGCGCCGGAGGATGTACAGCATTTGGACACTGTAGTGGACATGGGGAAGGTTATAGATCTGGACCGATCAGGTGAGTTACCATCGCTTTGAAGAACAACAAAACAACCGTTTCATATGACGACACTGAGTATTTTGATGTCCCTGTAGCTTACGGCCGGTCTCAATAATGTACTAACAGATGGAAGGCAGTGATAGCCTAGCGGTTAGAATGTTGGTCTCTCGAACAGAGGGGCCCGAGTTCAAATCCTGGCACGCACCTCTGATTTTCAAATATTATGTGCGTATTAGAAGTTAATTATCACTTGCTTCGGTGAAGGAAAACATCGTGAGGAAACCTGAACACCTGAAAGTTCTCCATAAAAGTTCTCGAAGGTGTGTGAAGTCTACCAATCCGCACTTGGCCAGCGTGGTAGACTATGGCCTGTACCCCTCACATTGTGAGAGGAGACCCCGAGCCCAGCAGTGGGACAATTATGGGTTGTTGCTTTTTCTTTTTTAGATGGAAGACTGTGGATAGGGCTACCATTAGTATGTTATCTGTCATATTTGTCAATTTTTCAGACGCAAAAATACATATCCACAGTCTTCCATCTGTTAGTACATTATTGAGACCGGCCGTTAGTTGGTAGCGACCTTGCCTGCTAAGCAAGGGGTCCCGGATTCGATTCCCGGCCGGGGCAGATATTTTATGTGACAGATAAATCTGATAAATAGTTGTGCTCGGGTGCAGGACCGTGCAGGACGTGGACGACCGTTAACATTTAGGGGAATGAAAAATATATGTTGTCCTATTCTCCACCCTCGCCGATATGCACGCTAAGATTCACGAAAATCGGTCGAGCCGTTTCGGAGGAGTTCAACTTCTGACACCGTGACACGAGAATTTTAAATATTAGATTATGTTTGATAAAATAAATTAAACCTGTTATATTATGACATTTATCAGGTGACGATGAAATCCAGTCAGAAGCCGCGCGGTTCATGAAGGATCCCTCGCTGGACAACTTTATGAAGCTCGGACCGAATGCTGTCGACGTTCTAGAGGCTCATATACAGGTATGGTCATACACATTGATATTGTATACTCAACTATGACGTCACGCCTTACCTCAATCTTGCTATCGAATTTTTTTATGGAAATTGTTGGCAAACGAGCTGACGATCCACCTGATGGTAAGTGGCTATCGTTGTCCATGGACATCAGCGACACCAAAGGCATCACTGATGCGTTGCCGGCCAGGAAAGGAGAAGAAAAAGAAATAATGAATCCCTTGTAGAAATAATAATAGTAATAATGGTTATCTATACTTCTATACTTAATATATAAAGAGGAAAGATTTGATTTTTTGTTTGCATTGAATAGGCTCCGAAACTACTGAACAGATTTGAAAAATTCTTTCACTGTTGGGAAGCTACACTATCCCCGAGTGACATAGGCTATATTATATTTTCAAAAAAATTAGGGATCCTTAATAAAACTCCAATAATGTAACCCAACGTGTAAAAAAATAAGAAAACCGAAGCAAAGCGAGGGCGGTTACTCGTTACTAATATAATCCTATCTACAAAAGGGCCCTACCACCAACGGGCCGGATTTAATCGCCTCTTACGGCACCTGTCTGGTGTGGAATTTGGGTTAGTATTCTAAGCTGTTTCAATACGGCGCTATGTCCTGTTCACATAGGGAATTTTTTTTGATTAAATAGTAGTAGCGACATCTATTAACAAATTCCTTGCAGTCCCTCGCAGACCCGTCGTCGGAACTGGAGCGGCGTATAGAAGCGTTGCTGTGCGTGTGCGGCCTGTCGACCAGTAGCGACGTGGCCGAAGCGGCGGCGCGCCGTCTCTGTCGCGCGGCGTGCGAGCGAGCGGGACAGACTGCTACCTGGCCGCTCGCTAATACCATGCTGAAAGGATTGGGGCTTATCAAGGTCGGAATAATTGCTTTTTTTTTTAACAATATAATTATTATATAGGGTAATGATGGTAAGTGGTGATGTAGTTAGAGGGCTTAAATCGTATTTTACTAATTTTTTTTTTTTTGTAAAATAATGCTATTGTGTTGCATAAAGTTGCTCAACATAAAATTTCAAAATCCTTAATTCACTTTGGATCTTATTATTTTAGATACACTTATGCATCTCATTTTTTAACCGACTTCAAAAAAGGAGGAGGTATTCAATTCGACTTTTTTGTTTGTTACCTCAGAACTTTTGACTGGGTGAAACGATTTTAATGATTCTTTTTTTAATCGAAAGCTGGTGCTTGTCGTAGTCCCGCATAAATTTGAGCGAGATCTGACAAGTAGTCGGTTTGGAGTCGGTTATTTTTTGCCAAGAATTATGTAATCTACCAGGATGGATGCTTTGTCATAAAGTACAGTACGGCCGCTGTATCTTGGCGCGTCTGAACATAGGCTTTGCGAACTTTAGCGCATGTAAGACAGAGATGGCAACACGAACATGCTAACGTATGACTGAGACAAAATACACCGCGTATCGAGTATTGGCGAATTATGTTACTGCGCAGCCTTCTGCGCGAAGTTCAGACGCGCCAAGATACAGCGGCCGGACTGTAACTTGTTGGTGTTGCTGATACATGGGCGACGATAGCCACTTATCATCAGATGGATCGTCAGCTCGTTTGCTATTTCTATAAAAAAAAAAATGCTGTGTGGAATCAACGTACAGTAGCATATATTATACAGTGCGACCAACTTATCTGCGAAATGGCGAAAATTGGAACTAATGCCGCCCCATTCATAAGTTCTTTGTGTTCATTCATTGACATTTACTACGTCTCGAATTGCGTCCAGTGATTGGTCCAATGCGTTCGACAGCGCCCTCCATCAGTTCACAGATAAGTTGTAAGCAGTGTAACTTACAACAGCCTTCTCTCAGCGCCATCTTTTATTGTACCCTGTAAACTGCTGTCCATACCAGTTTTAACAGCGCCATCTCTATTTGTCTTCCGTAAAAACCCCTTTCTATCTGCAGTCAGAGAACAAAGACTACAAGATCCGGTGGCGGCTGCCGCCGTGCTACTCCGTGCTGGCGCAGGAGCTGAGCGCGCCGTACTTCCCGCCCGCCGTCAGAGACACGCTGAAGTTCTTCATCGCGAGCAAGCGGTCCGCGTTCCCGCCGGAGACAAGCGCAGTGCTGGACAGACACGCGGCCTTCTATACTTAGTTAATAAATGGTTTAGTCGAGGAAGGAGTTTTATTTCACTTGACCGTGGTAGCGTGCGTATTATTACAGTGTAAGGTACCCCTTGGGAGTAATATTTTGTTCTATTGTGAATTTAAGGATGATATTGACGAAAATATACTACTATCATCAATCGCCACTTGGTGGCGCTAGTCCCGCTTTTTCCACTAGATGGTGATTTTTAATACGCTTTTATTAGCTTCAGACGTATGTTAGTATGTATGTAACGGAATCTTTGAACGTGATTTTAACCCCCTTCAAAACGTCGGATTAACTCTAAATTTGGCATACCTATTAAGGACCGATGACAATTCAATATTTAAAGAAAAAAAAGAAAGAAAAAAACCTAATTACACGCTTTATATTAGCTTTAAATGGTCAGATTTCTTTCAAACTTCGTTTACTTATCGAGGATCGATGACAATTCAATATTTAAAGAAAAAAAGAAAGAAAGAAAAAAAACCATCAGCTCAGCATGATGAAAGCTACCTCTGTGCGAAGTTTTATATGAATATATCCCTTAATCATTGATTTTCATCCAATGTGCTTTGGGGAGTATTTGGGGGGGAGTGGTGGGTCTGGGTCTGATTTTGGGGGGTTGCACAATTTGTGACTTTTGATCAGCATGATGAAAGCTACCTCTGTGCAAAATTTCAGCTAATTTAGCCGAGATCCAATTCCCATAAGGATTTTGCGGGGTCCTTTATATGGGATTTAGTTAAAACTTAAAGCAAACAAACACTCATAAATTTCTTAAACGTGTATTAAAGAAAAAAAAAGAAAGAAAGAAACCTAATTACACGCTTTATATTAGCTTTAAACGGTCAGATTTCTTTTAAACTTCGTATACTTATCGAGGATCGATGACAATTCAATATTTAAAGAAAGAAAGAAAAAAAAAGCCTAAAGAACAAGGGCGAAAAATTTTTTTTTGTAGCGTCTTAAAACGTCAGTTATACCGAAGCAATTTTATATTTTTTTACGTATTTTAAAATTAATATCTGTACCCGTATTACCCAGGGTAAAATAATTTTATTATTAAGACGTGATGAATTGACTATAATAATAACAATGATGTCGATATTGTCCATTTTCATTCGGTAAAAATGTTACCATTTCATACTTTTCTGTTTTAATGGTAGAAAATATATTTTGATAGTCGTACATATTTTCTGATTTTTAATAATACCGACCAAGGTCCCGTCGTCTGTGTACTTGCTAAGTGCTAAGGTGCTAAGACGTCTGAGCGACAGTGACCACTGACCATCAGGCCCGGCCGCTCAGTAGTCGGCTATAAATACGATAATTACACATTTGGATCATTAAACTTCTATAATTTTGGATTTATGCTTGTTAAAATGGTATAGAAAGAAGGAAAAACTTTTATTATTTTATTTAGAACGCCATATTATAATATATTTTGTTTTACAAGCAATGAATAATGTTGCCATAGGCATATAACATGCTTACAAACTAACGAACAAATCTTGCAAAATATTAAACTAACAATGTAATGACAAATGTGTTCTTAGACTTTTCTTAACAGTAAATCCTCTCTTACAGATATCACAAACATAATATGGTTTCTCGTCAGTGTGTACTCTTAAATGCTCTTTTAGATAACTTTGTCGACTAAACGCTTTGCTACAGACGGTACAGGTATGGTTTCTCGCCATTGTGTATTCTCAAGTGCCT
The DNA here is from genome assembly GCA_951805285.1 of Thymelicus acteon. Taxonomy (NCBI): domain Eukaryota; kingdom Metazoa; phylum Arthropoda; class Insecta; order Lepidoptera; family Hesperiidae; genus Thymelicus; species Thymelicus acteon. The sequence continues at coordinate 11,343,589 of OX638238.1, read as the reverse complement.
TTTTAGATCACTTTGTTGAGTAAATGCTTTGCTACAAACGTTACAGGAGTATAGTTTCTCGCCAGTGTGTATTGTCAAATGCCTTTTTAGATCACTTTTTAGAGTGAACGCTTTGCTACAGACGGTACAGGAGTATGGTTTTTCGCCAGTGTGTATTCTCAAGTGCCTTTTTAGAACACTTTGTTGAGTAAATGCTTTGCTACAAACGTTACAGGAGTATAGTTTCTCGCCAGTGTGTATTCTCAAATGCCTTTTTAGATCACTTTTTAGAGTGAACACTTTGCTACAGACGGTACAAAAGTATAGTTTCTCGCCAATGTGTATTCTCAAATGCTTTTTTAGATAACTTTGTTGAGTAAACGCTTTGCTACAGACGGTACAGGAGTATGGTTTTTCTTCAGTATGACTTCTCAAATGCCTTTTTAAATTAGTTCGTCGAGCAAACGCTTTGCTACAGACGGTACAGGAGTATGGTTTTTCGTCAGTATGACTTCTCAAATGCCTTTTTAAATTAGTTCGTTGAGTAAACGCTTTGCTACAGACGGTACAAGAGTATCGTTTCTCGCCAGTGTGTATTCTCAAATGCCTCTTTAGATAACTTTGTAAAGTAAATGCTTTGTTACAGACGTTACAAGAGTATAGTTTCTCGCCAGTGTGTATTCTCAAGTGCCTTATTAGATCACTTTGTTGAATAAATGCTTTGCTACAGACGTTACAGGAGTATAGTTTCTCGCCAGTGTGTATTCTCAAATGCCTTTTTAGATCACTTTTTAGAGTGAACGCTTTGCTACAGACGGTACAGGAGTATGGTTTTTCGCCAGTGTGTATTCTCAAGTGCCTTTTTAGATCACTCTGTAGAGTAAATACAGATTTTGCAGTTTCAGATGTTTTATCTATCGCAATATGTTTAGCAGATGACACATTATTATTATTCAATTGCATTTCATTGACAGGATGCACGGCTCTGGCAGTCTTAGTTACTGCTGAATCTTCAAAAGATGTCAAATCATTTTTATTTATTTCAATGTCATAACCAAACTCAATAGTTTCTGGAGCTTTACATAGTAAGGAATCTTTGACAGACGCTAAATTATTATTTAATTTAACGTTACTAACCGATTTGATAGTCTGAGATGTTTCATCAATAGTTGTATCCGAATTATTTATTATTATTGGTTTTGATAGTGTTTTGCCGTAACATTTCATAGAAGACTGGTTATTAGACACTTGTTTCTTAATTAAATATTTAGGTTTTTCCATATGTTGTTTCTTAGCTGTTGTATTAGACTTACGTAATAGTACATTTTTCGACGTTACTTTATGTTTCGGCTCTTCCAAACCATTTCGATGTTCTTGTTGTTTCACTGCAGGGGGCACTAACTTGTTTTGTACTAGTGCAGGTTTTTTCAATTGTGTACCTTAAAAAATACAATATAATATATAATCTAAATATATAAAAATCAATTGCTGTTCATTTGTCTCGCTAAAACTCGAGAATGGCTGGACCGATTTGCTTAATTTTGACCTTGAAATATTTTTGGAACTTCAAGAAAGGTTTAAACTGTGAGAAACAAATAATAAGTAACGGAAAATACTAAAACGACAGTTTAATTCTTCATTACTAAATGTTCCTAGCTGTGAAAAATTTGATGTCTTTTGTCAAATTATCACTTGGTTGTCAAATATTTATAGGTGCATTCAGAAATTTGTCTATTTCATAGCTGTAGTTTGAGGTCCGATCTCTATGAAAACTTAACGACCATATTAATTTTCTAATGTAACCTTAGCAACATATCTGACTTTTTTATTTTATAACTGACAGTCGAGGAAGTGGGAGAGGGGGAGTTGTTAGGCGGTACAAAGTATGCCAGGTCAGCTAGTATATTATAGGTTTAAAACTTTTTATAAATTGTTTCTAAATCAGAGTACAATGTAGTATGCTACAAGACTCGCCAGTAAAGTTAACTGCCAGGGCAATGAAAAATATCTGTAAATACCTGAATTTCCGACTTGCGGGGGTTTCGAAGATTTTTCTAAACATTGTTTCGGCAGTATCACCTGAAAAACACAAATAACAATCATTACATTTATTTATTTATTTATTTACTACAAAGATACACTAACATCATAACTTACACTACTTTTTCTACATCATAACTTTTGCATTTATAAATGGGGAGTATTTATTATTTTTTTATTAGTAATTAAGTATTTAGAGTATTTATTAATATATTTTTATTTATTTATTTAAATAACAATACAATTCCATATCATATAAAATTACTGTTAATGCATACCACAATTACATAATACAATTAAAAATTCCCAATAATTAAAATCAAAAACAATTTAAAAATACGTCAAACAATAAAAACTTATTAAAATAATAAAAAGTCAATCCAAAGCAACTCAAATCAGATTCAGAATACATAGGAAATTAATAAAAGAACTGACAGAAATTCAAATAAAAATAAAATAGAATTAATATCAATATTAAAATTAAAATAAAATTAATGTCAATAAATAATTAATTAAAAATGCATAATTAAAAATTCCATAGTAAGAAAGAAATTAAAATTAAAATAGAATTAATGTCAATATCAAAATAAAAATTAATGTCAATAAATAATTAATTAAAAATTAAAATGCATAACAAAAAACATTATTAAATTATTTAATATTAAATATATGGGCTCTTGACATGTGACACCCATTCCAATGTCTTACCACTGGGCATTCTGGCCTGTCCAGTATGGTATTGAGACTGTTGGTGCTGTCCCGCACCCGCTGCATCACCGAGGCTACGCGCTTGCGCATAATCGCATGAAAGCTGTCAATGCGAGCCTCGGCGAACATACCCGATGCGGTGCAGTACCGAGGCAGCCCCGACAGCTAGCGATGGGCCGAGTAATACTTTTTACAACTCGAGTTACTCGAGCAAAATTAACCGTTTACTCGAGTAAAAACTCGAGTAAACTCGAGTAACCGAACCGAACCGAACCGACGCGACAGCGAGGTCAGCGAGTAGCCGACGCGAGCGAGTAATGAGTTGACTGAGTAAAATCGTCGCAACGCGAAGCGCGTCGGCGGCAACTCGACGAACTCGACGATTAACACCGACTGAGTTGAACCGCGTCGCCGCGTCGACTCGCGTTCGTCGCTGAGTTGAATCGGCCGAGTTTACTTGAGTACGTAAAATCGTTACTCGAGTTACTCGACCAAAGAGTTTACTCGAGTTACTCGAGTAAATTTCGTCGAGTTGCCCATCGCTACCGACAGCATCCTTAAACCATTATTATACTGGACACGTAGGGCATTGAGCGCTCTGCCTGTACACTTGACCCACAGGCTGCACGTGTAAAGTGTCTGACAGTAAGCCTTAAATAAGGTAATCTTTACTTCAGCACTACACCGTGCAAACCTACAGGCCAACATGTTGCATCTCACTGACAATGCTCTACGCTCCCTTTCCACGCCCAGGTCGTCGGAGAGGTCCACGTTGACCCAGTGCCCCAGGTATTTAAATTTGGTGACTCTACTCAACTCTATACCACCTAGTTTGACATGAGGAACTGCCTTGGGTATTTTATTGCCTGCCTTAAAGATGAGTACTTCGCTTTTTTTACTATTATACCTGAGGCCATGGGCCATCGCATACCTCTCACAAATTCCTATCAGGACCTCGAGAGCTCTGACTGATGGGCTCAGCAGAACCATATCATCCGCGTAGCTAATGTTATTCACAAAGCCATCCATTGAACATCCTAGTCCAGTTCTGCTGAGTTCATCAATCAGCCCATTTATGTATAAGTTGAAGAGCCGAGGAGAGATAAGCCCGCCCTGCCTAACCCCGCACTCCAACCTGTACTCCTTTGAGTATGAGCCAGCCCATCTTACTTGATTACTTTGGTGCCGATACCAGAATTTATTAAGGCTGATAACCTCCCCGGGCGTGCTGGTCTCCCTCAGGAGCTTATCCCATAAGATGTTATAGGAAACTTGGTCAAATGCCTTCGACAAGTCCAGTAAACATGCATAAACTAGTGTCCCCCGTGTGACGTAGTACTGCATGGTATGCTTGAGTCGTATAATCGCTGTTTCAGTGGATAGTCCCGGTCTAAAACCGAACTGAGCCTCGTGCAACTTGATGTGCTTCTCAAATATGCGATCAAGCAAACCGTCCAGCACCTTCGCTATCACTGTTGCAAGGGATATAGGTCGATAATTGTTCTTGTCGGAGGCATCACCCGTCTTGTTTTTGTTAATAGTTCTTAATAGTTTTTCTCAAATAGCTTCGCTCTTTATTCTAGATACTTCAATTTTATTCAATATACAAAAAAATCTTACCATTTCCAAGTATTTAAATTTCTTCTCAAATGGTCTGTCATGAACAATCTTTGTATGATGGATAATCGAATACTCGTCTGGATAATATCTCCCCTCAATACACTGTACACACTTATACATCAACGCATATCTGTCCGTGTGTTGCAGCATATGGCTAAACTCCATGCATTGTGTCATTAATTGCTTGTTACATATTCTACACTGTGTCGGATTCCCATAACTTGCCATATGGATTTCCTTATAGACCTTCTTCTGAAAGCCTTTCCCGCAATAATTGCAACCATAGTTATTCGTTTTCCTCAGACATGTGTGCAAAGCCATGAGGACGAAAGACCGTGAACATATGTTACATTTCTTTACATCCCAAGTTGTGACCATGTCAGAACGCACCAAATGTTTCCTTATCATGTGATCATACAGTTCAGATTCATGATTACATTCAAATATGCAAACACTACATTTGTGCTTGTTAGCTCCATCTAGAAAGAATAGTTTTCTGTACTGTGGACATTGATTTTCATGCAGTGTTAACTGTGTACACGTTGAGGATGTAGTCTTACATCCCATACATTTGTACGGATCATTATTGACTAATGCATGAGCCTCCACTGACTTCCCACACCTATCACAACATGACTTGGGTAGCACAATATTATTCTTTATCACACCAAGTTGGTAACAAATTAAACTACATTCATCCATGTTTGATTCTAAAGAAACTTTGACAAAACACTTTTTCATATGTTGGTCGATGTCCTTTTTGAAATCATAGAAGTACCACCATGATTTCCCACAAATATAGCATTTGTATATCAAGGGAGCATCTCTAACAGCCGAATGTTCTAGATGCCATGACTGCCATTCTTCCAAAGCATTGTATAATAGAGTATCTCTTGCATCTCTAACTGTTTCACATAGCATCCGTCCAGCGTAATTTCTAACACTAATCGCTAGGAATGTATCAGGGACTTGATTTAATTTAAGAATTTGCTCAGTTATTTTGAGCATCATAGGTCTGTTTGTGACATATTCCTTAAATTCGTTGCTATTGTTTTTCTCAGCTTCATCTTTCCCAGAAGTAACTGTAAAATTACTTGTTTCCTCTTGCTTTACACTTGTAGTAACACATATATCAGTTTGTGTATCATTATCTTCGGGTATATTTTCATTTGTTTTGGCCTCATTATTGACATCTGTTATTTCTATTGACGCCGTCTCATCACATTCCTCCACCTTTATTTTGACAGAGAATTTCATCACTGGCCGGTTGTCTATCACAGGCGCAGCAACATCATTGAACGGGTCCTGAATGTGGGTATTTTTAATGAGTACTGTAGGCCCCACATCAATCAACAGTTCCTCTTTAATCTTTGTTTCAGACACAGGCGTAGCAACATAATTGAATGGGTCCTGAATGTGGGTATTTTTAATGAGTACTGTAGGCCCCACGTCAATCAACGGTTCCTCTTTAATCTTTGTTTCAGACACAGGCGTAGCAACATCATTGAACGGGTCCTGAATGTGGGTATTTTTAATGAGTACTGTAGGCCCCACGTCAATCAACGGTTCCTCTTTAATCTTTGTTTCAGACACAGGCGTAGCAACATCATTGAACGGGTCCTGAATGTGGGTATTTTTAATGAGTACTGTAGGCCCCACGTCAATCAACGGTTCCTCTTTAATCTTTGTTTCAGACACAGGCGTAGCAACATCATTGAACGGGTCCTGAATGTGGGTATTTTTAATGAGTACTGTAGGCCCCACGTCAATCAACGGTTCCTCTTTAATCTTTGTTTCAGACACAGGCGTAGCAACATCATTGAACGGGTCCTGAATGTGGGTATTTTTAATGAGTACTGTAGGCCCCACGTCAATCAACGGTTCCTCTTTAATCTTTGTTTCAGATGCCTGTAAATGAAATAAAGGTCATGATAGTTTTCGTACTAGAGGTAGGTTAAAATGACCATGGAAAATAGGAAATAATTGACCATGAAAGAGGGTCAATATAGCTATGATAAATAATTAATTTTACATCTTATATATGAAATTCTCGTGTCACGGTGTTAGAAGTTGAACTCCTCCGAAACGGCTCGACCGATTTTCATGAATCTTTGCGTGCATATCGGCTAGAGTTGAGAATCGGACAACAATTATTTTTCATCCCCCTACCCCTAAAAATTTTTTGGCAGAACAACGTTTGCCCGGTTAGCTAGTAATTTATATAATTTACTTTAAGATTATTTTTATGTGTGATTATTCAAAAAAAAAAGAAAGGGAAACAAATCTATTTGAAATAAATTCAAAGGTAAAAAAACAATCAAAAAATAATAAGGTAGGTACAATTAGTCTTCCTGATCATCAAGTATCAAAACAAAAACAAATAATAGCAGTATTTATTAAATAAACATTATTGTTCAAGTAATAATGAGGTAATTTTAAATTTCTTTGAAAGGATCAGTAATCTGGAAATAATCATTATATTAAATAAAATATTCATTAGTTTAAGGAAATGTAATTAAAAGAAAAAACCATTTTCCATTTTCAAAGTTTTGTAGAAGAAAATGAAAAACAAAAATATTCAAAGTAGATGCTATTTTAGAAAAAAAAAGCGTGGTTCCCTAATAATTTCAACAAAATAACAAACTGATAATTGTAAAGCAACTAAAATCTCTTATATCTGAGAGTTGATAGAAAAAAATTATCAAAATATCTGCTCATTTGTGGATTCAACAGGAAAAAGTAGGGTAAAGGAGCCGAATTTTCAAGATTTTACAAAAAGGTCAAAATCTTGAAAACGGTGATACTTTTTTACATAATAATGATAGGTCCACCCTCAAGCTATCTGCCTTCTACAGTTGATCCCCTACTTACGGGCTACCCTGTATATGTATACAGAATGAATTTTCCAAGTGTGAGTGGATGGCCAAATCCGAAACTATGAGGAATAGCGAAAAGTGCTGAAAGGAGTCTCGGGGCCGATTTTGATGAAAACTAAAACTGCAATATAACATTTTTGAAAAAAAATCCTAGCCACAAATGGAACCCATTGATTTTGAAAAAACAAACACATCCTGTATTTGTTTTTTCAAAATTACACCATTCAATAGTGTAGCTAATAAGGATCGAATTAGGACATAAAGGTATATGTGGGAATGAGAAGGCTGATGAACTAGCAAGGAGGGGGGCCGAGGCACCCACCATAGGCCCCGAGCCCATGGGCAGTAACAAAGCAGTCTAAAGCAGTTACTCGAACCACCCTAAACGCCACAGCCCTACGGAGCAAGACAAGCCAAAACCCTAATGACTGGCTACTCGCAAAGATACTCAAACAAAGTGCTCAACTTGAATCGCCCTGACTTACGGGTACTCATAAGATTACTCACCGGACACTGCAGGCTCAATAAACACCTTATGACAATAGGTCTGAGCAACACTGCAATGTGCAGATTCTGCAGTGAGGCAGAAGAAACATCCATCCACATACTCTGTGACTGCCCTGCCACAAGTCACTGCAGAAGTCGAATCTTAGGAGGCCAGTTAATCCCACCCAGCCAAGTAAGAGATCTGGAACCCAGGAACATCCTACTGTTTGTTCGAGCAATAGGACTTGGAGACCAGATCTAACTCAGAAACGGGTACGGCTACAATAGATCAAATCTGGTTGCAGTGGCCCTAGGGACAGCTGTCCCGGGCCCGAAAAATCAAATAAATAATAAGGATCGAATTCTGGGAAGTATACAAAGAGGTAAGGAGTTCCACAGTTTCACAGCACTAACAGGGAAGGATTTACTATAGAAATTGGAAGAATGGACAGGAGTAATGATAGGTTCAATGAGGATCGAAGGGAGTGGTCATGTGTGAGATACATGCAGCGAAATAGCACTTAGTTTTCACTTTCAACTTTTACTTACATTTTCCTGTAGTTGTGTTTTCGACATTTTTTGATCGTCTATAAAGTTTTTTCCGGCGGCGGAAGTGTAAACACGTTTAAAGTGATCTCTGCAAATATTATTAAAATTCCAGTGCAAAAAGAGTTAAATTGGACACATACGGCGCTCAAACATTTGAACAATCAAACCAAAATAGTGTTCGCGCAAAAATAACAGTAAAACAACTATTTGTGTGATTTTTCAAAATAAAGTTTCATTCTAAATTATAAAACAGTGCCAAGCTGCCAACCAAAAAAAAACTGTCAGTGTCAGGGTCAAGTGACATTGATAACCATAAACAACGGTCGGAAGAGATGTTGACCAAGAACTTTATTGTCTAACTGGACTCCGGACTTCAAAGACATACAAGTGATAGGGTGAATTCGCCAAAGTCACAAAAAAGATGTTCCGATTGATAAAAAATTTAATTTACTACTTTTATAATTTTTTATTTTAGACACTGCTTTTATACATATTTTTACATAAGCGCCCACATATTTCATTACATTATTTGAAGTAATTTATATAAAAAAATTGAATAACACACCCAAAACATCATTACCATTTGTAGGGAAATTGCTGATATTGATATTCCAAAATATTTTTTGAAAAACCTGCCTTACACATTGCGTGTTTAATTCTATATTTTGAAACAATATATAATTAGGTACATTATAACATTTATTATTATGGAATCAGCAGTGCAGAACTAGTAAAAAACATCAATTAAAATTTAGTCACGAAAATTCGTCAACTCCATGTCAGTACCGTCAAACGTTATATTTCTCAAATGTTTTTTGGGCTACGCTATAAAGTACCCCTCGTTTCTTCTCGTCTGGTCCATTGTAAAAAGTGGAACAGGCCAACTTTTTACTGCTGCATGGAGAAACAACTTTTATTCATGAAAAACAACGACGTTCAGTACTTTGTCCCGATTTTGAATCATCGCCATTTACTGGACTTACAAGGTAAATATAAATTATACATTAATTTTAATACTCCACACGTATGTGTAATAGGAACATGATTTTCACTGGCACAAAGAGTTCATAAATTAATGAATAACAAAATGAATTTTAAGCAAAAAAGAAACAAATATCATTACCATAGGCATCATTCCCATTTGTTTTTTTGTAAATGGGAATGATTTTGTGTGAATGGTAATGACGATTGGAGATTTTGAAATCAATTTTGATTGAGTAATGAGACCTAGCAATTTCTTTTTCAACGATAAATTTTTGATATGTGTGTTGTAAATTAATTTTGATTAATTAAATTAATTTTGCAATATCTTTTTAGTAAAATAAATTATAAACGAAAATTAAATGCAAATAAAGGTCAAAACCGTTTAAGAGAAAGAAAAAATTGCTAGACGGAGGAGATAAACCAAAATCAGAGGAGATTGTGCATTGTACGAAGAGGAGAACAAACAAAGAGGTAAGAAGAAAAGAAAATAAAGAAAAGTTTCTGAAGAAAATTCCCTGAAAAGAAAAATAAATTAAAGTGTCCTCGTTAGTAGCAAGCTACTACGTGAACAAAGCCGATGAGAAATTTAATACCCCAGATTTGTTTTGGCACACTTGCTGCATGTTTTTGCTATCCTAGTACTTACTGCAAGAAACGAAAATATCTGGTTTGCTTTCTATAAGAGAGAGAGAGAACAGACAGAGAAACATGCGCACGCCGCACGACATGTAACGACGCCGCACGAGTTATAATGACTAATGATGGCAAAAAGTGTCGTTACAAATTTTCGTTACCAAATTTTCCACCTAGCCCCCTTTCGATAATGCCCTTGTGATAAGGAACTTCGTTCCAAAAAATGTAATGAAATAAGATGAAATAATCTTTTATTCATGTCGATATCACTGATACACTTATGAACGTCATTTTTTAAATCTAACAGCATTTCGTAACGGTGCTTTGTCATGGAGAAGGAAATCCGTAAAGAAACTCCACAGTACATCTTTTAAAATAATGAAATTATTACACAAGATGTTCTAACTGACGCGGAACTGGATGCATTAATAATTTACATGCATCTTTGTCAATAATATTTATTCATTTTTACTACAATATCCTTTGCCTACTGGCTGGGATTTCAGAGATCTCTTATACATTTAATGTAATTTAATGTAAAAACGTACATAGAGCCCCTCAAAAGAACGTTGTACTCTACGTAGGTGAAAAGAATTCGTAACCAAAAGTATATCTGTTTCAAGTTTGATGATTTTGCGTATCACTATTTTGCTTGAACCAACCGCCGTTGTTTCTTTATCAACAAAATATAATTGTAAATAAATTGAGATGTTACTGTTAATATGCTTATTTCTTTAAATCTCTCCCGCAGGTAGTGGCGTAATTTTAATTATAGATGGTCCTAATTGCCCCTTTCTGCAAAACAAATATGGCATCAATGTCAGCCTCTGCACTCCACATCAATAATATCAATATACCATAGGACATGAGGCTATGAAAGTGTGCAAAATAAACAAGTTTAGCAATTTCTACATCAGTAAACTGTCTTATCTTTCTAATGGCATTAACTAAGCCGATATATGATTGCCCCATTGTAGTTTAGAATCTAAGGTGACACCCAAGAAAACCGTGTATTTTTCCATAGTTATAATTTCATTATTTATAAGGTGAATCAAATATAAACCGGACTTTTTTACTAGTCGCAGAGTGAAGTGACGCGCTTGGTACTGCTGTACGTGTTAAAGGGGACTGTCTCGTATTATTCCATTTGGTAGCAAACATTCTATATACTTAGTTTTTTAGCATTTAGGTATCAGTAAATTATTTGTAGTAAACCGGTGTGACAAACAAACCTGAGAACTTTTACATCGTCATTTATTTTATTTCTATTCGTCTTAAATTTATGAGAAGTGACATCAGCAAATATGATAATGTATGCAAATATGATAATAATACGGCAGATCATATAAGTATACTAGAAAAAGGAAGGGGCCCAGAAACGAGCCCTGTGGTACACCCATCACAGATTGAGATCTCGATCACTTCTTATCATTTATACTAACACATTGGATTCTACTCGTCAAGTACGACACAATCAAGTTAAGTGAATTGTTATTGATGCTGTAGTAGTAGCTTAAGTAGTAATGTTTAGTGTTCAACACAATCAAACGTCTTAGACATGTCACAGAATACCCTTTATAGGATTTTGTGAATTCTCCCAGGTCTTAAAGATAAGTTTGAGAAGCCTAGCACCTGCATTTGTTGTATTACGGCTTTCGGTAAAACCGTATTGCTCAAGGTGGAGTAAATTACAAGCAGTGAAGTGCTTCAGCGTTTAATTTAACTTAATTATTTTCGAAGACCGTAGGTAAAATAGAAATAGGTCTTTAATTATTAAGGCCTGTTTTGTCCCCAGATTTAAAAATCAGTATGATCTTTCTGTACTTCATTAGATCTGGGAAAGTATCTAGATTTACACATTTATTTACTAACCTAGCTAAATAAGGGACTATCACATTGTGGTGATCTTATTCCTAATATTATTTATTTTATATACAATCAAAAATATTTATCTATTTTATATTTATTTAATTTACAAAAAGACACAAATACATACACAGACATAATAACATATACATACATACATAATAACATAACATTAATATATATACACACACATCATTTATTTAAATATCATAATTACACAATTATTATCCATTCCGGCGCGGCCGCCATTTACCGGCTCGGATCGTGGAAACACGCTCCGAGATAACGGTACTTGCCCAGCCGGCCGGCCGGTCGCCACCGCCGCTAGCGCACAGTAGTAGTCAGTCAGCCTACGATCGTTGCCCGCGAAACGTGTGTCGCCCGTAGCTTGACGCTCCTTAACAACCGCTTGCGCGTAGTATGCGAAATAGTGCCTAAGTCTTTCCGCTTTGTGTCTAGACCATTCTTAGTGCTTAAAACTTTCACTGTCGCTTTCTGTTCTATCTTCCTACTCCTTCTTTCTGATTAAGTAGTAACTATTACTTCTTGTGTGAACTGTGCTATTCGTTGTTTAGTGTTACTGTCATACTGTGTATCGCCTTCTTACATTGTGTTAGTGCATTAAATGTGTTTCTAGTGTTATCTGACTTTCTTCTGCTTTCTTGCCTAACGCTATAACGAACTCTGCTACGCATTATACACGTATATAATATTTGCTTGGTTATATATACACAGTCCCTTACAACACGAACACTTAAATACCACATTGGTGACCCTAAATAAACACGATGAGTGAAGATAGTAGTTCGACAGTGCGCACGGTAATAGAGCACGAAGATGGCGGCGTTACCATGCGCACGCGGCGTGCGGTAAAGAAGATGCGCGTTTCCACTGACCGTTCTCCGGACGATACATCGGATGAGGACATCCGGCAACCGGTTAAGCAACCAACAGTGGCGAGTCTCAAGGTGCCCCCGTTCTCTCCTGATGATCCAGAAATATGGTTTGCGCTTTTGGAAGGCCAGTTTGATAACTACGGCATCACCGACGACCATACAAAATTTACTCAGGTGGTCGTTAATTTAGATATGCAGCATGCTAAAGCCGTAAAAGATATAATTTTGGACCCGCCGTCGAAAGGCCGCTATACTAAAATCAAAATGGAGCTTATACGACGACTGTCAGCCTCGCATGAAAAAAAGGTAAAACAGCTGCTCACACACGAAGAGCTGGGAGATCGCAAGCCTTCGCAGTTTTTGCGCCATCTGCGGGATTTGGCTGGACCAAGCGTACCAGAGGACTTCATACGGACTATTTGGTGCAACCGCCTCCCCACGAACATTCAAACAGTGCTGGCGTCACAACCCACCCACTCTCTCGAGCAGCTGGGTGACCTTGCGGACCGTATTCAGGAAGTCACGTCACCGTATCAGGTTTCTGCTGTATCGGCCAGTACTTCATTCGCGAACCCTTCGAATGAAATCGCAGAACTGCGTAAAATGGTTGAACGCCTCGCTATAAAACTCGATGAGCACACCAGAACATCACGGACTTCAGATCGTTCCCGTTCCCGTCTACGTCAGCGTCGCGGTCGTTCAAGCCGCGGTTCTCCGAGCCACCCTCGATCCCGATCAGCCTCAAACTACCGTCGTTTCCCCGTATGTTGGTACCATTGGAAGTATGGCGCCAACGCCAATAATTGCATAAAACCATGCGACTACCAGGCGGGAAATGGCGCGGGCACTCAGTAATGGCGACGACCGACTGCCCTACGTCTCCAGGTCGCCTCTTCGTGACGGACCGCAATACGAAAACGCAATTTCTGGTCGACACCGGCAGTGACCTCTGTGTTTTCCCCCGGTCCCGGCTACGTGAACGGCGAGCTCCTACAACGTACCAATTGTCTGCAGCCAACGGGTCGACGATAAATACGTACGGCTACGCACACCTGGACCTGAACCTGGGACTTCGACGTTCGTATAAATGGCGGTTTGTGGTAGCGGACGTTACAAAGCCTATTATAGGCGTAGACTTTTTGTGTCACTATAACCTTGTAGTAGACTGTAAGAACCAAAAGCTTATCGATAGTACGACTACTTTGTGTACTCCGGCTTCACCGGCTCATAAAGATCTTAATGTATCCTCCGTTAAGGTGCTAACGGGTGACTCACGTTATCACGTTTTACTGTCTACGGAGTTCCCCGAGATAACGCGTCCAGCTGGTACACAGAAAACCACACCACACAACACGCAACACCATATACGTACTACGCCCGGTCCCCCAGTGTCGTGTGCACCGAGACGTTTGGCACCAGATAAATTGATAGTGGCTAAAAGGGAATTTGAGGCAATGTTGGAGAATGGTACAGCAAGACCATCTGAGAGCCCATGGTCGTCACCATTGCACTTAACACCGAAAAAAGACAATGGTTGGCGTCCCTGCGGGGATTATAGGCTCCTCAACGCTCGTACTATTCCTGACAAATACCCAATCAGGCATATACACGACTTCGCACACAACTTATCAGGCTGTAAAATTTTTAGTACCATAGATCTCGTAAAAGCGTATAATCAAATACCAGTTTGTGCGGAGGACATACCGAAGACAGCTATTACCACGCCCTTCGGTATGTTCGAGTTTCCTTACATGACGTTTGGCCTGCGTAATGCAGCCCAAACGTTCCAACGTTTCGTAGACGAAATGATGCGCGGGTTGGATTTCATTTATTGTTACCTGGATGATTTTGTTATTTTCAGTAAGGACGAGGACCAGCATCGAGATCATCTACGCCAGGTGTTCACCAGACTGCGAGATTACGGCATGGTCTTGAACGTTTCGAAATGTGTGTTTGGAGCTCCATCGGTATCTTTCCTAGGTTACCGGATTTCAGAGAGCGGAACCATACTGTTGATAGGTTGTTGTCGATGAGATGAGTGTGGCAACACTATACGAAATTGTCAATGGTGATTGTCGATGACAAGAGACGAGGAGAGGAATAAGAAAATAAATCAAGACGTGATTCACATGGTTTCATTTTAATTGCAAACCCAAAGCTAAACATGGTGTCAGGTCACGGGGTGGTGCCACCCATGGCCCAAGAAGGTAATTTAGCTGAAAACTTTAGAAGGTGGAGCCAGAGACTTAAAATTCACTTAACGGCTAACGATTTGGATAACGCTAGCGACAAGAGAAAGATAGCCATTTTACTCAACTGCATCGGAGAAAAGGGGATTCTTGTCTATAATTCCTTCAATATAACAGAAGAAGACGTTAAGTTCGACAACGTTATCAAGAAATTCGAAGAATACTTTTCACCCAGAAAAAATTTAACCATATTACGAAATGATTTTTTCACCATGAAACAAGATGGCGGTGAGCGCCTGGAAGATTACTTTACCAAGGTGGAAAATTTGGGGCTTGCGTGTGAATTTGGAACATTACGTGAAAAGCTCATCGTAAGCAAAATAATCGCAGGATTGGAAAGCAAATACAACGATATCAAGGCAAAGCTGCTGTCAGAGGAGGAAGATAGATTAACATCAAAATATGTCAAGGAGTACTTACAAACCTGCGAAACATCAAGACTGTATGTAGAAAAGGAGTATAAAGAGACGTCGGAGGTACTATTCACCCATAAAAGAGCTACTAATCGGCCTAGCGAAAACGAAAAGCGTTCAATCATTAACTGCAGAAATTGTGGGAATACGCACCCGATTAACAAGTGTCCCGCGTACGGGAAAACATGTTTTAACTGCCAGAAGAAGAATCATTTTTCGAGTTTGTGTAGGAGGAATAAAGTACACTTGGTGCAAGAAGAAAATGCTGAGGATCAGGAAGACCCGTCAGACCATTTCTTTGTTGGATTAGCCAAAATGAAGTCTTCAGGGAATGAAATCACGCAGGATTTCTACGTCAAGAATAAATTGATCAACATGAAGATGGACACTGGGGCGGGTTGCAACATAATGAGCAACGAGGTATGTGAACAGCTGTCAATACCAAAACGAGAAATAAAGCCATGTAAGAAAACAGTTGTACAGTTAGATGGTCAAAGTATGATCGTTCAGGGCATATGCAATTTGGTAATTAAACATCCAAATAAAAACACATACAAAGTTGACTTTATAATTATAGAAGGTTCTGTACCTACATTGTTAGGGTGTAAAACATGTATGGAGTTTGGTTTTATTAAAGCAAATACCCATTTAGTAAAAGTCCATAGTATAGGTATTAAGGAAAATGTTCCTGAATTAATAAAACAAATTAAACGTAATTACAGTGAGCTGTTTGATGGTGGTCTTGGTTGCCTTCCCAACACTGTCAAGATACAATTGAGAGAAGATGCGGAGCCGGTGGTACAAGCTGCAAGACGGGTACCATTCTCATTACTGCCTGAACTGCGTGAAGAAATGGAGAAGATGGAACAGTTAGGGGTTGTAGAAAAGGTATCAAAACCAACCAAATGGGTCAACAGTTTAGTGTTAGTCAGAAAACCAAATAAAAAATTAAGAATTTGTCTTGACCCAAGAATTTTAAATAAATACATTATACAGCCAAAATTTCAATTGCATACATTAGATGAAATAAAAAGTAAAATGCAAAATGCTAAAATATTTGCTTTGTTAGATGCATCAAACGGGTTTTGGATGCAGAAACTGGATGATGCTAGTTCAGACTTGTGCACATTCCAAACACCGTTTGGTAGGTATAAATTCCTAAGAATGCCGTTCGGGATCTCGTCAGCTCCAGAAGAGTTTCACAGAATAATTGCACAGATGTTTGAAAATATAGAGGGAGTTTGTACCTACCTTGATGATGTTTGCTTGTGGGCTTCGAGTGTTGAGGATTTAAATTATAAATTAAATAAAGTTCTGACAATTGCATCACAAAATGGTATAAAATTTAATGAAAATAAGTGTAAGTTTTTTGTGAAAGAACTCTTATTTGTTGGACATAAATTTACTTCAGAAGGTGTAACCGTTGACCCATCAAAGGTTGAGGCAGTCATGAGAATGGAAACGCCAAAATGCAAGAAAGATCTTGAAAGATTTCTTGGTATGTGTAATTACTTATCAAGGTTTATCCCTAAATATTCTGATATAACTCAGCCATTACGCGAGTTGATGAAAAAAGATAGTGTTTTCTGTTGGGAGAGCAATCAAGAGAATTCTTTTAATAAATTAAAACATGCTTTGTGTAATAGCCCATGTCTAGCATATTTTGACACAAACCAAAGTGTAACATTGTCTGTTGACAGCTCGTCTACAGCTCTAGGGGCAGTAGTATTACAAAATGGAAAACCTGTTGCTTTTGGCTCACGAAGCTTAACCTCAACAGAACAAAATTATTGTCAGTTAGAAAAAGAAATGCTTGCTATAGTCTATGGATGTTATAAAATGCACCAATATGTATATGGCCGGAATGTCTTGGTAGAGACTGATCACAAACCTCTTGAAACACTATTTAAAAAACCCTTGTATAAAGTGCCTGCTAGGTTACAGCGTATGATGCTCGCCGTTCAGGGATATAATTTGAAAGTGACCTATAAACCCGGGCGTGAGATGTATATTGCTGACACACTTTCTCGAAGTTGTCTGGCTAATGAAACTGAATGTAAATTTCAACAAGTAATTGAAAATAATATAATGCACGTAAAACTGCTTCGGGAAAGTTTGCCAATATCAAATGAGTGGTTACAGAAGATACAGGAGGCAACCAAAAATGACCATGTTTTGAGTATTGTCAAGTCATATGTTTTGAATAAGTGGCCAAATAAAAGTAAAGATTTAAATGAAAGTGTGAGACAATACTGGACTTATAAGGATGAGTTGACAATACTAGATAATATCATTTTAAAGAGCAACCTGGTTGTTATACCAGGTTCCCTTAAAGAATACATGATGCAAAAAATACATGAGGGACATGTTGGTCTTAGTACATGTAAAATAAGGGCGCGTTCATGTGTTTTCTGGCCAGAAATTAATAAGGATTTAGAGAATTATGTAAATAACTGTAAGCCTTGTGCAAAATTCATGCCCAATAACCAAAAAGAACCATTGCTAAATCATATAATTGAACCAATTCCATGGTACAAGGTAGGTATGGATATTTGCACTTATGATGAAAAGAATTATTTAGTGATCATTGATTATTTTTCTAAATTCATTGAGGTGGGTAAATTAGATGATCTGACCAGTGAATGTGTGATCATACAGTGTAAAGCAATATTTTCAAGACATGGTATTCCAGCTTATGTTGTAACAGACTGTGGGTCACAGTTTACTTCAGATAAATTCAAACAGTTTGCTAATATATATCAATTTACTCATATAGAAACAAGCCCTAAACATTCACAATCAAACGGCCAAAGTGAGAGTGGGGTGAAAATTTTCAAGTCCATTTTAAAAAAGTGTAAAGAGGACAATTCTGATATTTACCTTGGATTTTTAAATTACAGGAACACTCCGAAACCATACTTACCTTCACCAGCACAGTTAATGTACTCGAGGAATTTAAATTCATTAATACCTGTACCGAAGAAATTCCTTGAACCTAAAGTGGTTAAGTTAGAGGTTAAGAAATTACACAAACATTATGATACTGTTAAAAAGCACTATGACAAGAGTGCTAAGCCTTTGCCTGATGTTAAGTTAAATCAAAAAGTAATGTTTAAAAAGAATCTAGAATCTACTTGGGGTCCAGGTCAAATTGTAAAAAGTTGTGATCAACCTCGTTCTTATTTAATGGAGGATGAGAATGGCCATATTTATCGTAGGAATAGAAAGTATATAAGTGTAAAACCTAGCGTTAAGTTAGAACCTGCAAACCAAGATCATAGTGATTGTAATGAATCAGTGGCTGATGCTGACACTTCTGATAATGTAGAGACAAGTAATGATATTAATGATGAGAATAGTGAAAGTAGTACATTAAATCAACCAGTTATTACCAGAAGTGGCAGAACAGTTAAGATTCCTGAAAAACTAAATTTGTAAGTTTATAGTAAGAAGGGAATAGGCTAATTAAAGTAAAAAAGGGGGATGTTGATAGGTTGTTGTCGATGAGATGAGTGTGGCAACACTATACGAAATTGTCAATGGTGATTGTCGATGACAAGAGACGAGGAGAGGAATAAGAAAATAAATCAAGACGTGATTCACATGGTTTCATTTTAATTGCAAACCCAAAGCTAAACACATACCACTCGACGAAAAAGTTCAGGCCATACGCGATTACCCGGCACCAAAAGACGTGAGGTCGCTCAGACGGTTTTTGGGCATGACAAACTTTTATAGGCGGTTCCTGCCTAAAGCTGCCCAAATACAAGCACCTCTCAATGCCTTGCTGGTGGGAGCAGTAAAAGGATCAACACCTATTACCCTAAGCGGCGAAGCTCTGACGGCTTTCTCCGATATCAAGGAAAGTCTATCAAAGGCAGCTCTTTTAGCGCACCCTGACTGTGGAGCGAAGCTGGCCTTGGTGACAGATGCTTCTGATGTCGCGATCGGGGCGGTGTTACAACAGCTTAAAGACCAAGCATGGGAACCACTGGCGTTCTTTTCTCGCAAGCTAAGTCCAACGCAGCAAAAGTACTCACCGTACGATCGTGAGTTGCTGGCAATTTACGAAGCGATAAAATACTTTCGCCACATGCTTGAAGCGAGACACTTTACGGTGTACACGGATCACAAGCCGATCAGTTACGCATTTCATGAACGAAAAAGTAACTGTTCGCCTAGGCAATTCCGTCACCTGGACTACATTTCACAATTCACCACCGATATAAGGCATATATCTGGCAAAAATAACGTCGTTGCCGACGCCTTATCTCGGATCGATGAATTGAGTAGTCCAGTCTGTGTCGCCAATCTCGCTCAAGCTCAACTCACGGATGAGGAATTAGCGCAATACCTAGCTGACCCGAACACGTCCCTTCGTATTCAAAAGATACAATACCCTGGGAGTCAAGTAACATTGTACTGTGATGTAAGTACAATGACCCCCAGGCCCTTTGTACCGAAGAGTCTCAGAAAGCAAGTCTTTCAGAGCCTCCACTCACTTAGTCATCCCGGGACCAAAGCAAGCGTGCAATTAGTTGCAACAAGATTCGTTTGGCCGGGAATGAGAAAAGACTGTCGAGACTGGGCACAATCATGTCTAGCTTGTCAACGCGTAAAAGTTACTCGTCATGTGTCCACACCATGGGGCACTTACGATGTACCTAGCGCGCGCTTCATGTTCATTCATGTTGACATAATAGGCCCACTACCTATTTCACAGGGTAACAAATACTGTCTAACTGCCATTGACAGGTTCACACGGTGGCCAGAAGTCATGCCAATACCCGACATTTCGGCTGAGACGGTAGCAAAAGCCCTTTTATCCGGATGGATATCCAGGTTTGGTTGCCCCACAGATGTTGTTACAGATCGCGGCCGACAATTTGAGTCGGCACTGTTCCATCATCTCGCAAAAATATCCGGATTCCGTCACAAACGCACAACCGCCTATCACCCAGCGTGCAATGGATTGGTAGAACGCTTTCATCGGCAACTTAAGGCGTCTATCACTTGCCATGCTGATGAAAGTTGGACTGAAATTCTACCTCTCGTCTTACTGGGGATTCGGAGTTCCTTCAAGGAGGACCTACAATCGTCATCCGCAGAGTTGGTGTATGGCGAGCCACTGAGGCTTCCCGGTGAATTTTTTGATACACCTACAGCCTGTACGTCGGATATATCAGACTTTTCAGCTAGGTTACGTGCTTTCACCGGGAAACTGAAACCTGTGCCTGCTTCTCGCCATACAAAACAAAAGACGTTTGTTTTTAAAGATCTCGCTTCCGCGAATTACGTTTTTGTACGTGAAGACGCTTCGCGGGCGCCGTTACAACCTGCTTACACCGGCCCACATAAGGTTTTGGAGAAAGGTGACAAAGTTTATAAAATACTTTTAAAAGGGAAACCGTACGCTGTCTCGATAGACCGCCTCAAGCCCGCCTACACCGTGGCAGAGGAAGGAGAGACATCAGGAAACACCGCTGTAAGTATTATACCTACATTACCTCCAAGCACTACCACTACCGTGACTAACACCACCACTACCACTACAACCTATCCTAGTGTAGTACAAGACAAAGTGACACGTTCTGGGAGACACGTACATTTTCCAGACTACTATCGCCCCTAACCAGGTCTCTGGGGGGGAGTAGTGTGGTGATCTTATTCCTAATATTATTTATTTTATATACAATCAAAAATATTTATCTATTTTATATTTATTTAATTTACAAAAAGACACAAATACATACACAGACATAATAACATATACATACATACATAATAACATAACATTAATATATATACACACACATCATTTATTTAAATATCATAATTACACAATTATTATCCATTCCGGCGCGGCCGCCATTTACCGGCTCGGATCGTGGAAACACGCTCCGAGATAACGGTACTTGCCCAGCCGGCCGGCCGGTCGCCACCGCCGCTAGCGCACAGTAGTAGTCAGTCAGCCTACGATCGTTGCCCGCGAAACGTGTGTCGCCCGTAGCTTGACGCTCCTTAACAACCGCTTGCGCGTAGTATGCGAAATAGTGCCTAAGTCTTTCCGCTTTGTGTCTAGACCATTCTTAGTGCTTAAAACTTTCACTGTCGCTTTCTGTTCTATCTTCCTACTCCTTCTTTCTGATTAAATAGTAACTATTACTTCTTGTGTGAACTGTGCTATTCGTTGTTTAGTGTTACTGTCATACTGTGTATCGCCTTCTTACATTGTGTTAGTGCATTAAATGTGTTTCTAGTGTTATCTGACTTTCTTCTGCTTTCTTGCCTAACGCTATAACGAACTCTGCTACGCATTATACACGTATATAATATTTGCTTGGTTATATATACACAGTCCCTTACAACACGAACACTTAAATACCACAACATCTTTTATATTATTTATAATTTTAACAGACATTCCCCACAAAATTTCAAATTCATATGCCTTTCTTTACCAGAGGTAATTTTATTTCCATGAACTAATAATTCATATTTAGAATTGCGTAATTTATTACTGCCAATCTCGTTACCAATAATGGTTTTAGCTTGACATTTTTTATGTTCATATGCAACTTATAGACATAAATATAATACACACAGCTTTAAATTTTATTTGAATAACATTAAATTTTGTCATTCCCATTAACAAAAAATCATTACCGTTAAATAAAAGTCATTACCAGGCTGCTCAATATCATTACCATTTCTTATAATTTTTTTTACGACCCAATAACTTTTGATTAGCATATCGAATTTTGAGGACTTTTGTAGGCTTAGAAAGGAAATTTTATGTGCTAATTTTTTTCATGGTTTTGAACGCATTTCCACATACTTTAAAAAAACACCAAAATAATTCAAAAACGCGAATTCACCCGATACTAATATACCGATACCATGTTAATGTTGGGTAACACTTTTTGTATAGACAAAAAGTGTTACCCAACATTAACATGGAAAAATAAATGGAAATTTTACTTTCGAAATTAATTAAAAAGTTTAATGAACAAACAATGACGTTAACGACAGAAATTACCAAAAATTTTATGGAGGCATAAGGCGAAAAGATGAAAATACAGAAGGAAGAAAATAATAACCTTAACGAAAGTTATAAAGGAACGAAAAATAACACTTTTAGAAAAGGAAAAACGAAGAAATAATTTAGTCATTTTCGGTATTGAAGAGAAGGGGAAGATAGAAATAGAACTAGTGAATATCGTAAAGGAATACAGGAATCAGGAACACAATTAAATAGCCAAGAAATAAGCAATATCCGAAGAATTGGAACACAAGCCGTCTAGTTATAGTATCTTTAACAACAACTTGGAAGAAACATCTCATTCTGAGAAACAAGCGTAACTTGCCCACAAATATATATGTTAAGAAGACTTTCCTATGGAAGTTCTTGAAATACGAAAAGAATTACAGTCAAAGGTGGAAACAGAAAGAAAAAATGGAAATATTGCGTTTATAAAATATGACAAGTTAATTGTGAAAAAAACAATGAACACTTACCGCGAAAAAAGAAAAAGAGAAATATCTGGATCACCAATCACCTCAACTCAGAAAAAGCTAAACTCAAATAATACCGGACATGCAAAATTATCTCTTACTTTACCTACAAAGGAAGTAATTAAACCAAGCATACTTACATGTACAGCACGCGAAAGATCTGCCTCGTTAACAGAGATACAAATAAAAATACTATAAAAATTAAAATGTGTGCAATTCACACGTAGTAGAAGTGAAACCTTCAGAAATTTTGTTTTCAAGATAATGAAACGAATATAAAATTTCGGGAAGATGATAATTGTAGGTTTTAGTAATGAACATAGTGATGCAAAGTTAGATAATTATTTTACATTTTATTGGTATACTATATCACATATATTTATTCAGACTCAAAGCTTACATTTTCGATAAATGATACAAGAGGCTTATGGTAACTAAAGTATGAAATGCTCCCTCGTGAAAAAATATTTATTTATTTCTTTAACTTTTTGCACCATACAAATTGTACCTAGCAAAGGCGGACTTAATGCTAATAGCATTCTCTCCCAGTCAACCTTCAGATAGTGAGAACACAACGATATGGCGGTATATCTAGGCTGTAAGAAATAACACTACTTAGAATCAAAAAATAAAATTAAAATAAATAGATACACTATATTCAAACATACATTTTAGCCGTATTGGGGCGGTTTAGAATACTAACCCCAATCCCACGCCGGATGGGTGTCGTAAAAGGCGACTAAATCCGGCACGCTGGTGGTAGGGCCCCGCGAGGGATTATAATATAGTAATATTAATTTTAATTATTAACTAGCTGACCCGGAACTTCGTATCGCCTAAGAATGTAACAAATCAGAGATCATTAAAATCGGTACAGCCGATTTTAGCCGTTATAGTTTCCGTATCCTCCCTCTCTCGCTCCCGCTCCCTCTTCCCCTCCCCTCCCCCTCCTCTTCCCCCCCTCCTCCTCCCCCTCTCCCTCTCCAACTCTTTCTCCCTTTCCATCACCTTTCCTTCTCCCTCTCCCGCTCCCGCTCCCGCTCCCGCTCCCGCTCCCGCTCCACTCCCCTCCCCTCCCCTCCCCTCCCCTCCCCGTGTTACATAATCGGGATCCGCTGAACATGCGCGAGCTGTCCGGCCGCGGGGCCGGTGATGATTGTTGCTACTCGTACAATCACGTTGTCACGTAGTTCCTTTACTACGTAATATCTTCAGAATGGAATGTCCGATTTGAGTAATCCAAAAAATTATCTATAGGCATTAAAACAGTTTTGAATATGAAATGATTTATTTGGGTAAGGATTAATACGAAGGTATGGTTTTCATGATCTGATTTTGGTCATCTTTTTTATTAACTTTTAAAATGTAAAAAGTGGTTATAGTGACATAATTACAATAGTTGGACATATACTATCGCGAGGTTTTTTGTAGATATTGATATGTTCTCTAATATTGTAGAACATTTTTTTGTTCTATCATCAATAGTTTCCGCAGCGTATGCGATGAAATAATTTTTTAAGCAAATTTTTCACACTTTGGTTCACGTTACTGATGTTTTAGCAAGGATCCCTAATTTTTTCTAGTAATAATATAGCCCATGTTACTCATGAATGATGTAGCATTCTAATGGTGAAAGAATTTTGAAAATCGGTTCAATACACAGCTTTCCTCTTTTTAGTATTAGTATAGATTTCCTCTTTATAATATTAGTATAGATTAATACCATTATTACTATTATTATTTCTCCATGGGGTTCGCCTGGATAGCTGCCACCCTCGAGCATGAGTCAGCCGCCAAACGACTCGTCGTGTTCCGGCTGGGGGCTTGAGAGCCAGTTCTATCTTTCTTTTTCTTCTCTCTTTCTTGGCCGGCAAGGCACGGTGATGCCTTTGGTGTTGCTGATGTCCATGGGCGACGATAGCCACTTACCATCAGGTGGATCGTCAGCTCGTTTGCCGGCTATTTCCATAAAAAAAACATAAATACATACATAACTACATACATAAATAAATACATACAAAAACTGATAAATATGTCAGATAACCCACATCTATCAGACAGACGTGAGTAAGTAATAGGTGATGTGATCATGGAAGATGATGCCCTACACATTTGACTTATAGTGATGTCCGTGAAGTCTTTTCTTGAACGTAAATTTACTAGCTGGTTTTCTGAGAGTTACAGGCATATCATTCCAAAGTCGAGCGGCTTGAACGGCAAAAGAATAAGTCAAGAAACCCGAATGGTGAAGAGGAATGGAGAAAAGCAAGCTCTCAGTAGAACGCAGTGGCCGATCATGAAAGTCCCGTAAGAACTTGAACTTATTCATAAGGTATGAAGGAGAATGTTCATCATGTAAGACGAAATATAGAGTAGAGAGACAAACTAGGATATAGTTTTTCTTCGTAGGCGAATAGGTAACCATTGAAGCTGACGACGGAGGGAAGGCACGTGGTCAAATTTACGAAGACTAAAAATGAATTGGATCCAATTATTTTTAATTAGACGTTCAAGTTTGTTCAGGAGATCTTCATTGAGATCTGTTTACACACATCACAGTAATCGATTATGACATTGCACCAGACATATTTTGGTCTTAATAGGGAGAAACTTCCTTAGCCTATTCAGGGCAGAAAATTTTACCAGTAACCGATCTACAAATCTCATCTTGTGTAGCTCAACTTAAGTTACAGTCCAAGTATATACCTAATTTTTTTACTGTAGCGGAAAAGGGAATAATAGAACCTTCAAATGTGATCGGCATAACAAGACCAAGATCAACTTTAACTAACTGACGATCACTACCTATAACGATGGCTATATATTTATTCGGATCAGATGTATTCTGCTTAAAACGCACTGCTTGCTGACGGCCACGAAGGTAGGATGAAAACCAGTTAACAGAGTTAAGAGAGAAATTAAGTTACGACCCACATCGTCACAGCCCACTGCTTTAGATTTAATAGACAAAAAAAAATTACGTCTCTCGTTTATAGAGACGTCGGAAAATGAGAATGAAGTGAGATAAAGAGAGGCCAGGGAATCGATATCAGAATGCTTTAAAGATTGTGGGAGCTGACATCGGTAGTTTCACTCCAGCACATGCCAAAGAAGTCACTTCATGTCACAATAAAACCCATTACTCGATTAACCATTAAAATTTATTATCTAACTAAACAAAGGGGCATGTCTGTCTAACACTGCGCTGGTTTCCGGCGGGAACGCGGACCGCTTGTCCGCTTGCTGGCGATGAAGCTTGTTCCTAACGGGCGGGCGGGAAGTTATTAGCTCAGCTCCTGTGCGTGCAGAGATTAGAAGCAAGGTGAGAATCGCCATCGGAATATAGTGTGGTGAGTTTACGGAAGACGATTAGAGGTGGCGCCGTCACTGTTTTAAAATAAAACAATTGCTACAAAACAAATATAATTTACTATCTAACTTTATAAGGCCGCATGTCTGTCCAGCACTGTGTTGGTCTCCGGCGGGAACGCGGCCCGCTTGCTGGCGATGAAGAACTTGAGCGTGTCGCTGACATGACGGTGGGCGGGAAGTACGGCGCGCAGGAGTCGCCACCGGAACATGTTGTAGCTCAGCTCATAGATTCAGAACCAGTAGATTCTCCCATACAGACAGAGCGAGATCGCCAGTTACAAAATCTACGTGAAAGACAGAGACAAAAATCTTATTTTTCGTCCCTGTCACCGTGGCCGATTACATTTATACATAGATGATTAATGAGATTTATGATTCAGCCACGGCATGGCCGCACATGAGACAGATAATTTACGTTTCTTTGACATTACTTTAAAAGAAATGTAACATAACAAGCAGCCCAGAATACTGCTACCCACCATCGTACTTAAACTTATTACGATTTTTTGCATAATAAAAAAACTGAAACTTTAAATCTCCAAATAGGTAACTTACTCTTCATTGTTTGTCACAACTCACCATTGTTATCACTCAATGAACTAATTTATCACTTATGACAAATAATATATATGTATAATGTAATCGGCCACGGTAAGGGGGACAAAAAAAATATATTTTGTCTCTTTGTCTTTCACGTAGATTTTGTAACTGACGATCTCGCTTCTGTCAAGTGTAAGTACGTCGTGAGAAAAAAGGACTCCCTCAATTCTCAATTTTCTTTAGGGTTATTTTATGACGCGTGCCTTGAATTGAGCACCAGTTTAGAAAGAGCACCGTGCGCGTTTCGAGGTAATACTGCGTCCTCCTGAATACGTAAATGGAAGCACGCCACCTGGACAGCTACCACTCTTGCCCTCAAAGGACTCGTCGTGCGGCTGGGGGCTTGAGTTTTCTTTTCCTTCTGTTTTTCTTGGCAGGCAACACATCAGTGATGACTTGGGTATTGCTGATATCCATGGGGGACGATAGCCACTTATCATCAGGTGGATCGTCAGCTCGTTTGCCGGCTGTTTACATGGAAAAAAATTTTACAGCTCCAAGAGCAGACCTGAGTATTTGATATTGATTTCAATATACCTACCTCCTTGTGGTCCTGAGATAAAAGAATTTCACAGACAGATGGACCACAGAGCAATCCTATAAGGGTTTTGTTTATTCCTATTGGTGTACGGAACCCTAAAATGGGAAGATGAAAAGGACCACAGGTTTTAATCTGTGCTACTAGGTGCAATGAAACTCAAAATAGTATTAAATATTTTTTATTTAAATAAAACAAATTTATTAAAAAAATAAAAATCAAAAGTTAAAAAGATAATTTTTTAAAACGTACCTAACGTTCTTAATACTTTATGTACACCATACAATTGTATACAGAGAGATTAAACTTTGAGACATTCGCACAATATTCACACTCTTTTAAAAGAAGCAATAAAAAGTGTTGCCGTACATGTCAAAATGGCTATAAAACAGTCTAGAAAATTTTATTTTATTTTAATAAAACCGACCGTGAAAGGTCACGAAAGGTGAAAGGTCGTCAGTGTAGTTTTGGTGCTATAGTCGTCTGAGCGACAGTGACCATTGACCATAATGACCATCAGGCCCGCCCACTCGCTAGTCGGCTTTAAATACGATAATTAGACATTTGAATCATTAAACTTCTATAATTTTGGATTTATGCTTGTTAAAATGGTATAGAAAGAAGGAAAAACTTTTATTATTTTATTTAGAACGCCATATTATAATATATTTTGTTTTACAAGCAATGAATAATGTTGCCATAGGCATATAACATGCTTACAAACTAACGAACAAATCTTGCAAAATATTAAACTAACAATGTAATGACAAATGTGTTCTTAGACTTTTCTTAACAGTAAATCCTCTCTTACAGATATCACAAACATAATATGGTTTCTCGTCAGTGTGTACTCTTAAATGCTCTTTTAGATAACTTTGTCGACTAAACGCTTTGCTACAGACGGTACAGGAGTATGGTTTCTCGCCATTGTGTATTCTCAAGTGCCTTTTTAGATCACTTTGTTGAGTAAATGCTTTGCTACAAACGTTACAGGAGTATAGTTTCTCGCCAGTGTGTATTCTCAAATGCCTTTTTAGATCACTTTTTAGAGTGAACGCTTTGCTACAGACGGTACAGGAGTATGGTTTTTCGCCAGTGTGTATTCTCAAGTGCCTTTTTAGATCACTTTGTTGAGTAAATGCTTTGCTACAAACGTTACAGGAGTATAGTTTCTCGCCAGTGTGTATTCTCAAATGCCTTTTTAGATCACTTTTTAGAGTGAACACTTTGCTACAGACGGTACAAAAGTATAGTTTCTCGCCAATGTGTATTCTCAAATGCTTTTTTAGATAACTTTGTTGAGTAAACGCTTTGCTACAGACGGTACAGGAGTATGGTTTTTCGTCAGTATGACTTCTCAAATGCCTTTTTAAATTAGTTCGTCGAGCAAACGCTTTGCTACAGACGGTACAGGAGTATGGTTTTTCGTCAGTATGACTTCTCAAATGCCTTTTTAAATTAGTTCGTTGAGTAAACGCTTTGCTACAGACGGTACAAGAGTATCGTTTCTCGCCAGTGTGTATTCTCAAATGCCTCTTTAGATAACTTTGTAAAGTAAATGCTTTGTTACAGACGTTACAAGAGTATAGTTTCTCGCCAGTGTGTATTCTCAAGTGCCTTATTAGATCACTTTGTTGAATAAATGCTTTGCTACAGACGTTACAGGAGTATAGTTTCTCGCCAGTGTGTATTCTCAAATGCCTTTTTAGATCACTTTTTAGAGTGAACGCTTTGCTACAGACGGTACAGGAGTATGGTTTTTCGCCAGTGTGTATTCTCAAGTGCCTTTTTAGATCACTCTGTAGAGTAAATGCAGATTTTGCAGTTTCAGATGTTTTATCTACCGCAATATGTTTAGCAGATGACACATTATTATTATTCAATTGCATTTCATTGACAGGATGCACGGCTCTGGCAGTCTTAGTTACTGCTGAATCTTCAAAAGATGTCAAATCATTTTTATTTATTTCAATGTCATAACCAAACTCAATAGTTTCTGGAGCTTTACATAGTAAGGAATCTTTGACAGAGGCTAAATTATTATTTAATTTAACGTTACTAACCGATTTGATAGTCTGAGATGTTTCATCAATAGTTGTATCCGAATTATTTATTATTATTGGTTTTGATAGTGTTTTGCCGTTACGTTTCATAGAAGACTGGTTATTAGACACTTGTTTCTTAATTAAATATTTAGGTTTTTCAATATGTTGTTTCTTAGCTGTTGTATTAGACTTACGTAATAGTACATTTTTCGACGTTACTTTATGTTTCGGATTTCGATGTTCTTGTTGTTTCACTGCAGGAGGCACTAACTTGTTTTGTACTAGTGCAGGTTTCAATTGTGTACCTTAAAAAATACAATATAATATATAATCTAAATATATAAAAATCAATTGCTGTTCGTTTGTCTCGCTAAAACTCGAGAATGGCTGGACCGATTTGCTTAATTTTGACCTTGAAATATTTTTGGAACTTCAAGAAAGGTTTAAACTGTGAGAAACAAATAATAAGTAACGGAAAATACTAAAACGACAGTTTAATTCTTCATTACTTAATGTTCCTAGCTGTGAAACATTTGATGTCTTTTGTCAAATTATCACTTGGTTGTCAAATATTTATAGGTGCATTCAGAAATTTGTCTATTTCATAGCTGTAGTTTGAGGTCCGATCTCTATGAAAACTTAACGACCATATTAATTTTCTAATGTAACCTTAGCAACATATCTGACTTTTTTATTTTATAACTGACAGTCGAGGAAGTGGGAGAGGGGGAGTTGTTAGGCGGTACAAAGTATGCCAGGTCAGCTAGTATATTATAGGTTTAAAACTTTTTATAAATTGTTTCTAAATCAGAGTACAATGTAGTATGCTACAAGACTCGCCAGTAAAGTTAACTGCCAGGGCAATGAAAAATATCTGTAAATACCTGAATTTCCGACTTGCGGGGGTTTCGAAGATTTTTCTAAACATTGTTTCGGCAGTATCACCTGAAAAACACAAATAACAATCATTACATTTATTTATTTATTTATTTACTACAAAGATACACTAACATCATAACTTACACTACTTTTTCTACATCATAACTTTTGCATTTATAAATGGGGAGTATTTATTATTTTTTTATTAGTAATTAAGTATTTAGAGTATTTATTAATATATTTTTATTTATTTATTTAAATAACAATACAATTCCATATCATATAAAATTACTGTTAATACATACCACAATTACATAATACAATTAAAAATTCCCAATAATTAAAATCAAAAACAATTTAAAAATACGTCAAACAATAAAAACTTATTAAAATAATAAAAAGTCAATCCAAAGCAACTCAAATCAGATTCAGAATACATAGGAAATTAATAAAAGAACTGACAGAAATTCAAATAAAAATAAAATAGAATTAATATCAATATTAAAATTAAAATAAAATTAATGTCAATAAATAATTAATTAAAAATGCATAATTAAAAATTCCATAGTAAGAAAGAAATTAAAATTAAAATAGAATTAATGTCAATATCAAAATAAAAATTAATGTCAATAAATAATTAATTAAAAATTAAAATGCATAACAAAAAACATTATTAAATTATTTAATATTAAATATATGGGCTCTTGACATGTGACACCCATTCCAATGTCTTACCACTGGGCATTCTGGCCTGTCCAGTATGGTATTGAGACTGTTGGTGCTGTCCCGCACCCGCTGCATCACCGAGGCTACGCGCTTGCGCATAATCGCATGAAAGCTGTCAATGCGAGCCTCGGCGAACATACCCGATGCGGTGCAGTACCGAGGCAGCCCCGACAGCTAGCGATGGGCCGAGTAATACTTTTTACAACTCGAGTTACTCGAGCAAAATTAACCGTTTACTCGAGTAAAAACTCGAGTAAACTCGAGTAACCGAACCGAACCGAACCGACGCGACAGCGAGGTCAGCGAGTAGCCGACGCGAGCGAGTAATGAGTTGACTGAGTAAAATCGTCGCAACGCGAAGCGCGTCGGCGGCAACTCGACGAACTCGACGATTAACACCGACTGAGTTGAACCGCGTCGCCGCGTCGACTCGCGTTCGTCGCTGAGTTGAATCGGCCGAGTTTACTCGAGTACGTAAAATCGTTACTCGAGTTACTCGACCAAAGAGTTTACTCGAGTTACTCGAGTAAATTTCGTCGAGTTGCCCATCGCTACCGACAGCATCCTTAAACCATTATTATACTGGACACGTAGGGCATTGAGCGCTCTGCCTGTACACTTGACCCACAGGCTGCACGTGTAAAGTGTCTGACAGTAAGCCTTAAATAAGGTAATCTTTACTTCAGCACTACACCATGCAAACCTACGGGCCAACATGTTGCATCTCACTGACAATGCTCTACGCTCCCTTTCCACGCCCAGGTCGTCGGAGAGGTCTACGTTGACCCAGTGCCCCAGGTATTTAAATTTGGTGACTCTACTCAACTCTATACCACCTAGTTTGACATGAGGAACTGCCTTGGGTATTTTATTGCCTGCCTTAAAGATGAGTACTTGCTTTTTTTACTATTATACCTGAGGCCATGGGCCATCGCATACCTCTCACAAATTCCTATCAGGACCTCGAGAGCTCTGACTGATGGGCTCAGCAGAACCATATCATCCGCGTAGCTAATGTTATTCACAAAGCCATGCATTGAACATCCTAGTCCAGTTCTGCTGAGTTCATCAATCAGCCCATTTATGTATAAGTTGAAGAGCCGAGGAGAGATAAGCCCGCCCTGCCTAACCCCGCACTCCAACCTGTACTCCTTTGAGTATGAGCCAGCCCATCTTACTTGATTACTTTGGTGCCGATACCAGAATTTATTAAGGCTGATAACCTCCCCGGGCGTGCTGGTCTCCCTCAGGAGCTTATCCCATAAGATGTTATAGGAAACTTGGTCAAATGCCTTCGACAAGTCCAGTAAACATGCATACACTGGTGTCCCCCGTGTGACGTAGTACTGCATGGTATGCTTGAGTCGCAAAATCGCTGTTTCAGTGGATAGTCCCGGTCTAAAACCGAACTGAGCCTCGTGCAACTTGATGTGCTTCTCAAATATGCGATCAAGCAAACCGTCCAGCACCTTCGCTATCACTGTTGCAAGGGATATAGGTCAATTATTGTTCTTGTCGGAGGCATCACCCGTCTTGTTTTTGTTAATAGTTCTTAATAGTTTTTCTCAAATAGCTTCGCTCTTTATTCTAGATACTTCAATTTTATTCAATATACAAAAAAATCTTACCATTTCCAAGTATTTAAATTTCTTCTCAAATGGTCTGTCATGAACAATCTTTGTATGATGGATAATCGAATACTCGTCTGGATAATATCTCCCCTCAATACACTGTACACACTTATACATCAACGCATATCTGTCCGTGTGTTGCAGCATATGGCTAAACTCCATGCATTGTGTCATTAATTGCTTGTTACATATTCTACACTGTGTCGGATTCCCATAACTTGCCATATGGATTTCCTTATAGACCTTCTTCTGAAAGCCTTTCCCGCAATAATTGCAACCATAGTTATTCGTTTTCCTCAGACATGTGTGCAAAGCCATGAGGACGAAAGACCGTGAACATATGTTACATTTCTTTACATCCCAAGTCGTGACCATGTCAGAACGCACCAAATGTTTCCTTATCATGTGATCGTACAGTTCAGATTCATGATTACATTCAAATATGCAAACACTACATTTGTGCTTGTTAGCTCCATCTAGAAAGAATAGTTTTCTGTACTGTGGACATTGATTTTCATGCAGTGTTAACTGTGTACACGTTGAGAACGTAGTCTTACATCCCATACACTTGTACGGATCATTATTGACTAATGCATGAGCCTCCACTGACTTCCCACACCTATCACAACATGACTTGGGTAGCACAATATTATTCTTTATCACACCAAGTTGGTAACAAATTAAACTACATTCATCCATGTTTGATTCTAAAGAAACTTTGACAAAACACTTTTTCATATGTTGGTCGATGTCCTTTTTGAAATCATAGAAGTACCACCATGATTTCCCACAAATATAGCATTTGTATATCAAGGGAGCATCTCTAACAGCCGAATGTTCTAGATGCCATGACTGCCATTCTTCCAAAGCATTGTATAATAGAGTATCTCTTGCATCTCTAACTGTTTCACATAGCATCCGTCCAGCGTAATTTCTAACACTAATCGCTAGGAATGTATCAGGGACTTGATTTAATTTAAGAATTTGCTCAGTTATTTTGAGCATCATAGGTCTGTTTGTGACATATTCCTTAAATTCGTTGCTATTGTTTTTCTCAGCTTCATCTTTCCCAGAAGTAACTGTAAAATTACTTGTTTCCTCTTGCTTTACACTTGTAGTAACACATATATCAGTTTGTGTATCATTATCTTCGGGTATATTTTCATTTGTTTTGGCCTCATTATTGACATCTGTTATTTCTATTGACGCCGTCTCATCACATTCCTCCACCTTTATTTTGACAGAGAATTTCATCACTGGCCGGTTGTCTATCACAGGCGCAGCAACATCATTGAACGGGTCCTGAATGTGGGTATTTTTAATGAGTACTGTAGGCCCCACATCAATCAACAGTTCCTCTTTAATCTTTGTTTCAGACACAGGCGTAGCAACATCATTGAATGGGTCCTGAATGTGGGTATTTTTAATGAGTACTGTAGGCCCCACGTCAATCAACGGTTCCTCTTTAATCTTTGTTTCAGATGCCTGTAAATGAAATAAATGTCATGATAGTTTTCGTACTAGAGGTAGGTTAAAATGACCATGGAAAATAGGAAATAATTGACCATGAAAGAGGGTCAACATATTATGCTATGATAAATTATTAATTTTACATAATTTATATAATTTACTTTAAGATTATTTTTGTGTGAATATTCAAAAAAAAAAAAAGAAAGGGAAAGAAATCTATTTGAAATAAATTCAAAGATATAAAAACAATCAAAAAATAATAAGGTAGGTACTATTAGTCTTCCTGATCATCAAGTATCAAAACAAAAACAAATAATAGCAGTATTTATTAAATAAACATTATTGTTCAAGTAATAATGAGGTAATTTTAAATTTCTTTGAAAGGATCAGTAATCTGGAAATAATCATTATATTAAATAAAATATTCATTAGTTTAAGGAAATGTAATTAAAAGAAAAAACCATTTTCCATTTTCGAAGTTTTGTAGAAGAAAATGAAAAACAAAAATATTCAAAGTAGATGCTATTTTAGAAAAAAAAAGCAGGGTTCCATAATAATTTCAACAAAATAACAAACTGATAATTGTAAAGCAACTTAAATCTCTTATATCTGAGAGTTGATTGAAAAAAATTATCAAAATATCTGCTCATTTGTGGATTCAACAGGAAAAAGTAGGGTAAAGGAGCCGAATTTTCAAGATTTTACAAAAAGGTCAAAATCTTGAAAACGGTGATACTTTTTTACATAATAATGATAGGTCCACCCTCAAGCTATCTGCCTTCTACAGTTGATCCCCTACTTACGGGCTACCCTGTATATGTATACAGAATGAATTTTCCAAGTGTGAGTGGATGGCTAAATCCGAAACTATGAGGAATAGCGAAAAATGCTGAAAGGAGTCTCGGGGCCGATTTTGATGAAAACTAAAACTGCAATATAACATTTTTGAAAAAAAAATCCTAGCCACAAATGGAACCCATTGATTTTGAAAAAACAAACACATCCTGTATTTGTTTTTTCAAAATTACACCATTCAATAGTGTAGCTAATAAGGATCGAATTAGGACATAAAGGTATATGTGGGAATGAGAAGGCTGATGAACTAGCAAGGAGGGGGGCCGAGGCACCCACCATAGGCCCCGAGCCCATGGGCAGTAACAAAGCAGTCTAAAGCAGTTACTCGAACCACCCTAAACGCCACAGCCCTACGGAGCAAGACAAGCCAAAACCCTAATGACTGGCTACTCGCAAAGATACTCAAACAAAGTGCTCAACTTGAATCGCCCTGACTTACGGGTACTCATAAGATTACTCACCGGACACTGCAGGCTCAATAAACACCTTATGACAATAGGTCTGAGCAACACTGCAACGTGCAGATTCTGCAGTGAGGCAGAAGAAACATCCATCCACACACTCTGTGACTGCCCTGCCACAAGTCACTGCAGAAGTCGAATCTTAGGAGGCCAGTTAATCCCACCCAGCCAAGTAAGAGATCTGGAACCCAGGAACATCCTACTGTTTGTTCGAGCAATAGGACTTGGAGACCAGATCTAACTCAGAAACGGGTACGGCTACAATAGATCAAATCTGGTCGCAGTAGGGATGTCTGTCCCGGGCCCGAAAAATCAAATAAATAATAAGGATCGAATTCTGGGAAGTATACAAAGAGGTAAGGAGTTCCACAGTTTCACAGCACTAACAGGGAAGGATTTACTATAGAAATTGGAAGAGTGGACAGTAGTAATGATAGGTTCAATGAGGATCGAAGGGAGTGGTCATGTGTGAGATACATGCAGCGAAATAGCACTTAGTTTTCACTTTCAACTTTTACTTACATTTTCCTGTAGTTGTGTTTTCAACATTTTTTGATCGTATAAAAAGTTTTTTCCGGCGGCGAAGTGTAAACACGTTTAAACAATGATGTTTTAGTATAGATACGTTATGCCCTTACAAATCAACCGAAAAATTTGTTCCGAAACACACACACGTTTACCTTTTGTTTCCCTACACCAATCAGGCAATCACTACATTGGTAAATTATGTAAAAGGGATAGCTTTACTAAAACCATAATAGTGAAAAAGACAGCTAGTGTTTGTCGTTCGCGTCACCAAACGTTGACCAGTGTTGCCAACAAATAAAATTGTGCAAAACAACTTAATATTACGTTAAGAAAATTATACTTATATTCGTAAATCAACTTTAAATCTTAACAATTTCTACTAAAACTGACTGGTTTTCAATCTGCACATCCTCTTGATTTTAAGTTTAAACTAGATTTAATTTTGGTGGTCTAAAGTAAAAACTGTGAAGATATCGAAAAAAATTTAGAGTTGGCAACTCTGCCCATTTCCACAATATCTGGGGGCACGGCAGTGCCCCCGCCAAGTCGAGCAAAAAAGCGGCACGGCCGTACCATCCTTTTCTCGAAGCAATTCAGGCCATTTTTGACCCCCTATAACTTCGTTGTGGATAAAGCTAGAAGTCTGAATTTTTAGTACCCAAGCAGGCATTGTATAAACACGGTATATTTCCAATTTCATTCAATTTGAACCAGTAGTTTAGGAATTATAACTAGTCAAAGTTTCTTAATTTCGTCACTCACTGACTGACCGATCATCAAAACTCACTAAACAATCAAATTTAATATAATATGTAGGTATTACTTGTGAGATACATTGTGTTTTCATGCGATGGTCAAGTCGATCTATTTATTTAAAACATAAAAGATTTTTAATATTGATAATATGGTCACTTTAAGATGTTGTTACTTGTTAGGTTAGCTAATTACGTAATAACTTAAGACAGAAGGACCCTTAAGTAGGAACTGAATAAATTAACCGACTTTGTATTACATGGATCTCACAACTTTTTACGGTAGAAGAACTGAGTTGCGAGACTTGGTTTTTTTTTACAAGTTTTGTTTTTGATGGCATTGTGAAGATTATCGTGCAGATGATTTGATTGGTTGGCTTCGGCAAAGACTAACAAATTCAGTACAGTCAGTAGATTGATAAACTTAAGGAAGGAAGTTGTAATTTCAAAACTATTTTAAGCAATATTTTGGGATTTCGGTGATGAAATATTAAATATGGTGACACATTTACGAATAAAGTAAATACGCTTACTTATAGGGACCACGACCTTTCTCATGTATATGTCAGCCTAAGCAGTAGGTATGGCGTGTTATTCATTAACTTATTACATATCATCTTATTTATTCTGTAGGTAGATAATAAAACGCATTTCTTTAAAACATTAATTTATTATATTGGCAACGCAGTTGAACCACAGTATAAATATATTAGATTCCTTTATTGTGGTTGAACCGAAGTCGCGTATGGTGAAAGACGTACTCAATACGAATACGATTAATTTATGAAACCACAATTTATTGCATGTAAACAACTCATCAATACATACTTCACATCTAATATATATTTACACTAAGGGTTACCATATTATATATATTTTATACGAATGTTTTTACAATAAGGGTTAAATTTTTCTATTTGCTTATCGACGGATACAAAAAAGTTTTAAGTATTATATACTTTTTAATTTATATTATACGAGTAACCGCCCTCGCTTTGCTTCGGTTTTCTTATTTTTTTACACCTTGGGTTACATTATTGGAGTTTTATTAAGAATCCCTATTTTTTTTTGAAAATATAATATAGCCTATGTTATTCGGGGATAGTGTAGCTTCCGAACAGTGAAAGAATTTTTCAAATCGGTTCAGTAGTTTCGGAGCCTATTCAATGTAAACAAAAAATCAAATCTTTTCTCTTTATATATTAGTATAGATTATTCATGAATTTCTTTTTGTTAGGCTCTATTACAATACTCGATACTAATACGGTACGGCTTTATTACAATACGGGTACTCGTGAGAAAATTATCTCTGTACTTAACAATAAACATACAAATGGGGACTGCATCGACATATCGTCACTTCTGTATGTTAATCTATGTCCGCCCTATCTGCCGTCCTAACGAAGAGTGCAATAAGTCCAGTTTTTGGGCAAATTGATTTAAGACCTTATGTAGTTACAGATATGGTCTCAAGTCAATTTGCCCAAAAACTGGACTTATTGCACTCTTCGTTAGGACGGCAGCTATGTTCGGCCGGCGTTGTCATGCCGCCATATTTATTTTGTTAGAGAAATATTGAAATTATATAAAATGCAATAAATCATGATAACTGACGTGTGGTATGTTACTCCATGAATTTTAATTCTTTTACTTGTGTAATTAGTGCATTTACGCATAATACACGAGGGCATTTTAACGCTGTATGTCAAATCTCAAGGATTTCTGGCAACAATAAAAGCGTGCGTATCGACAGAGTATTGACAGAGCGACTGCGAGCAGTTGGGCTAATTAGCCCAAGTTACGCTCTTCATCTTCGGCGCGCTAGTAACATATCTACCTCTATTTTTATAATATCATTGCGTTTAAAGTGATCTCTGCAAATATTATTAAAATTCCAGTGCAAAAAGAGTTAAATTGGACACATACGGCGCTCAAACATTTGAACAATCAAACCAAAATAGTGTTCGCGCAAAAATAACAGTAAAACAACTATTTGTGTGATTTTTCAAAATAAAGTTTCATTCTAAATTATAAAACAGTGCCAAGCTGCCAACCAAAAAAAAACTGTCAGTGTCAGGGTCAAGTGACATTGATAACCATAAACAACGGTCGGAAGAGATGTTGACCAAGAACTTTATTGTCTAACTGGACTCCGGACTTCAAAGACATACAAGTGATAGGGTGAATTCGCCAAAGTCACAAAAAAGATGTTCCGATTGATAAAAAATTTAATTTACTACTTTTATAATTTTTTATTTTAGACACTGCTTTTATACATATTTTTACATAAGCGCCCACATATTTCATTACATTATTTGAAGTAATTTATATAAAAAAATTGAATAACACACCCAAAACATCATTACCATTTGTAGGGAAATTGCTGATATTGATATTCCAAAATATTTTTTGAAAAACCTGCCTTACACATTGCGTGTTTAATTTTATATTTTGAAACAATATATAATTAGGTACATTATAACATTTATTATTATGGAATCAGCAGTGCAGAACTAGTAAAAAACATCAATTAAAATTTAGTCACGAAAATTCGTCAACTCCATGTCAGTACCGTCAAACGTTATATTTCTCAAATGTTTTTTGGGCTACGCTATAAAGTACCCCTCGTTTCTCCTCGTCTGGTCCATTGTAAAAAGTGGAACTGGCCAACTTTTTACTGCTGCATGGAGAAACAACTTTTATTCATGAAAAACAACGACGTTCAGTACTTTGTCCCGATTTTGAATCATCGCCATTTACTGGACTTACAAGGTAAATATAAATTATACATTAATTTTAATACTCCACACGTATGTGTAATAGGAACATGATTTTCACTGGCACAAAGAGTTCATAAATTAATGAATAACAAAATGAATTTTAAGCAAAAAAGAAACAAATATCATTACCATAGGCATCATTCCCATTTGTTTTTTTGTAAATGGGAATGATTTTGTGTGAATGGTAATGACGATTGGAGATTTTGAAATCAATTTTGATTGAGTAATGAGACCTAGCAATTTCTTTTTCAACGATAAATTTTTGATATGTGTGTTGTAAATTAATTTTGATTAATTAAATTAATTTTGCAATATCTTTTTAGTAAAATAAATTATAAACGAAAATTAAATGCAAATAAAGGTCAAAACCGTTTAAGAGAAAGAAAAAATTGCTAGACGGAGGAGATAAACCAAAATCAGAGGAGATTGTGCATTGTACGAAGAGGAGAACAAACAAAGAGGTAAGAAGAAAAGAAAATAAAGAAAAGTTTCTGAAGAAAATTCCCTGAAAAGAAAAATAAATTAAGGGTCAACGCACATTTATTCGGCGCCATTCGCATTTCGCCGAATGATTTTGGTTACACTTATTCGGCTCGGCGAATGCGAACGGCTGCGTAAGGCGCTGAATACGCTGCCGTAGAGAGTATGTTCCTTGGTTCGACGATAAAACACATTTGTCGTCGTTTTCTACTTATTTACCGCGAAAGCGGAATCGACGCCGAAAAGCCGTAAGGATGCGTACGCATCTCCATACAAAATCGTTGTTTACTATGGACAAAAGCCGAATGGAGCTGAATAAATGTGTTTTGACCCTAAAGTGTCCTCGTTAGTAGCAAGCTACTACGTGAACAAAGCCGATGAGAAATTTAATACCCCAGATTTGTTTTGGCACACTTGCTGCATGTTTTTGCTATCCTAGTACTTACTGCAAGAAACGAAAATATCTGGCTTGCTTTCTATAAGAGAGAGCGAGAACAGACAGAGAAACATGCGCACGCCGCACGACATGTAACGACGCCGCACGAGTTAAAATGACTAATAATGGCAAAAAGTGTCGTTACAACTTTTCGTTACCAAATATTCCGCCTAGCCCCCTTTCGCAACGCGCGATAAGGAACTTCGTTCCAAAAAATGTAATGAAATAAGATGAAATAATCTTTTATTCATGTCGATATCACTGATACACTTATGAACGTCATTTTTTAAATCTAACAGCATTTCGGAACGGTGCTTTGTCATGGAGAAGGAAATCCGTAAAGAAACTCCACAGCACATCTTTTAAAATAATGAAATTATTACACAAGATGTTCTAACTGACGCGGAACTGGATGCATTAATAATTTACATGCATCTTTGTCAATAATATATTCATTTTTACTACAATATCCTTTGCCTACTGGCTGGGATTTCAGAGATCTCTTATACATTTAATGTAATTTAATGTAAAAACGTACATAGAGCCCCTCAAAAGAACGTTGTACTCTACGTAGGTGAAAAGAATTCGTAACCAAAAGTATATCTGTTTCAAGTTTGATGATTTTGCGTATCACTATTTTGCTTGAACCAACCGCCGTTGTTTCTTTATCAACAAAATATAATTGTAAATAAATTGAGATGTTACTGTTAATATGCTTATTTCTTTAAATCTCTCCCGCAGGTAGTGGCGTAATTTTAATTATAGATGGTCCTAATTGCCCCTTTCTGCAAAACAAATATCGCATCAATGTCAGCCTCTGCACTCCACATCAATAATATCAATATACCATAGGACATGAGGCTATGAAAGTGTGCAAAATAAACAAGTTTAGCAATTTCTACATCAGTAAACTGTCTTATCTTTCTAATGGCATTAACTAAGCCGATATATGATTGCCCCATTGTAGTTTAGAATCTAAGGTGACACCCAAGAAAACCGTGTATTTTTCCATAGTTATAATTTCATTATTTATAAGGTGAATCAAATATAAACCGGACTTTTTTACTAGTCGCAGAGTGAAGTGACGCGCTTGGTACTGCTGTACGTGTTAAAGGGGACTGTCTCGTATTATTCCATTTGGTAGCAAACATTCTATATACTTAGTTTTTTAGCATTTAGGTATCAGTAAATTATTTGTAGTAAACCGGTGTGACAAACAAACCTGAGAACTTTTACATCGCCATTTATTTTATTTCTATTCGTCTTAAATTTATGAGAAGTGACATCAGCAAATATGATAATGTATGCAAATATGATAATAATACGGCAGATCATATAAGTATACTAGAAAAAGGAAGGGGCCCAGAAACGAGCCCTGTGGTACACCCATCACAGATTGAGATCTCGATCACTTCTTATCATTTATACTAACACATTGGATTCTACTCGTCAAGTACGACACAATCAAGTTAAGTGAATTGTTATTGATGCTGTAGTAGTAGCTTAAGTAGTAATGTTTAGTGTTCAACACAATCAAACGTCTTAGACATGTCACAGAATACCCTTTATAGGATTTTGTGAATTCTCCCAGGTCTTAAAGATAAGTTTGAGAAGCCTAGCACCTGCATTTGTTGTATTACGGCTTTCGGTAAAACCGTATTGCTCAAGGTGGAGTAAATTACAAGCAGTGAAGTGCTTCAGCGTTTAATTTAACTTAATTATTTTCGAAGACCGTAGGTAAAATAGAAATAGGTCTTTAATTATTAAGGCCTGTTTTGTCCCCAGATTTAAAAATCAGTATGATCTTTCTGTACTTCATTAGATCTGGGAAAGTATCTAGATTTACACATTTATTTACTAACCTAGCTAAATAAGGGACTATCACATCTTTTATATTATTTATAATTTTAACAGACATTCCCCACAAAATTTCAAATTCATATGCCTTTCTTTACCAGAGGTAATTTTATTTCCATGAACTAATAATTCATATTTAGAATTGCGTAATTTATTACTGCCAATCTCGTTACCAATAATGGTTTTAGCTTGACATTTTTATGTTCATATGCAACTTATAGACATAAATATAATACACACAGCTTTAAATTTTATTTGAATAACATTAAATTTTGTCATTCCCATTAACAAAAAATCATTACCGTTAAATAAAAGTCATTACCAGGCTGCTCAATATCATTACCATTTCTTATAAATTTTTTTACGACCCAATAACTTTTGATTAGCATATCGAATTTTGAGGACTTTTGTAGGCTTAGAAAGGAAATTTTATGTGCTAATTTTTTTCATGGTTTTGAACGCATTTCCACATACTTTAAAAAAACACCAAAATAATTCAAAAACGCGAATTCACCCGATACCACTATACAAAAAGTGTTACCCAACATTAACATGGAAAAATAAATGGAAATTTTACTTTCGAAATTAATTAAAAAGTTTAATGAACAAACAATGACGTTAACGACAGAAATTACCAAAAATTTTATGGAGGCATAAGGCGAAAAGATGAAAATACAGAAGGAAGAAAATAATAACCTTAACGAAAGTTATAAAGGAACGAAAAATAACACTTTTAGAAAAGGAAAAACGAAGAAATAATTTAGTCATTTTCGGTATTGAAGAGAAGGGGAAGATAGAAATAGAACTAGTGAATATCGTAAAGGAATACAGGAATCAGGAACACAATTAAATAGCCAAGAAATAAGCAATATCCGAAGAATTGGAACACAAGCCGTCTAGTTATAGTATCTTTAACAACAACTTGGAAGAAACATCTCATTCTGAGAAACAAGCGTAACTTGCCCACAAATATATATGTTAAGAAGACTTTCCTATGGAAGTTCTTGAAATACGAAAAGAATTACAGTCAAAGGTGGAAACAGAAAGAAAAAATGGAAATATTGCGTTTATAAAATATGACAAGTTAATTGTGAAAAAAACAATGAACACTTACCGCGAAAAAAGAAAAAGAGAAATATCTGGATCACCAATCACCTCAACTCAGAAAAAGCTAAACTCAAATAATACCGGACATGCAAAACCATCTCTTACTTTACCTACAAAGGAAGTAATTAAACCAAGCATACTTACATGTACAGCACGCGAAAGATCTGCCTCGTTAACAGAGATACAAATAAAAATACTTTAAAAATAAAATGTGTGCAATTCACACGTAGTAGAAGTGAAACCTTCAAAAATTTTGTTTTCAAGATAATGAAACGAATGTAAAGTTTCGGGAAGATGATAATTGTAGGTTTTAGTAATGAACATAGTGATGCAAAGTTAGATAATTATTTTACATTTTATTGGTATACTATATCACATATATTTATTCAGAC
Organism: Thymelicus acteon; assembly: GCA_951805285.1. Classification (NCBI taxonomy): domain Eukaryota; kingdom Metazoa; phylum Arthropoda; class Insecta; order Lepidoptera; family Hesperiidae; genus Thymelicus; species Thymelicus acteon. The sequence continues at coordinate 11,299,866 of OX638238.1, read as the reverse complement.
TCAAAGCTTACATTTTCGATAAATGATACAAGAGGCTTATGGTAACTAAAATACGAAATGCTCCCTCGTGAAAAAATATTTATTTATTTCTTTAACTTTTTGCACCATACAAATTGTATCTAGCAAAGGCGGGACTTAATGCTAATAGCATTCTCTCCCAGTCAACCTTCAGATAGTGAGAACACAACGATATGGCGGTATATCTAGGCTGTAAGAAATAACACTACTTAGAATCAAAAAATAAAATTAAAATAAATAGATACACTATATTCAAACATACATTTTAGCCGTATTGGGGCGGTTTAGAATACTAACCCCAATCCCACGCCGGATGGGTGTCGTAAAAGGCGACTAAATCCGGCACGCTGGTGGTAGGGCCCCGCGAGGGATTATAATATAGTAATATTAATTTTAATTATTAACTAGCTGACCCGGAACTTCGTATCGCCTAAGAATGTAACAAATCAGAGATCATTAAAATCGGTACAGCCGATTTTAGCCGTTATAGTTTCCGTATCCTCCCTCTCTCGCTCCCGCTCCCTCTTCCCCTCCCCTCCCCCTCCTCTTCCCCCCCTCCTCCTCCCCCTCTCCCTCTCCAACTCTTTCTCCCTTTCCATCACCTTTCCTTCTCCCTCTCCCGCTCCCGCTCCCGCTCCCGCTCCCGCTCCCGCTCCCGCTCCCGCTCCACTCCCCTCCCCTCCCCTCCCCTCCCCTCCCCGTGTTACATAATCGGGATCCGCTGAACATGCGCGAGCTGTCCGGCCGCGGGGCCGGTGATGATTGTTGCTACTCGTACAATCACGTTGTCACGTAGTTCCTTTACTACGTAATATCTTCAGAATGGAATGTCCGATTTGAGTAATTCAAAATTATCTATAGGCATTAAAACAGTTTTGAATATGAAATGATTTATTTGGGTAAGGATTAATACGAAGGTATGGTTTTCATGATCTGATTTTGGTCATCTTTTTTATTAACTTTTAAAATGTAAAAAGTGGTTATAGTGACATAATTACAATAGTTGGACATATACTATCGCGAGGTTTTTTGTAGATATTGATATGTTCTCTAATATTGTAGAACATTTTTTTGTTCTATCATCAATAGTTTCCGCAGCGTATGCGATGAAATAATTTTTTAAGCAAATTTTTCACACTTTGGTTCACGTTACTGATGTTTTAGCAAGGATCCCTAATTTTTTCTAGTAATAATATAGCCCATGTTACTCATGAATGATGTAGCATTCTAATGGTGAAAGAATTTTGAAAATCGGTTCAATACACAGCTTTCCTCTTTTTAGTATTAGTATAGATTTCCTCTTTATAATATTAGTATAGATTAATACCATTATTACTATTATTATTTCTCCATGGGGTTCGCCTGGATAGCTGCCACCCTCGAGCATGAGTCAGCCGCCAAACGACTCGTCGTGTTCCGGCTGGGGGCTTGAGAGCCAGTTCTATCTTTCTTTTTCTTCTCTCTTTCTTGGCCGGCAAGGCACGGTGATGCCTTTGGTGTTGCTGATGTCCATGGGCGACGATAGCCACTTACCATCAGGTGGATCGTCAGCTCGTTTGCCGGCTATTTCCATAAAAAAAAACATAAATACATACATAACTACATACATAAATAAATACATACAAAAACTGATAAATATGTCAGATAACCCACATCTATCAGACAGACGTGAGTAAGTAATAGGTGATGTGATCATGGAAGATGATGCCCTACACATTTGACTTATAGTGATGTCCGTGAAGTCTTTTCTTGAACGTAAATTTACTAGCTGGTTTTCTGAGAGTTACAGGCATATCATTCCAAAGTCGAGCGGCTTGAACGGCAAAAGAATAAGTCAAGAAACCCGAATGGTGAAGAGGAATGGAGAAAAGCAAGCTCTCAGTAGAACGCAGTGGCCGATCATGAAAGTCCCGTAAGAACTTGAACTTATTCATAAGGTATGAAGGAGAATGTTCATCATGTAAGACGAAATATAGAGTAGAGAGACAAACTAGGATATAGTTTTTCTTCGTAGGCGAATAGGTAACCATTGAAGCTGACGACGGAGGGAAGGCACGTGGTCAAATTTACGAAGACTAAAAATGAATTGGATCCAATTATTTTTAATTAGACGTTCAAGTTTGTTCAGGAGATCTTCATTGAGATCTGTTTACACACATCACAGTAATCGATTATGACATTGCACCAGACATATTTTGGTCTTAATAGGGAGAAACTTCCTTAGCCTATTCAGGGCAGAAAATTTTACCAGTAACCGATCTACAAATCTCATCTTGTGTAGCTCAACTTAAGTTACAGTCCAAGTATATACCTAATTTTTTTACTGTAGCGGAAAAGGGAATAATAGAACCTTCAAATGTGATCGGCATAACAAGACCAAGATCAACTTTAACTAACTGACGATCACTACCTATAACGATGGCTATATATTTATTCGGATCAGATGTATTCTGCTTAAAACGCACTGCTTGCTGACGGCCACGAAGGTAGGATGAAAACCAGTTAACAGAGTTAAGAGAGAAATTAAGTTACGACCCACATCGTCACAGCCCACTGCTTTAGATTTAATAGACAAAAAAAAAATTACGTCTCTCGTTTATAGAGACGTCGGAAAATGAGAATGAAGTGAGATAAAGAGAGGCCAGGGAATCGATATCAGAATGCTTTAAAGATTGTGGGAGCTGACATCGGTAGTTTCACTCCAGCACATGCCAAAGAAGTCACTTCATGTCACAATAAAACCCATTACTCGATTAACCATTAAAATTTATTATCTAACTAAACAAAGGGGCATGTCTGTCTAACACTGCGCTGGTTTCCGGCGGGAACGCGGACCGCTTGTCCGCTTGCTGGCGATGAAGCTTGTTCCTAACGGGCGGGCGGGAAGTTATTAGCTCAGCTCCTGTGCGTGCAGAGATTAGAAGCAAGGTGAGAATCGCCATCGGAATATAGTGTGGTGAGTTTACGGAAGACGATTAGAGGTGGCGCCGTCACTGTTTTAAAATAAAACAATTGCTACAAAACAAATATAATTTACTATCTAACTTTATAAGGCCGCATGTCTGTCCAGCACTGTGTTGGTCTCCGGCGGGAACGCGGCCCGCTTGCTGGCGATGAAGAACTTGAGCGTGTCGCTGACATGACGGTGGGCGGGAAGTACGGCGCGCAGGAGTCGCCACCGGAACATGTTGTAGCTCAGCTCATAGATTCAGAACCAGTAGATTCTCCCATACAGACAGAGCGAGATCGCCAGTTACAAAATCTACGTGAAAGACAGAGACAAAAATCTTATTTTTCGTCCCTGTCACCGTGGCCGATTACATTTATACATAGATGATTAATGAGATTTATGATTCAGCCACGGCATGGCCGCACATGAGACAGATAATTTACGTTTCTTTGACATTACTTTAAAAGAAATGTAACAAAATTTAACAAGCAGCCCAGAATACTGCTACCCACCATCGTACTTAAACTTATTACGATTTTTTGCATAATAAAAAAACTGAAACTTTAAATCTCCAAATAGGTAACTTACTCTTCATTGTTTGTCACAACTCACCATTGTTATCACTCAATGAACTAATTTATCACTTATGACAAATAATATATATGTATAATGTAATCGGCCACGGTAAGGGGGACAAAAAAAATATATTTTGTCTCTTTGTCTTTCACGTAGATTTTGTAACTGACGATCTCGCTTCTGTCAAGTGTAAGTACGTCGTGAGAAAAAAGGACTCCCTCAATTCTCAATTTTCTTTAGGGTTATTTTATGACGCGTGCCTTGAATTGAGCACCAGTTTAGAAAGAGCACCGTGCGCGTTTCGAGGTAATACTGCGTCCTCCTGAATACGTAAATGGAAGCACGCCACCTGGACAGCTACCACTCTTGCCCTCAAAGGACTCGTCGTGCGGCTGGGGGCTTGAGTTTTCTTTTCCTTCTGTTTTTCTTGGCAGGCAACACATCAGTGATGACTTGGGTATTGCTGATATCCATGGGGGACGATAGCCACTTATCATCAGGTGGATCGTCAGCTCGTTTGCCGGCTGTTTACATGGAAAAAAATTTTACAGCTCCAAGAGCAGACCTGAGTATTTGATATTGATTTCAATATACCTACCTCCTTGTGGTCCTGAGATAAAAGAATTTCACAGACAGATGGACCACAGAGCAATCCTATAAGGGTTTTGTTTATTCCTATTGGTGTACGGAACCCTAAAATGGGAAGATGAAAAGGACCACAGGTTTTAATCTGTGCTACTAGGTGCAATGAAACTCAAAATAGTATTAAATATTTTTTATTTAAATAAAACAAATTTATTAAAAAAATAAAAATCAAAAGTTAAAAAGATAATTTTTTAAAACGTACCTAACGTTCTTAATACTTTATGTACACCATACAATTGTATACAGAGAGATTAAACTTTGAGACATTCGCACAATATTCACACTCTTTTAAAAGAAGCAATAAAAAGTGTTGCCGTACATGTCAAAATGGCTATAAAACAGTCTAGAAAATTTTATTTTATTTAAATAAAACCGACCGTGAAAGGTCACGAAAGGTGAAAGGTCGTCAGTGTAGTTTTGGTGCTATAGTCGTCTGAGCGACAGTGACCATTGACCATAATGACCATCAGGCGCGCCCACTCGCTAGTCGGCTTTAAATACGATAATTACACATTTGGATCATTAAACTTCTATAATTTTGGATTTATGCTTGTTAAAATGGTATAGAAAGAAGAAAAACTTTTATTATTTTAACGCCATATTACTCGTATAATATATTTTGTTTTACAAGCAATGACTAATGTTGCCATAGGCATATAACATGCTTACAAACTAACGAACAAATCTTGCAAAATATTAAGAAAGAAAGAAAGAAAGAAAGAAAAACATTTATTTCCCTCACAGGGCACTGCAACAGATAACAATATGCTTAAGTCTAATGTAAAGATTAAAAATTAAATTCAGTGCCACGCAGATGGAACGGAAAAAGGTCACATTCAGCGAGGTCCGCTGTTTTTCAATGTGACCTGCGGCGTTGCGCGGGGCGCACGCAGGTGCGGTGCATGGCGAACTTGCTAATTCTATTTATAAAAATATACATAATTAAGGCGAACACAAAAATTAACTAATTTATTAACTACATTATCTATCCTTTGTGCATAACAAACGAAAAACATTAATTAAAAAAATTAAAAAAACATAAATTAAAAATTACAAAGTATACAAGAAACTATTTCTACTTATGGAAGGCATTAAACTAACAATGTAATGAGAAATGTGTTCTTAGACTTTTCTTAACAGTAAATCCTCTCTTACAGATGTCACAAACATATGGTTTCTCGCCGGTGTGTACTCTCAAGTGCGTTTTTAGAATACTTTGTCGAGTAAACGCTTTGCTACAGACGGTACAGGAGTATAGTTTCTCGCCAGTGTGTATTCTCAAATGCTTTTTTAGATTACTTTGATTACTATACACTTTGCTACAGACGGTACAGGGGTATGGTTTTTCTCCAGTGTGTATTAAGTTAGTATTAGTCTACTTTGCAACAATCCGCGGATAACATGTATGATGGTATATACTTTAAGACATGCGTGGCACCTCCCTCCCTCCCACAACGGAAACATGCACTACAATAATTAAAAGTATATACCAACATACATACCAGCACCAACACGTGTTTCGCCCCGAAACGGAGCATCATCAGGGTAAGTTGACTCTACGATGGTTATTCGCAAAGTGAACATCGTTCACTGAGCGTGGCGTATTTATACCCTACTCGCCCACTGGTTATCTAATGACGTTATTGATAATTAGTGATTCACGCCGGCAGAAACCGGGTCTGACGTAATCTGGTGATTATTACTGTTGGAAATCCTCAGTAATGGCGAGTTGGATACATTAATTTGTTCATTCAGCAGTGTAAAACTTGGGTTATTATTATGTTTTATTATTTCTAACTGCTCTAGTATATTTAATTTAAAACCCTTTTCCGATTTATGTAATATATTGTATGTATGGTTACTAGTTAAACTGTGACCTGATTCTATTAAATGTTTAGCAAAGTTAGATTTATCCGCGTGACCATTCCTATATGCGGCCATATGTTCCCGGTAACGTGCGTCAAAATTTCTACCAGTTTGACCCACGTACACGCCATTACAATCAGGACAAACAATCTTGTAGACACCTGATTGTTCATGTCTACCTCTTTTATCTTTACAGTTTGTTATAGATTGCAAAGAATTGTTTGTTCTGAATGCAACGAAGATGTTGTTACGACGGAGCGTTTTTGCGATTCGCTCTGAAATTGGACCGAGATAGGTTAAACTAGAACGATATTTATTGGGAGTTATATCTTTGGGAGCCGCATACAAGAGATCACGCACCATTAAGCCTCTCCTCTTACGGATGAGACCATCCACCATCTCCCTACCATACCCATTGGCAACAGCAATGTGATAGATGGTATTTAATTCTTTTTGGTAGTTCCGAGGTGATAATGGAACACACATTAATCTGTTAACATAGCAGTGGAATGCTGCCATTTTATGTTGCCATGGATGGCAGGAGGACGCCGGAATGACAGCATCCGTATATGTTGGTTTGCGGAAAATTCCAAAGTCATGTCTATTGTTTTTCCGAGTAATGGTGAGATCTAAAAAGTTCAAGGAATTATTAACTTCGACTTCAAGTTTGAATTTAATTTTGGGATGGATTTTATTTAATTTATTTACGAAAACGTCCAGTTGTCTGTCTGTCCCTGTCCAGCACATAATTATGTCATCGACATATCTATAGTAATAAAAAATATGTTTATGACCTATTATATTCTTATTTTCGTAGTGGTCCATAAAAATTTCTGCAATTAATGGGCTTAACGGAGACCCCATTGCGAGGCCTTCTTTTTGAGAAAAATATTGATTATTAAATCGGAAATAGTTTTGATCTAAACATAATGAAGTGAGCCTTAGGAGATCATCCTGTTCGCCGGGAAGTAATTTTGATTTTTCAAAAAGGTGAGATAGTATATTTAAGGATTCTGTTCGGGGAACATTAGTAAATAAACTGTCGACGTCAAGTGAAACTAGTTTTGATTTATGGGGTAATATTATATCCTGTATATTTTTGATTAAATGAAGGCTATTTTTTAAGCCAAAAGCGGGAGAAAAGGATGTTTTTGATTTTATGATGGTATTAAGTCGACGAGCCAAATTATATGCTGGAGCCCCCACATAAGAGACAACTGGACGTATTGGTATGTTATCTTTGTGAATTTTCGGCAAACCATACAGAAGAGGAGCGCGAGGATTCATAGGGATCATTGAATTCGGTGGATTCGGAAAAATGTATGGGGTGTTTTTGACAGCTAACTTCAACTGAGCAGTATATTTATTGGTTGGATCTGTGTTTAAACCTATGAAATCCTCACTAAGTATTATGTCGTTAACTTTATTATTATATGAGTCTCGATCCATTACCACAATGGTGTTACCTTTGTCGGCTTTTGTGACAACTAAATTATTATCAACCATACGTTGTTGAATAGATTTTAACACAGCAACCTCCTTGATGGCAATGGATCGAGATTTCTGTGCAGCAGACTCAATCTGATGTGCAACCAAATATTTAGCCATGTTATTATTTCCCTTGTTAGTTAACACTGCCATCTCTGCATCCACTGCCAAACTCTCCAGTGATCTTTGCGAAAGACTTGGGGTCAGGTTATATTTCAAACCCTTACCCAGCAGTGACAACTCATCATCAGGTAACTGGACGTCAGTGAGGTTCTTGACTCGTGGATGAAAAGAAGGCAAGCTAATTTGGTTACTGTTGGAGGACATTGATTCACTATTAGAATGCTTTTCTCTTAAGTTTTTTAACTTTCTGGATTGAATAATATATTTATTATGTGCTTCTAGAGAGGCTAATTCTCGGGCTTTGTAATCTAATAGATCAAATTCAACATTATGTAATTGGAAAGATAAGCTCATGTGAAGAATTTTTAAATGGGATTTGAGATTATCTCTAACAGTGAACCAATGTCGTGATTCCTCATTTAGCCAAATATATTTGGCCCTGTTAACAGCGATGTTAGCTGCCCGGCTATGGGTACCTGTATTAATATTAATATAATTAGGGATGACATTGCAATGTTTACACTGCTGATTGAACCAAACATTTTGAACAGCTAAGCGATGTAATTTTGTTAATTTTATGTAGAGTTTAGCCTGTACAGCTGTGCTAGCTGATTTGATATAGTTAATAGTATCAGGCGTTACTTTGCGGAAATCCATTGTTATTAAGTTAGTATTAGTCTACTTTGCAACAATCCGCGGATAACATGTATGATGGTATATACTTTAAGACATGCGTGGCACCTCCCTCCCTCCCACAATTTTAATTATTGTAGTGCATGTTTCCGTTGTGGGAGGGAGGGAGGTGCCACGCATGTCTTAAAGTATATACCATCATACATGTTATCCGCGGATTGTTGCAAAGTAGACTAATACTAACTTAATAACAATGGATTTCCGCAAAGTAACGCCTGATACTATTAACTATATCAAATCAGCTAGCACAGCTGTACAGGCTAAACTCTACATAAAATTAACAAAATTACATCGCTTAGCTGTTCAAAATGTTTGGTTCAATCAGCAGTGTAAACATTGCAATGTCATCCCTAATTATATTAATATTAATACAGGTACCCATAGCCGGGCAGCTAACATCGCTGTTAACAGGGCCAAATATATTTGGCTAAATGAGGAATCACGACATTGGTTCACTGTTAGAGATAATCTCAAATCCCATTTAAAAATTCTTCACATGAGCTTATCTTTCCAATTACATAATGTTGAATTTGATCTATTAGATTACAAAGCCCGAGAATTAGCCTCTCTAGAAGCACATAATAAATATATTATTCAATCCAGAAAGTTAAAAAACTTAAGAGAAAAGCATTCTAATAGTGAATCAATGTCCTCCAACAGTAACCAAATTAGCTTGCCTTCTTTTCATCCACGAGTCAAGAACCTCACTGACGTCCAGTTACCTGATGATGAGTTGTCACTGCTGGGTAAGGGTTTGAAATATAACCTGACCCCAAGTCTTTCGCAAAGATCACTGGAGAGTTTGGCAGTGGATGCAGAGATGGCAGTGTTAACTAACAAGGGAAATAATAACATGGCTAAATATTTGGTTGCACATCAGATTGAGTCTGCTGCACAGAAATCTCGATCCATTGCCATCAAGGAGGTTGCTGTGTTAAAATCTATTCAACAACGTATGGTTGATAATAATTTAGTTGTCACAAAAGCCGACAAAGGTAACACCATTGTGGTAATGGATCGAGACTCATATAATAATAAAGTTAACGACATAATACTTAGTGAGGATTTCATAGGTTTAAATACAGATCCAACCAATAAATATACTGCTCAGTTGAAGTTAGCTGTCAAAAACACCCCATACATTTTTCCGAATCCACCGAATTCAATGATCCCTATGAATCCTCGCGCTCCTCTTCTGTATGGTTTGCCGAAAATTCACAAAGATAACATACCAATACGTCCAGTTGTCTCTTATGTGGGGGCTCCAGCATATAATTTGGCTCGTCGACTTAATACCATCATAAAATCAAAAACATCCTTTTCTCCCGCTTTTGGCTTAAAAAATAGCCTTCATTTAATCAAAAATATACAGGATATAATATTACCCCATAAATCAAAACTAGTTTCACTTGACGTCGACAGTTTATTTACTAATGTTCCCCGAACAGAATCCTTAAATATACTATCTCACCTTTTTGAAAAATCAAAATTACTTCCCGGCGAACAGGATGATCTCCTAAGGCTCACTTCATTATGTTTAGATCAAAACTATTTCCGATTTAATAATCAATATTTTTCTCAAAAAGAAGGCCTCGCAATGGGGTCTCCGTTAAGCCCATTAATTGCAGAAATTTTTATGGACCACTACGAAAATAAGAATATAATAGGTCATAAACATATTTTTTATTACTATAGATATGTCGATGACATAATTATGTGCTGGACAGGGACAGACAGACAACTGGACGTTTTCGTAAATAAATTAAATAAAATCCATCCCAAAATTAAATTCAAACTTGAAGTCGAAGTTAATAATTCCTTGAACTTTTTAGATCTCACCATTACTCGGAAAAACAATAGACATGACTTTGGAATTTTCCGCAAACCAACATATACGGATGCTGTCATTCCGGCGTCCTCCTGCCATCCATGGCAACATAAAATGGCAGCATTCCACTGCTATGTTAACAGATTAATGTGTGTTCCATTATCACCTCGGAACTACCAAAAAGAATTAAATACCATCTATCACATTGCTGTTGCCAATGGGTATGGTAGGGAGATGGTGGATGGTCTCATCCGTAAGAGGAGAGGCTTAATGGTGCGTGATCTCTTGTATGCGGCTCCCAAAGATATAACTCCCAATAAATATCGTTCTAGTTTAACCTATCTCGGTCCAATTTCAGAGCGAATCGCAAAAACGCTCCGTCGTAACAACATCTTCGTTGCATTCAGAACAAACAATTCTTTGCAATCTATAACAAACTGTAAAGATAAAAGAGGTAGACATGAACAATCAGGTGTCTACAAGATTGTTTGTCCTGATTGTAATGGCGTGTACGTGGGTCAAACTGGTAGAAATTTTGACACACGTTACCGGGAACATATGGCCGCATATAGGAATGGTCACGCGGATAAATCTAACTTTGCTAAACATTTAATAGAATCAGGTCACAGTTTAACTAGTAACCATACATACAATATATTACATAAATCGGAAAAGGGTTTTAAATTAAATATACTAGAGCAGTTAGAAATAATAAAACATAATAATAACCCAAGTTTTACACTGCTGAATGAACAAATTAATGTATCCAACTCGCCATTACTGAGGATTTCCAACAGTAATAATCACCAGATTACGTCAGACCCGGTTTCTGCCGGCGTGAATCACTAATTATCAATAACGTCATTAGATAACCAGTGGGCGAGTAGGGTATAAATACGCCACGCTTAGTGAACGATGTTCACTTTGCGAATAACCATCGTAGAGTCAACTTACCCTGATGATGCTCCGTTTCGGGGCGAAACACGTGTTGGTGCTGGTATGTATGTTGGTATATACTTTTAATTATTGTAGTGCATGTTTCCGTTGTGGGAGGGAGGGAGGTGCCACGCATGTCTTAAAGTATATACCATCATACATGTTATCCGCGGATTGTTGCAAAGTAGACTAATACTAACTTAATAACAATGGATTTCCGCAAAGTAACGCCTGATACTATTAACTATATCCAGTGTGTATTCTCAAATGTTCTCTTAAATAAATTTGTCTACTAAACGCTTTGTTACAGACGGTACAGGAGTATGGTTTCTCGCCAGTGTGTATTCTATTATGTTCTTTAAGATGCTTTAAATCAATTGTTTTATAATAACATTTATCACAATTAAACGATTTACTCGCAGCATGAGCTCTTAAATGACTGTTCAATTGATTTTCACTGTTGGTTTCAAATGGACATATTTCACAATACATAACGGTTTTCGCTATATTTTCATGAACTTTATTTATTTCAGAGAATGGTGTTACTAAATTAATAATGTTTAACTTAGGGTAATTAGCTGATTGTACGGTTTTATAATTGTTACGTAATGCTAAAGTTTTAAAAGATGCCAAATTAAGCTTAATTAAATCTTTAGGTTTTTCGATACGTTGTTTTTTAGCTGTTGTATTAGACTTACATAATACTACATTTTTCGACGTTACTTTATGTTTCGGCTCTTCCAAACCATTTCGATGTTCTTGTTGTTTCACTGCAGGGGGCACTAACTTGTTTTGTAGTGCAGGTTTTTTCAATTGTGTACCTTAAAATAATAAAAAAATATAATAAATATGTCGGAAATCAGTAATATCAAATCATAAAATGGAACGTCAAGCCGGAACTAGCTTGGGTGTGTTCGGAAGTTGAAGATGGCAGCACTGTGCAAATTGTCTACTGTCATTTGAGTACACGCGGTGGCGGGGGTCACAGAGGACAGCTATTGACTTTCCAACCGCCAGCGGGCACTCTTTAGACAGCCTCAGAGCTAAGCGGACGCTGCAGTAGAACGTCGTTATTATGATGGCAGAGTTTAATTTGCATTAGCATTGCACAACGTTCACTACCGGTTTTCAAACCGCAACGACTCGTCCGTCACGACACCGAGGTTACGGGCTTCCGATACTCTCTCTAACGCTTCCCCATTCACAAATACGCACGGTGATTGAGCAGAAATTTTATTTAGGTACTTGTTTCCGGGTGCCTAGTATCATGTACTTAGATTTGTGCGGATTTAACGCTAGAGTGTTATTCTCTGACCACTCACAAATTTGGTGCAAGTCGGAATTTAATTTTTCAAGGGCAGCCTTAGTTTCAGATGGTTTAAAAGAGGTAGGTATAAAGTTGAATATCATCGGCGTACATGTGGTATTTACAATATCTGATCTGCTTTATTACATCCGCGCTATATAATACAAATAGCAACGGCCCCAGTATCGATCCCTGTGCAGTAAGCTGTCATATGCATTACGCATGCTACGCAAAGTTGCAAATCAAAAAACGCTTATTACAGCCTACCACGGATGCGTCTCCTCGACGCTTAGATATGGTGTCATCTTTTGGGGGAACTCAAAAAATAGCGAGCGTGCTTTGAAAGCACAGAAAATGTGCCTGAGGTCAATATGTAATATTAAGCAAAGGGATTCATGAAAACCACATTTTAAACAATTAAAAATTCTAACTTTGCCAAGCTTGTACGTTTTAGAATGTGCTATGTTCGTTAAAAATAACTCAGAACTATTTCAGTTTCGCACAAGGTCTCGTAATAACAATAAAATATGTGCAGCGGTATGTAAAACTACCTTATATAAACAAAATATATTAGGTAAAGCTCCTTCAGTATTCAATAAATTACCTAAGATAATAAGAACGACAACCAACACTGAACTTTTTAAACAACGACTGCAAAATCTCCTCCTTGACAAGTGTTATTAAACTATTAATGAATACATGACGGATAAATTATAGCGCATTATTATTATTATTATTAATTTTGATTATTGTTTATTATTGACTATTATTATATATTTAAATTATTGATTTTCATACTTTTAACATTTAATATTTTTTCGTTATTGTTTCTTAATGTATAATTATTGTATTATTGACCTAAGCTATTATTGTACGTCCATATGTGGCAAGGATATAGCGGAATTTACCTATGTAACATACCTGTGTACCTATATTCCACAATAAATTGATTTGAATTTGAATGTAATCGGCCACGGTAAGGGGGACAAAAAAAATATATTTTGTCTCTTTGTCTTTCACGTAGATTTTGTAACTGACGATCTCGCTTCTGTCAAGTGTAAGTACGTCGTGAGAAAAAAAGGACTCCCTCAATTCTCAATTTTCTTTAGGGTTATTTTATGTACTTTTAGTCGTTGTACTTCCCCCCCCCCCCGAAACTAAAACTGGTTCTAAATCTATGACATTATATATTGCGCGCGAACTTCATGCATAAGTTACCTGCACCGCCATGAACACGTGTTTATAAGAACAGTTTGCGTTGCAAACCCGTGCGCGATTGGAGGACGCGTGCCTTGAATTGAGCACGAGTTTAGAAAGAGCACCGTGCGCGTTTCGAGGTAATACTGCCTCCTCCTGAATACGTAAATGGAAGCACGCCACCTGGACAGCTACCACTCTTGCCCTCACAGGACTCGTCGTGCGGCTGGAGGCTTGAGTTTTATTTTCCTTCTGTTTTTCTTGGCAGTGGCAGTCAACACATCAGTGATGACTTGGGTTTTGCTGATATCCATGGGGGAAGATAGCCACTTATCATCAGGTGGATCGTCAGCTCGTTTGCCGGCTGTTTACATAGAAAAAGTTTTTACAGCTCCAAGAGCAGACCTGAGTATTTGATATTGATTTCAATATACCTACCTCCTTGTGGTCCTGAGATAAAAGAATTTCACAGACCACAAAGCAATCCTATAGGGGTTAATTCCTATTGGTGTACGGAACCCTAAAATGGGTTGATGAAAAGGACCAAAGGTTTTAATCTGTGCTACTAGGTGCAATGAAACTCAAAATAGTATTAAATATTTTTTATTTAAATAAAACAAATTTATTAAAAAAATAAAAATCAAAAGTTAAAAAGATTTTTTTTAAAACGTACCTAACGTTCGTACCCGAGTACCTAAAATACCTTACCTTTTAAATTGTATATGCCTTCTTTGGCGTAATTAAGCATTTTTTATACTACATAATGAAAGTTCGGGATAAAAATAAATTTAACAATAAAAATCATGCACAAAGAATACTCTTAATTTTTTATGTACACCATACAATTGTATACAGAGAGATTAAACTTTGAGACATTCGCACAATATTCACACTCTTTTAAAAGAAGCAATAAAAAGTGTTGCCGTACATGTCAAAATGGCTATAAAACAGTCTAGAAAATTTTTTTTTTTTTTAATAAAACCGACCGTGAAAGGTCACGAAAGGTAAAAGGTCGTCAGTGTAGTTTTGGTGCTATAGTCGTCTGAGCGACAGTGACCATTGACCATAATGACCATCAGGCCCGCCCACTCGCTAGTCGGCTTTAAATACGATAATTAGACATTTGAATCATTAAACTTCTATAATTTTGGATTTATGCTTGTTAAAATGGTATAGAAAGAAGGAAAAACTTTTATTATTTTATTTAGAACGCCATATTATAATATATTTTGTTTTACAAGCAATGAATAATGTTGCCATAGGCATATAACATGCTTACAAACTAACGAACAAATCTTGCAAAATATTAAACTAACAATGTAATGACAAATGTGTTCTTAGACTTTTCTTAACAGTAAATCCTCTCTTACAGATATCACAAACATAATATGGTTTCTCGTCAGTGTGTACTCTTAAATGCTCTTTTAGATAACTTTGTCGACTAAACGCTTTGCTACAGACGGTACAGGAGTATGGTTTCTCGCCATTGTGTATTCTCAAGTGCCTTTTTAGATCACTTTGTTGAGTAAATGCTTTGCTACAAACGTTACAGGAGTATGGTTTCTCCCTAGTGTGTACCCTCAAATGCTCTTTTAGACCTTTTTGTTGTATATTCTATTATGTTGTTTAAGATGACGTAAATCAACTTGGTCTAAGAGCCGTTGAAGATCGACCTTCACCGATCTGATAACTCGATGAGACATATTTTTTATCAAATATAATTTATAAACCAATATGCTTATGATAACTTGCCTATCGAAAAGTGTTCATAGCTATTTTTAATTAAATTAAATTTAATCATTTTTTTTTCATTACCTTCACTCTTGTGATAACCGAATGAGTTTTATCTCAATTGATAGTTTTTAACATACAGAATATGCCTAGGTAGGCTTGCCTACTTATTTCTGTGCATGGCTACCTGGCAAGTAGATGTGAACAGGTAAGTCAATATAGGTAACTACACCGATCTGATAACCAATCGAAATTAATATCATAGGTAGATATTTTAATCACAAAACCAATCATATAGGCTTGCCTGCAAAAAATCGTTCATAAAATATTATTGCCAAGCTATAAAGTTTTAGAATTTAATAGGTGCGAAAGATAAAATAGAGCGTCCCAGGTCCATGTGATAGAACAGGACACAACATAGTAGCTGCACGCTATAAACCGCGGCACATAAGTTGAACCAAAATGGCTGTCGTCTGCGCAGGTACAATTGTAGACAAAAGTGCTAAGGCAAAAATGCTCTGCGAACCTCTTAATTTCTAACTCGCCGAAGATTGAAGTTCCATCCACACCGATTGGACTTATGGAGAAGCTCTACGGTCCGATTCTCACGAACTTTTTTGCCACGTACGTGCAAACTGTGGAATGAACTTCCTTCTGAGGTGTTCCCGAAGCGCTATGACATGGGGTTCTTCAAAAAAGGTGTAAAAAGAGTTCTCCTTCAGGACCGGCGTTGCATTGGCGATTCCTCTGGTGTCGCTCATGTCCATAGGTGACGGTAACCACTTACCATCAGGTGGCCCGTAAGCTTTTTCGTCTGCCCTTCAGGCTATAAAAAAAAAAGTTATCGTACTTATTAATTTCATAAGTGTTATAATGTTTAAGCAGGCATTAATATTTTTGCGTGGACTCACGTATTCCATTATTTACTAATTAAAAAATCTGAACTGTCAAATGATGTAAATTACAATTTCTTGCACAAAACCGTCAAGATCAATGATAAAAATGGTTGTCTGTAAAGTCGGTTTACGGACGGTAGTTTAACGTGACAACGTCATGCTCCACTCCGCCCCACTCCGCCACGCCCCGCCCCACCCCGCTCCGCTCCACTCAACTACTACTAAAATTACTAAAGAAGTTTTCACTTCAAAATTGAGCGCTTCGGCCGATCGTAGCCGATCGTGCCCCTCTATCGCTTATTCTGCGCTCGCGCGGAACGCGACAGTGAGTCATGTTTTTTCGTGCGTGCCCCCGGCATTCATCATTTTAATAGACGTTATCACGTCAAAAAATCTGAAAAAATTGAGCTTAAGCAGTTTTTGTCCCTCTTTTCGATTATATTAATAACTATTCGATTATACTAATTCAAAATAACACGACTTATGCTTTTTTCCACTGCATATGGCACTGCACTGCAATATGTAGTCTAGAAAATTTTATTTTACTACAATAAAACCGACCAAGGTCGCGTCATCAGTGTAGTTTTGTAGTCCAGTCATCTTAGGAATTCACTGCGGAATTTGAGATACCCAGCTGAATTTTTGTATAAACTTGTATTTTGGCATTCTAAAAGTTGTCTTAAAACCTGCATATGGGCTTGTACACAAAACTGCGATGCGACGTCGCATCGCAAAAACCTGCGAGCTCGCACGTCGCGTCGCAAGAACTTGCGAATTGATTCGCATCGCGCATTCCTGCGATGTTACGTCACACTTGTTGACAACACTTTTAAGTCGGGTCTGAGACAGCGTGTTGGCAAGACGTACACACATCAAATAACGTTTGATATCGCTTTGAAAATACGAAATCTTTTTTGTTACGTTAAAATGAAACGTTTTTTCTTTTTTTTTTAAGATTCTTTATTTAAAAATCAAATCTTTTAATAACAAATTCATATTTTCGATGAAAATAGTTCCCTTCGGCGTTCATAATAGTAATAAATGGGTGAACCCAAAATCTTCTGTTTCTTTTTCCTGTATCTCCTAAGCATTAACAAAAGTGCACACTTTTTTTTACGATCCATGTCACGATCTAGTTTTTAACCGACTTCAAAAAAGGAGGAGGTTCTCAATTCGACTGTATTTTTTTTTTATGTTTGTTACCTCAGAACTATGGACTGGGCGAACCGATTTTGATGATTCTTTTTTTAATCGAAAGCTGGTGGCTGTCATGTGGTCCCAAATAAATTTTATTGAGATCTGACGATGGCATCCATGAGAAAACTACATAAGTCGTAAATTTGTGTTAAGATGTGCGCGACAAATTGACGAATAACTTAATATCACGCCAACCGATTTCGATGATTCTTTTTTTAATCGAAAGCAGGCGCTTGTCATGTGGTCTCACATAAATTTGAACGAGATCTGACAACTATGTAGTTTTTGAGACTTTGAAGTCGGTTATTTTTTGTTAGTAAAATTTAGATTATCAAAATACGTCCAGTACGGTTGACGGTCGTCAAAGAAATGGTCACCTTAGAGCCCGTACACAAAACTGCGATTCGACGCGATGCGAATTCGCAACGCAAAAAGTTGCGACACGAATTGCTGCGATGCGATTTCGTGCGGCAAGGCGTGTCCCTTCCACGATAAGGTGACCATTCCTTTGACGACCGTTGAAAACTAGGTCGTGACATGGATCGTAAAAAGAAGTGTGCACTTTTGTTATTGCTTAGGAGATACAGGCAAAAGATACAAAGAAGATTTTGGGTTCATCCATTTATTACTATTATGAACGCCGAAGGGAACTATTTTCATCGAAAAAATGAATTTGTTATTAAAAGATTTGATTTTTAAATGAAGAATCTTAGAAGAAAAAGAAAAAACGTTTCATTTTAACGTAACAAAAAAGATTTCGTATTTTCAAAGTGATCTCAAACTTTATTTGATGTGTGTACGTCTTGCCAACACGCTGTCTCAGAGCCGACTTAAAAGTGTTGTCAACAAGTATGACGTAACATCGCAGGAATGCGCGATGTGAATCAATTCGCAAGTTCTTGCGACGCGACGTGCGAGCTCGCAGGTTTTTGCGATGCGACGTCACATCGCAGTATTGTGTACAAGCCCTTATTGTGGAAGGGAGACGCTTTGCCGCACGAAATCGCATCGCAGCGAATCGTGTCGCTACTTTCTGCGTTGCGAATTCGCATCGCGTCGAATCGCAGTTTTGTGTACGGGCTCTATGGTAGGGTGTACGCGTCAATTAAAATTTGAGAATTTGATTTGAACATGTTACTGAACTACATTGAATTATTTAATCTGAAATTAACTATGTATAATATTTAAGTAACATAATATTCGTATGTCAATAAAACTGACGAGGTGTACATGCTAATTACTAAAAAAATTAAAAACATCTTGTAAAACTACACTTACACGACTAAATAAATTGAAATTAATTGAATTGAGGTCAAAGGTCACAAAAATCGATTTTTTGCAAATATCTCATTTCTTATGGGTTTTTCGCTATTGGTATCTTCACCAATATTGTAGATATCTCAAATTCCGCAATTCTTACCTAATTTTGACTAAGATGACTGGACTATTTGGTGCTATAGACGTCTGAGCGACAGTGACCACTGACCATAATGACCATCAGGCCCACCCACTCGCTAGTCGGCTATAAATACGATAATTCAACATTGTATCATTTAATTTCTATAACTTTGGATTTACGAGTATGCTGTTGACGGCGAAGGACATTTCTGGTAACTATGCACGTCATTCCTGAGCGTGACAAGATATGGTGGATTTAACGAGCTATCATAATTGAATTAATATTAAGTAATATATAAAATTTCAAGTCCGTAATGTTATGCGTTGAGGAGTTCCCTCTTCTGCAGCCAACCCTGGGCGTAGTGTCTGGTCACCAGTATCATGACAGTGCATTGTCATCGGAACCACAGTAATGTGTGTAATGTCAACTCTGCAAGTTGAGAGGAAGTACTTCTAATTCAACTTGCAAGATTCGATCCATACATAATAACATGCTTACAAACTAACAAAACAATTTTGCAAAATATTAAATTAACAATGTAATGACAAATGCCTTCTTAGACTTTTCTTCCTTACAAATCCTCTCTTACAGATATCACACACATGATATGGTTTTTCGCCGGTGTGTACTCTCAAGTGCTTTTTTAGATTACTTTGTTGAGTAAACGCTTTGCTACAGACGGTACATGAGTATGGTTTTTCGTCAGTATGCATTCTCAAATGCGTTTTTAGATTACTTTGTTGAGTAAATGCTTTGCTACAGACGGTACAGGAGTATGGTTTCTCGCCAGTGTGTATTCTCAAATGCTTTTTTAGATAACTTTGTGTTTTAAACACTTTGCTACAGACGGTACAGGAGTATGGTTTCCCGCTAGTGTGTACCCTCAAATGCTCTTTTAGAATATATTGTTGAGTAAATGCTTTGCTACAGACGTTACAGGAGTATGGGTTCTCATCAGCGTGGATACTCAAATGCCTCTTTAGATCACTTTGTTTAATAAATGCTTTGCTACAGACGTTACAGCAGCATAGTTTCTCGTCAGCGTGGATTCTCAAATTCCTCTTTAGATCACTTTGTTTAGTAAATGCTTTGCTACAGACGTTACAGCAGCATAGTTTCTCGTCATCGTGTATTCTCAAGTGCCTTTTTAGATCACTCTGTTCCGTAAATGCTTTGCTACAGACGTTACAGGAGTATGGTTTATCTCCAGTGTGTATTGTCATGTGCCTTTTTAGACTATTTTGGTCAGTAAACGCTTTGCCATAGACGGTACAGGAGTATGGTTTTTCTCCAGTGTGTATTGTCATGTGCCTTTTAAGATATCTTTGGTCAGTAAAAGCTTTGTTACAGACGTTACAGAAGTATGGTTTCTCCCCAGTGTGTATTCTCAAATGTTCTCTTAAATGACTTTTTCTACTAAACGCTTTGCCACAGACGTTACAGGAGTTTGGTTTTTCTCCAGTGTGTATTATCATGTGCCTTTTTAGATCTCTTTGGCCAGTAAACGCTTTGTTACAGACGTTACAGGAGTATGGTTTCTTCCCAGTGTGTATTCTCAAATGTTCTCTTAAACGACTTTGTCTACTAAACGCTTTGTTACAGACGGTACAGGAGTATGATTTCTCGCCAGTGTGTATTCTCAAATGCGTTTTTAGACTACTTTGTTCAGTAAATGCTTTGCTACAGACGGTACAGGAGTATGGTTTCTTGGCAGTGTGTATTCTCAAGTGCCTCTTTAAATGACTTTGTTGAGTAAACGCTTTGCTACAGCCAGTACAGGAGTATGGTTTCTCGCCGGTGTGTATTCTCAAATGTTCTCTTAAATGACTTGGTCTATTAAACGCTTTGTTACAGACGGTACAGGAGTATGATTTCTCGCCAGTGTGTATTCTAGTATGTTCTTTAAGATGATTTAAATCAATTGTTTTATAATAACATTTATCACAATTAAACGATTTACTCGCAGCATGAGCTCTTAAATGACTGTTCAATTGATTTTCACGGTTGGTTTCAAATGGACATATTTCACAATACATAACGTTATTCGCTATATTTTCATGAACTTTATTTATTTCAGAGTTTAGTGTTACTAAATTATTAATGTTTAACTTAGGGTAATTAGCTGATTGTACGGTTTTATAATTTTTACGTAATGCTAAAGTTTTAATAGATGCCAAATTAAGCTTAATTAAATCTTTAGGTTTTTCGATACGTTGATTCTTAGCTGTCGTATAAGACTTACGTAATAGTACATTTTTCGACGTTACTTTATGTTTCGGCTCTTCCAAACCATTTCGATGTTCTTGTTGTTTCACTGCAGGAGGCACTAACTTGTTTTGTAGTGCAGGTTTTTTCAATTGTGTACCTTAAAATAATAAAAAAATATAATAAATATGTCGGAAATCAGTAATATCAAATCATAAAATGGAACGTCAAGCCGGAACTAGCTTGGGTGTTCAGAAGTTGAAGATGGCAGCACTGTGCAAATTGTCTACTGTCATTTGAGTACACGCGGTGGCGGGGGTCACAGAGGACAGCTATTGACTTTCCAACCGCCAGCGGGCACTCTTTAGACAGCCTCAGAGCTGAGCGGACGCTGCAGTAGAACGTCGTTATTATGATGACCGAGTTTAATTTGCATTAGCATTGCACAACGTTCACTTTATGGAGAGCACAACGCGGTATAGTGTGTACTGATGGACTGCATGTGTTGACCAGTCAGCGGTATGCCGGAGCCAGCGAGAAGTGCACGTGGACTGTTTTCTATGCACAGTCATACCTTTTGCGAAGAGTAGCACCCATGCGGCTGTGATGGTTCGCTTCTGATGAGATAGGTCACGGTGCCAGAGATTGGCGGATTGATCACGCGGGTGTAAGCGCGGGAGGCGCGGGCAAGTTGTGGAGCCGGGATGGCTGTGAGTGTGCAATGCGACATGTGAATTATGGTTGGTTACCCTGAATGCCGCATCGCGATGTAAATCCGACTTCGCCGCGTTCCATTAGCGATTGGTTATGTTATTCGAGCGACATAGTAATCTGTTCAGAGCCATGTGTGTCGGTAGTAATCGCGTACTAAATTAGTAGCAAGTGTAAAATATGTGTTTCAATGGGCTTCTAAGTAAAATGTAAAAGTAAAATGTAAAATGTAGACCATTAACTAAAAAAAAGATTTTAACTTTCCAATTAAACTATATAACACATTGTCAAATAACATAAATAATGAATTTAATCAAATTTTCAAGTTTAGGTATGTAGATATAGCTAAAAATAGTAAATTAGTGATCGGGCTACTGTAGGTATTTATAAAAGCAGGAACAAGATGTACGACCTCTATGCCGAGAAATAATACAATTTTTCTCCATCTTTCCAGGAGCATGTAAGAAATTATTCAAAAATCTTTAAAATAGTTTGCATTCAGGCGAAATCATACATACATAATGGTGGGCATACACACAACGAGAAATCGTTACGATCAGACAGTACAATAAATGGTGCCGACGCACACGTGTCAGCGATGGCTTCGACAGACGACATTTAGCAGCCCTGAAGGAAAATTAAAATGTGTTCAATTCGCTCGTAGTTTCACTTCTGTGCAACCTTCAAAAATTATTTAATAAAGCGTATCAGTTTATCAGCGCACGTCCACCCGAACTGCGACGGACGACAAAACTGAACACGAAAACTGAACGAGCGCATAACGCTACGATCAGTCGGCACAATTCTTCCGATTCCGTTAATCAATTGAAATTTTCGTACTGTTTCGTTCGACTGCACAGTCTTAAAAATCGGACGAAACTGTACAGTTTTATAACATACATGTAACGATATATTGGTACCGTTCGAACGGTACAGTCTGATCGTAACGATTTCTCGTAGCGTGTATGCCCACCATAAAGGACAAGATTATTAACTCGGATAACAAAATAAAAACGGCTTGGAATATAATTAGTAGTGAGAATGGTAACAAGTCCTGTGATTTCAGTTACGAATTGTTGATTAATGATAACATAATCACTGCTGATAAAGACGTGGCAAGTGAGTTTGAAAATCACTTCCGTAATATTCCTATAACGTTAACTAGTTCATTAGCTTCTTCGCCGACGGAAGCACTTTCTATATTAAAAAATCATGTTAATGGAAGTAATATTTTATTTGAATTTAAACATATAACCACTAGACTTCATTAACGCATCTCAGTCTCTGAAGGTAAAGAACACGGGTGACTTATGGGGCATTTCGGTAAAAATAATACAGCATATTATAGATATTATAGCACCATATTTGGTCATAGTTTTTAATAAATGCACAGATCTGGGTGTCTTTCCAGATCTTATGAAATGCAGCAAAATTATACCACTTTTTAAAACAGGCGAAAAAACCGATATTAACAACTATACTTGAGTCAAACTCGCATCAGAATTCTTGTCAATAAGCCATTAAAATTCCTTTATAGGGTTTTCACAAACTGATTTATATTTCGCACACCAAATAACTATTAAAGAACTAAATAATCATTATAATGTTTGTGACATCTTCATTATTTTACTATTGACCTATAACAACAACACACTAAGAGAAAACGACGTAAAAACCAACATCTTAAAACAATTTTCATCATTGAATAACTCACGCTCGCACATCCTTAGTTTCGTGAAGCGACTTCAAACCTTTGCACAAAATTATTGTTTTAAGGTCTGCTTGCCTATGACTATAAATAGAAATGACTACGAAAACCTCACAGCTATAATGGCGCTTACATGCTTTGCAACTTGGTCGTATTATATTTCGAAATACAGTGAAATCAAATTATCTGTGACTTTAAGGAGGGCGCTGTCGGACGATTGGACCAATCATAGAGACGTATTAGTAAGTTATGAATGGCGCGGCATTAGTTCCAATTTTCGCCACGTCACAAATAAGTTCTTCAGAGATGGCACTGTACAGATTATACAGATATTTCATTCCACTCAATATGCATGAGCATAAAATTATTTATAGGTTTAATTTCATTGAACAAAGCTGAATACCATTTTATATTTATGTATTTTAAAACAGTCTATATCGATTTTATACGTAACTATTGCGTGTTATTTTAAACTTTTGCCAAATAAATATTATGTTTAAAAATAAATTAAATTATTAAGAGTGGAACGGAACGCGACTTGCAAACTCCAGATTTAGTTCAAAGGCACTTTATACGACCAAAAGTTTCATGCACCTGTTTGTTTGTGGTTGCTAGGCAACACAGTGTGTACGTAAATTCTGATCCGAATGTGAATATAGTGTAACATAAGATGACATATGATGTGATCTTTTACTGTTGGCCTCATTCGAAGGCTCAAAGTCACACAACACGCTATGGAAAGAGCTATGTTAGGTATTTCTCTACGAGATAAGATTCGTAACGTTGAAGTCCGTAGGCGAAGAAAAGTTACCGACAAAGCTCGCAGAGTTATCAGGCTGAAGTGGCAATGGGCAGCCACATCGTTCGAAGGACAGATAACCGATGGGGTTGCAAAGTCCTCGAATGGCAGCCACGTCTCGGTAACAGGAGCACTGGTCGCCCCCCGACCAGTTGGACTGATGACCTAAAGAAGACAGCGGGAAGCCGCTGGATCCAGAGGGCACAGGACTGGTCGGAGTGGCGCCAATTAGGGGAGGCCTATGTCCAGCAGTGGACATTAAAAGGCTGTTAGATAGATAAATAGATAGAGAGATAAATAACTAATAAACTTTATATGGCGTGTTTTGATCGGGACTATACTGGTTGACCTGACATTATGCTTTAACCGCGCTCTCTCCGCCATGTATCTCGAAAACGATTCAACGTATAAACAATTTTTGAAACAATAGTTGTAGGGAATTTTAGTCTCAAGTTTAATTTTAACTCTGCAAGTTGAGAGGAAGTAGTTCTAATTCAACTTGCAAGATTCGATCCATACATAATAGCATGCTTACAACCTAACAGAACAATTTTGCAAAATATTAAATTAACAATGTAATGACAAATGCCTTCTTAGACTTTTCTTCCATAAAAATTCTCTCTTACAGATATCACACACATGATATGGTTTTTCGCCGGTGTGTACTCTCAAGTGCGTTTTTAGATTACTTTGTTGAGTATACGCTTTGCTACAGACGGTACATGAGTATGGTTTTTCGTCAGTATGCATTCTCAAATGCGTTTTTAGATTACTTTGTTGAGTAAATGCTTTGCTACAGACGGTACAGGAGTATGGTTTCTCGCCAGTGTGTATTCTCAAATGCTTTTTTAGATCACCTTGAGTATTAAACACTTTGCTACAGACGGTACAGGAGTATGGTTTCTCGCCAGTGTGTATTCTCAAATGCCTTTTTAGATCACTTTGTTTAGTAAATGCTTTGTTACAGACGTTACAGGAGTATGGTTTCTCCCTGGTGTGTACCCTCAAATGCTCTTTTAGAATATATTGTTGAGTAAATGCTTTGCTACAGACGTTACAGAAGTATGGGTTCTCATCAGCGTGGATTCTCAAATGCCTGTTTAGATCACTTTGTTCCGTAAATGCTTTGCTACAGACGTTACATGAGTATGGTTTATCTCCAGTGTGTATTGTCATGTGCCTTTTTGGACTATTTTGGTCAGTAAACGCTTTGCCATAGACGGTACAGGAGTATGGTTTCTCCCCAGTGTGTATTCTCAAATGTTCTTTTAAATGACATGATCTACTAAACGCTTTGTTACAGACGGTACAGGAGTATGGTTTTTCTCCAGTGTGTATTGTCATGTGTCTTTTTAGATATCTTTGGTCAGTAAAAGCTTTGTTACATACGTTACAGAAGTATGGTTTCTCCACAGTGTGTATTCTCAAATGTTCTCTTAAATGACTTTGTCTACTAAACGCTTTGCCACAGACGTTACAGGAGTATGGTTTTTCTCCAGTGTGTATTGTCATGTGCCTTTTTAGATATCTTTGGACAGTAAACGCTTTGTTACAGACGGTACAGGAGTATGGTTTCTCCCCAGTGTGTATTCTCAAATGTTCTCTTAAACGACTTTGTCTACTAAACGCTTTGTTACAGACGGTACAGGAGTATGATTTCTCGCCAGAGTGTATTATATTATGTTCTTTCAGATGCTTTAAATCAATTGTTTTATAATAACATTTATCACAATTAAACGATTTACTCACAGCATGAGCTCTTAAATGACTGTTCAATTGATTTTCACTGTTGGTTTCAAATGGACATATTTCACAATACATAACGTTATTCGCTATATTTTCATGAACTTTATTTATTTCAGAGTTTGGTGTTACTAAATTATTAATGTTTAACTTAGGGTAATTAGCTGATTGTACGGTTTTATAATTGTTACGTAATGCTAAAGTTTTAATAGATGCCAAATTAAGCTTAATTAAATCTTTAGGTTTTTCGATACGTTGTTTTTTAGCTGTCGTATTAGACTTACGTAATACTACATTTTTCGACGTTACTTTATGTTTCGGCTCTTCCAAACCATTTCGATGTTCTTGTTGTTTCACTGCAGGAGGCACTAACTTGTTTTGTAGTGCAGGTTTTTTCAATTGTGTACCTTAAAATAATAAAAAAATATAATAAATATGTCGGAAATCAGTAATATCAAATAATAAAATGGAACGTCAAGCCGGAACTAGCTTGGGTGTTCGGAAGTTGAAGATGGCAGCACTGTGCAAATTGTCTACTGTCATTTGAGTACACGCGGTGGCGGGGGTCACAGAGGACAGCTATTGACTTTCCAACCGCCAGCGGGCACTCTTTAGACAGCCTCAGAGCTGAGCGGACGCTGCAGTAGAACGTTGTTATTATGATGACCGAGTTTAATTTGCATTAGCATTGCACAACGTTCACTTTATGGAGAGCACAACGCGGTATAGTGTGTACTGATGGACTGCATGTGTTGACCAGTCAGCGGTATGCCGGAGCCAGCGAGAAGTGCACGTGGACTGTTTTCTATGCACAGTCATACCTTTTGCGAAGAGTAGCACCCATGCGGCTGTGATGGTTCGCTTCTGATGAGATAGGTCACGGTGCCAGAGATTGGCGGATTGATCACGCGGGTGTAAGCGCGGGAGGCGCGGGCAAGTTGTGGAGCCGGGATGGCTGTGAGTGTGCAATGCGACATGTGAATTATGGTTGGTTACCCTGAATGCCGCATCGCGATGTAAATCCGACTTCGCCGCGTTCCATTAGCGATTGGTTATGTTATTCGAGCGACATAGTAATCTGTTCAGAGCCATGTGTGTCGGTAGTAATCGCGTACTAAATTAGTAGCAAGTGTAAAATATGTGTTTCAATGGGCTTCTAAGTAAAATGTAAAAGTAAAATGTAAAATGTAGACCATTAACTAAAAAAAAGATTTTAACTTTCCAATTAAACTATATAACACATTGTCAAATAACATAAATAATGAATTTAATCAAATTTTCAAGTTTAGGTATGTAGATATAGCTAAAAATAGTAAATTAGTGATCGGGCTACTGTAGGTATTTATAAAAGCAGGAACAAGATATACGACCTCTATGCCGAGAAATAATACAATTTTTCTCCATCTTTCCAGGAGCATGTAAGAAATTATTCAAAAATCTTTAAAATAGTTTGCATTCAGGCGAAATCATACATACATAATGGTGGGCATACACACAACGAGAAATCGTTACGATCAGACGGTACAATAAATGGTGCCGACTCACACGTGTCAGCGATGGCTTCGACAGACGACATTTAGCAGCCCTGAAGGAAAATTAACATGTGTGCAATTCGCTCGTAGTAGAAACCTTCAAAAATAAAGGTATTGATTTAATAAAGTGTATCAGTTTATCAGCGCACGTCCACCCGAACTGCGACTGACGACAAAACTGAACGAGCGCATACAGGTTACGATCAATCGGCACAATTCTTCCGATTCCGTTAATCAATTGAAATTTTCGTACTGTTTCGTTCGACTGCACAGTCTTAAAAATCGGACGAAACTGTACAGTTTTATAACATACATGTAACGATATATTGGTACCGTTCGAACGGTACAGTCTGATCGTAACGATTTCTCGTAGCGTGTATGCCCACCATAAAGGACAAGATTATTAACTCGGATAACAAAATAAAAACGGCTTGGAATATAATTAGTAGTGAGAATGGTAACAAGTCCTGTGATTTCAGTTACGAATTGTTGATTAATGATAACATAATCACTGCTGATAAAGACGTGGCAAGTGAGTTTGAAAATCACTTCCGTAATATTCCTATAACGTTAACTAGTTCATTAGCTTCTTCGCCGACGGAAGCACTTTCTATATTAAAAAATCATGTTAATGAATGTAATATTTTATTTGAATTTAAACATATAACCACTAGACTTCATTAACGCATCTCAGTCTCTGAAGGTAAAGAACACGGGTGACTTATGGGGCAATTCGGTAAAAATAATACAGCATATTATAGATATTATAACACCATATTTGGTCATAGTCCATACTTATATACTTATAATATTAAATATTATAAATGCGAAAGTGTGTTTGTTTGTTTGTTTGTCCGTCTTTCACGTCGTAACGGAGCGATGTTATGGTATGGTTTTTGTGTGTGGAGATAGTGAGGAGGGTGGAGAGTAACGTAGGCTACTTTTTACCGCGGTAAAACATCCCCATGGGAAGATCAATATTTTGTTAGTTGCTAGATATTTAGTTCCGGATGTTGTTAATAGATGGCGTTAGTAAAATTCATTTGCAAGTTCTGAATCACGCTATCAAATGATACATGTTTATTTAGGTCATAGGCAACTAAATCTAACAAAGTAAAAGTAAGTAGGATTTGTAAAGAATCGAACTCTACCGCGGGCGAAGCTGCGGGCAAAAGCTAGTTTTTAATAAATGCACAGATCTGGGTATCTTTCCAGATCTTATGAAATGCAGCAAAATTATACCACTTTTTAAAACAGGCGAAAAAACCGATATTAATAACTATATACCAGTTTCTGTTTTACCAACTCTTAGTAAGATTTTTGAAAAGATAATATTGAATCAAATGCTATCCATTTCAACAATGATAATTCATTACATCCTGATCAATACGGTTTCACTAAAGGCCGTAGTACAACCGATACAGGGGCTAGGCTTTTAAAGCATATATTTGAAGCATGGGAATCATCACAAAATGCCATAGGTGTATTTTGTGACTTATCTAAGGCATTTGATTGTGTTCAGCACGAAACATTGCTGTTTAAACTTGGCCACTATGGTATAAAAAACAAGACCCTTAGCTTGATCGCGTCTTATTTGAGTGATAGGATACAAAAAGTTAGTATAAAAGATATTAAGTCATCGGGTTCACCGGCTGTGTTGGGTGTACCGCAGGGCTCGATCTTGGGTCCGTTTCTTCTTCTGGTATACATTAACGATTTACCACATTATATAAAGAACCAAGCGGATATTGTACTATTTGCTGATGATACATCATTAATATTTAAGTGTGAAAGGAATAAAGTAAATTTTGACGACGTAAATAGTGCTCTTTCGCATGTGTCGCGTTGGTTCACTATCAATAATTTGCTTTTAAATGCAAAAAAAACGAAATGTATAGAGTTTGTACTACCTAATGTTAAAAAAGTCAACAAATCTCTCAAACTGAATGATAAAATATTGCATATGGAGGAATCCACGGTCTTTTTAGGGGTGACCTTAGATAGTAAACTTCCGTGGGGCCCACATATAACAAATCTCGCGACTAAACTCGGTAGGGCTGCTTATGCTGTTAGGAAAATAAGGCAGTTTACTGACGTCGAAACTGCTAGGATGGTTTATTTTGCATATTTTCACAGTATTATGTCATATGCCATCTTGCTGTGGGGCAAAGCAGCCAGTATAGAACAAATTTTCATACTACAAAAAAGAGCTATTAGGGCTATTTATAAACTTAGATCTCGTGAAACTTTGCGTGACAAGTTCAACGAAATAGGTATACTTACAGTAGCCTCACAATATATTTATAGTAATCTGGTTTTTATACGGAATAATATAAGAGCGTATAAACAAAATTTTGATATCACTAATCGCCAAACAAGAAAAATGCACCAGTTAGTAATGCCATCTTACCGTCTTTCTAAAGTGAAGCGATCTTTTATGGGCCGTGGTGTACAGTTCTAGAATGAAATCCCAAAGTTAATACGTGATTTGCCAGTGGAATTGTTTAAGAAATATGTAAAATCTCAACTTTTTGGCAAAGGCTACTATACTGTAGATGAGTACATAAATTACAAAGACGCATGGAAATGACCAGTAGCTCGAGCACGAATATTTGCGAGAAAGTATTCGTATGGTTAACGTAAGCAATTTGTATGGCATTTTTTCAAAAGCGCCCCTATCGTGCGTAAATGGTACTAAAATGCCATACAAATTTGACAAATTGCTTACGTTAACCATACGAATACTTTCTCGCAAATATTCGTGCTCGAGCTACAGATCTGCAACCAGTTCCGAACAGGCTAGTGATACTTTTTTGTAAGAAATATACCAATGTATTTTATTTTTAAAAGATGTGCTGAGGAGTTTCTTTCGGTTTTTCTTCTCCTCCATGACAAAGCACCTTTGCGAAAAGCTGGTTCATTAAAAAAATTGACGTGCATAAGTGTATCAATGATACCTACATGAATAAATGATTTCGAATTTGGTTTTGAATTGAATGATGAAAACGCCCAAAGTCTTATTTTCTGGACCACCTAACTGCGACAAATATAATATTGTTAGCAGTTTCTAAGAAGATAATGGCGTGGAGGGGGCAGTGCCCATAAATAGACGTGCGCCGGGCAGTACCGGACACTTTACACTTAGATGTCCTTGCGTGCGGAAGCTCTGCCGGATTGCGTATCAGTAAAACTAATTAGTGAAACGATCTGTTTTGTGAGGTTGTGATTAGTTTGTGTCATAATAAAAAATATCAAGTACTGAAATAAATTAAAAAGGGTGGTGACTGTTATTTTTTTAAGCATTATTTCTGTGAGTTGCTAAAATCAGAAGTGGGATTTAAACCAAGCCTACTGCCTAGTCGCTTTGGTCATCATAATTTTAACGAGGATCATTAGTGGTAGTCAGGTGAAGCCGAGTCGACTTAAAGTAAAAGCGTTGGAACATTCGCTGGTACCTCCACACATGGTGCCGTGGTGAGGAGAATGGTGTTCCGAAACCTGTGCTGCGTTCTTCGACAGTGAGGATGGAATTCCTATGTTTTTAGAACGGACTGCGGGACGTTCAGGAATGGACTGCGGGACATTCGAATCTTGTTCATGATGCTTCCAAACAAACGAAGCACGTGCGGACGGACTGCGGGACGTCATGCCACGTGTTCCGTGGAGGGCATCTAGGCATCAGCAGCACTCGAGATATCTGGCTAGATCACCTTGAGTGAGGGTAAACTGCGGGATACCCAACACATGTAGAGACGGACTGCGGGACGTTCTAGCGGCAATAAACTGCGGGGTATTGCCCTACATGTGAAAAGTTGCATGTTTCTTGTAGAAAGCATGTGATGTAAGAAACAACGTATGCAAGACGTTTGTGAGATCTGGGTCTCGCGGAAGCTCAGGATATTGATCTTGTTCTTCCGTGCAACCCTATACTTAGATTTATATGCACGATGATGAATGTGTCAGGGCCTCGAAAGAGTGATGAATGTTTGAGCTAGGCATATTTGTGCACCATATAGTTGTTCAAAATGTCTTTCATGGTTACAGGCAGCGAAAACAATGAGGGCACCGATGGTAGTAAGCTGGCTGTGGCCGGTCCTTCTAGGTCACGCATCGAAGGCGTTTCTGCAAGCCCCGAAGGGCTTCCCAACATCCAAGACGCGGTCGTGGACGACGCGTAGACAGGAGAGGCCGTGTTAGCAGTTTCTAAGAAGATAATGGCGTGGAGGGGGCAGTGCCCATAAATAGACGTGCGCCGGGCAGTACCGGACACTTTACACTTAGATGTCCTTGCGTGCGGAAGCTCTGCCGGATTGCGTATCAGTAAAACTAATTAGTGAAACGATCTGTTTTGTGAGGTTGTGATTAGTTTGTGTCATTATAAAAAATATCAAGTACTGAAATAAATTAAAAAGGGTGGTGACTGTTATTTTTTTAAGCATTATTTCTGTGAGTTGCTAAAAATATTATAAAAATAAATTGCTGTTCGATTGTCTCGCTAAAACTCGAGAATGGCTGGGCCGATTTACCTAATTTTGATCTTGAAATGTTTGTGGAACTTCAAGAAAGGTTTAAACGGTGAGAAACATAAATAATAAGTAACGGAAAATATTAAAACGACAATTTAATTTTTAACCGACAAAAAAAAAGGAGGAGGGTCTCAATTCGACACGTATTTTTTTTGAAGTGAAAACTTCTTTAGTACGGGGGTGATATGAAATTCGATGAAACGAAACTGTCCAGTAAAAAGAGACAGACACATAAATTCTAAAGTGAGATAGGAAGCATTGCACAGGTGTAGGGGAGTTGAGTTGAGTGGAGTTGAGGGGAGTTAAGTGGAGACTGAAGTTGAGTGGAGACTGGAGTTGAGTGGAGACGGGAGTTGAGTGGAGACTGGAGTTGAGTGGAGACTGGAGTTGAGTGGAGACTGGAGTGGAGTGGAGACTGGAGTGGAGTGGAGACTGGAGTGGAGTGGAGTGGAGTAGTAAAACCTACAATTATCATCTTCCCGTAATTTAATTCGTCTCATTATCTTGAAAACAAAATTTTTGAAGGTTTCACTTCTACCACGTGTGAATTTCATGTATGTATGTGTGTATGTCTTGAAATAGGTCCCATATTTTTTTGAAAATTTTATTCCCACCCTAAAGGTAAGAAAATAAGGGATGATTGATTATTCACCCACGGAATTTTTACCCGTTAACCCCAATAACTTTGTACGGGATGATCCGATTTCGATGATTCTTTTTTATTGAATAGTGTATACCTTGAAGTCTTGTTTAAATTTCGAAACAAAATTTTATCCCTAAAGGTACGAAAATAGGGGATGATTGATATTTCACCTACTACATTTTTACCTGGTAACTGAATCTACCACCAATAATTTATTATTAATTGTAAGTATTATAGCAACTAAAAATTTAAAATAATTATTTTTAAACAAAAAAAAACTAACGAAAAAAAAAACCGAAAAGAAAAAATAAAATAAACCATTTAAGTAGTATTATAAATTAAGATCCAAAATTAACAGTAAATAAATAATTTTGAGGCGGTGCCAAACCAATGAAAAAACAAACGGTGAAAAGATGTGCGCCGCGCTGCTGCTGCCGTGTGCATCGCATGATGCTGCCCTCATAAAATGAACTTTATGTAATTAATTTTGGTTGTTTGTTTGGCATGGTCTCAAAATTATTTATTTACTGTTAATTTTGGATCTTAATTTATAATACTACTTAAATGGTTTATTTTCTTTTTTCTTTTCAGTTTTTTTTCGTAGGTTTTATTTTTTGTTAAAAAATAATTATCCAATACCAAATGTTCCTAACTGTGAAACATTTGATGTCCTTTGTCAAATTAATTATCATCATTTGGTTGTCAAATATTTATTGGTGTGTTCAGAAAGTCTGCTGAAGTATGAGGTCCGATCTCTTTGAAAACTTAACGACCATGTTAATAATAATAAATAATAAACGCTTAAACGCTCATATCCCCGCAGTAGGTTATTTTTAACCTGTGTCGCGGGTGGGATAGACGATACATGTAACACATCACAATAACACCCTGCACCCGAGTACAAATGTTTACCTGTCACATAAATTAAGTTGGTATTAGTCTACTTTGCAACAATCCGCGTTTAACATGTATGATGGTATATACTTGAAAACATGCGTGGCACCTCCCTCCCTCCCACAACGGAAACATGCACTACAATAATTAAAAGTATATACCAACCTACATACCAGCACCAACACGTGTTTCGCCCCGAAACGGAGCATCATCAGGGTAAGTTGACTCTACGATGGTTAGTCTAACGCGGATTGTTGCAAAGTAGACTAATACTAACTTAATAACAATGGATTTCCGCAAAGTAACGCCTGATACTATTAACTATGTCACATAAATATCTACTCTGGCCGGTAATCGAACCCGGGATCCCTCGCTTCGTAGGCAGGGTCGCTACTAACTAGGCTACAGGGTCGTCAAAAACAAATATTATTAACTTTCTAATGTAACCTCAGCAACATATCTGACTTTATTATTTTATAACTGACAGTCGAGGGAGAGGGAGAGGAAGTGGGAGAGGGGGAGTTGTTAGGCGGTACAAAGTATGCCGGGTCAGTTAGTATAATATAGATTTAAAACTTTTTATAAATTGATTCTAAATCAGAGTAAAATATAGTATGCTACAAGACTCGCCAGTAATATTAACTGCCAGGGCAATGAAAAATATCTGTAAATACCTGAATTTCCGACTTGCGGGGATTTTGGAGATTTTTCTAAGCATTGTTTCGGGAGTATCACCTGAAAAACACAAATAACAATCATTACATTTATTTATTTATTTATTTACTCCAAAGATACACTAACATCATAACTTACACTACTTTTACTACATCATAACTTTTGCGTTTATAAATACTCCCCATAATAGTTTTTCTCAAATAGCTTCGCTCTTTATTCTAGACTAGCTTTTGCCCGCTGCTTCGCCAGCGGAATTTTACTAACGCCATCTATTAACAAAATCCGGAACTAAATATCTAGTAACTAACAAAATATCGATCTCCCCATGGGGATGTTTTACCGCGGTAAAAAGTAGCCTACGCTACTCTCCACCCTCCTCACTATCTCCACACACAAAAACCATACCATATAACAGCTTCTTTGCGACGTGAAAGACGGACAAACAAACAAACACACATTCACATTTATAATATTAATAGGGATACTTCAATTCCATGTGATATACAAATAAATCTTACCATTTCCAAGTATTTAAATTTCTTCTCAAATGGTCTGTCATGAACAATCTTTGTATGATGGATAATCGAAAACTCGTCCGGATAATATCTCCCCTCAATACACTGTAAACACTTATACATCAACGCATATCTGTCCGTGTGTTCCAGCATATGTCTAAACTCCATGCATTGTGCCAATAATTGCTTGTTACATATTCTACACTGTGTCGGATTCCCATAACTTGCCATATGGATTTCCTTATAGACCTTCTTCTGAAAGCCTTTCCAGCAATAATTGCAACCATAGTTATTCGTTTTCCCCAGACATGTGTGCAAAGCCATGAGGACGTAAGACCCTGAACATATGTTACATTTCTTTACATCCCAAGTTGTGACCATGTCAGAACGCACCAAATGTTTCCTTATCATGTGATCATAAAGTCCAGATTCATGATTACATTCAAATATGCAAACACTACATTTGTGCTCATTAGCTCCATTTAGAAAGAATAGTTTTCTGTACTGTGGACATTGATTTTCATGCAGTGTTAACTGTGTACACGTTGAGAACGTAGTCTTACATCCCATACACTTGTACGGATCATTATTGACTAATGCATGAGACTCTGCTGACTTCCCACACCTATCACAACATGACTTGGGTAGCACAATATCATTGTATATCACACCAAGTTGGTAACAAATTAAACTACATTCATCCATGTTTGATTCTAAAGAAACTTTCACAAAACACTTTGTATGTTGATTGATGTGCTCTCTGAAATCATGGAAGTACCACCACGATTTCCCACATATATAGCATTTGTATATCAAGGGAGCATCTCTAACAGCCGAATGTTCTAGATGCCATGTCTGCCAGTCTTCCAAAGCATTATATAATAGCATATCTCTTGCATTTCTCACTGTTTCAGATAGCTTCCGTCCAGCGTAATTTCTAACACCAATCGCTAGGAACGTATCAGGGACTTGATTTAATTTAAGAATTTGCTCAGTTATTTTGAGCATCATAGGTCTATTTGTGAAATATTCCCTAAATTCGTTGTTATTGTTTCTCTCAACTTCATCTTTCCCAGAAGTAACTGTAAAATTACTTGTTTCCCCTTGCTTTACACTTGTAGTAACACATATATCAGTTTGTGTATCATTATCTTCGGGTATATTTTCATTTGTTTTGGCCTCATTATTGTCATCTGGTATTTCTATTGACACCGTCTCATCACATTCCTCCACCTTTATTTTGACAGAGGATTCCATCACTGGCCGGTTGTCTATCACAGGCGCAGCAACATCATTGAACGGGTCCTGAATGTGGGTATTTTTAATGAGTACTGTAGGCCCCACATCAATCAACGGTTCCTCTTTAATCTTTGTTTCAGACACAGGCGTAGCAACATCATTGAATGGGTCCTGAATGTGGGTATTTTTAATGAGTACTGTAGGCCCCACGTCAATCAACAGTTCCTCTTTAATCTTTGTTTCAGACTCAGGCGTAGCAACATCATTGAATGGGTCCTGAATGTGGGTATTTTTAATGAGTACTGTAGGCCCCACGTCAATCAACGGTTCCTCTTTAATCTTTGTTTCAGACACAGGTGTACCAACATCATTGAATGGGTCCTGAATGTGGGTATTTTTAATGAGTACTGTAGGCCCCACGTCAATCAACGGTTCCTCTTTAATCTTTGTTTCAGACACAGGTGTACCAACATCATTGAATGGGTCCTGAATGT
This sequence comes from Thymelicus acteon, assembly GCA_951805285.1. Lineage (NCBI taxonomy): Eukaryota > Metazoa > Arthropoda > Insecta > Lepidoptera > Hesperiidae > Thymelicus > Thymelicus acteon. The sequence continues at coordinate 11,263,333 of OX638238.1, read as the reverse complement.
GGGTATTTTTAATGAGTACTGTAGGCCCCACGTCAATCAACGGTTCCTCTTTAATCTTTGTTTCAGACACAGGCGCAGCAACATCATTGAACGGGTCCTGAATGTGGGTATTTTTAATGAGTACTGTAGGCCCCACGTCAATCAACGGTTCCTCTTTAATCTTTGTTTCAGACACAGGCGTAGCAACATCATTGAATGGGTCCTGAATGTGGGTATTTTTAATGAGTACTGTAGGCCCCACGTCAATCAGCGGTTCCTCTTTAATCTTTGTTTCAGATGCCTGTAAATGAAATAAATGTCATGATATTTTTCGTACTAAAGGTAGGTTAAAATTACCATGGAAAATAGCAAATAATTGACCATGAAAGAGGGTCAACATATTATGCTATGATAAATTATTAATTTTACATAATTTATATAATTTACTTTAAGATTATTTTTGTGTGAATATTCCAAAAAAAAAAGGAAGGGAAAGAAATCTATTTGAAATAAATTCAAAGATATAAAAACAATCAAAAAATAATAAGGTAGGTACAATTAGTCTTCCTGATCATCAAGTATCAAAACAAAAACAAATAATAGCAGTATTTATTAAATAAACATTATTGTTCAAGTAATAATGAGGTAATTTTAAATTTCTTTGAAAGGATCAGTAATCTGGAAATAATCATTATATTAAATAAAATATTCATTAGTTCATTAATTTAAGGAAACGTAATTAAAAGCAAAAACCATTTTAAAAGTTCAGCCAATAATAGTAAACAATCAAATAACTTTTTATTCAAATTTACCCGTTTCACACTAAAATTTCCATGTCAAAGTAGCCTGTATTGTACCTTTTTAAAATCTGGATTTAACAGGCAAGGTTTAAAAGTTCTGTTCCATACTTGCCCAGTACATTTTTTACAACCACATCAAGTCAAAGTTTTGTTGAAGAAAATGAAAAACAAAAATATTCAAAGTAGATGCTATTTTAGAAAAAAAAAGCAGGGTTCCATAATAATTTCAACAAAATAACACACTGATAATTGTAAAGCAACTAAAATCTCTTATATCTGAGAGTTGATAGAAAAAACTTATCAAAATATCTGCTCATTTGTGGATTCAACAGGAAAAAGTAGGGTAAAGGAGCGGAATTTTCAAGATTTTACAAAAAGGTCAAAATCTCGAAAACGGTGATTTTTTTTGACATATGATAGGTCCACCCTCAAGCTATCTGCCTTCTACAGTTGATCCACTTCTTACGGGCTACCCTATATATGTATACAGAATGAATTTTCCAAGTGTACGTGGATGGCCAAATCCGAAACTATGAGGAATAGAAAAATGCTGAAAGGAGCCTCGGGGCCGATTTTGATGAAAACTAAAACTGCAATATAACATTTTTGAAAAAAAATCCTAGCCAGGAACCCATTGATTATGAAATAAACACATCCTGTATTATTACACCATTCGATAGTGTAGCTAATAAGGATCGAATTAGGACATAAAGCTATATGCGGGAATGAGAAGGCCGATGAACTAGCAAGGAGGGGGGCCGAGGCACCCACCATAGTCCCCGAGCCCATGGGGGGCATCTCTAAAGCAGTTACTCGAACCACCCTAAAAGCCATAGCCCTACGGAGCAAGACAAGCAAAAACCCTAATGACTGGCTACTCGCAAAGATACTCAAACAAAGTGCTCAACTTGAATCGCCCTGACTTATGGGTACTCATAAGATTGCTCACCGGACAAAGCAGGCTCAATAAACACCTTATGACAATAGGTCTGAGCAACACTGCAACATGCAGATTCTGCAGTGAGGCAGAAGAAACATCCATCCACATACTCTGTGACTGCCCTGCCACAATTCACTGCAGAAGTCGAATCTTAGGAGGCCAGTTAATCCCACCCAGCCAAGTAAGAGATCTGGAACCCAGGAACATCCTACTGTTTGTTCGAGCAACAGGACTTGGAGACCAGATCTAACTCAGAAACGGGTACGGCTACAATAGATAAATCTGGGCGCAGTGGCCCCAGGGACGGCTGTCCCGGGCCGGAAAATGCCCGAAAGGATCGAATTCTGAGAATTATACAAAGAGGTAAGGAGTTCCACAGTTTCACAGCACTAACAGGGAAGGATTTACTATAGAAATTGGAAGAATGGACAGGAGTAATGATAGGTTCAATGAGGATCGAAGGGAGTGGTCATGTGTGAGATACATGCAGCGAAATAGCACTTAGTTTTCACTTTCAACTTTTACCAAATGTACTCTGTGACTTTTACTTACACTTTCCTGTAGTCGTGTTTTCAACATTTTTTGATTGTCTATAAAGTTTTTTCCGGCGGCGAAAGTGTTTGTAAACACAGATTACTTAATCACTACGTCACTTGAATGAAACCACAGAGTACTTAATCACTACGTTTTAACGTCAGTGTGCTTAGTGCGAGTTTTACGTGACATAACGGGCTCGCTACGTAAATGAAAATTTGTATGGGACCGAAGCAGAGCCATCTGGCGGGAAAGTGAAGAAAAAAAATGCGCGAGTGCGAGTTTCATGCGCTCACGTTCACCCAAGTGAAGTCTACTGTCAGTGGTTATTGTATTGTTTCTCGAACATTGCGCGAGTGCGATTATTTGACAGTTCCAATACGTAGCTTGCGAAAACTATGGGACCACGTGACCGAAAAGTTTTCACGTGAAATTTACAAGTGAAATCATAAAAAGATGTTTTATTATTTTAATTACACTTTTTTTCTGTTTCTTGAAAATTATGACTGGATAAGCATGTTTGCGGCCACTAAATCTTAAAAGTGAATAAAATTATTGATAAGTAGTATTTGTATTGTTCATGCAAGAAAGAATTTCCGGTAATCCAATCACAGAGTACTTAAACACTACGCAATCACAGTCACAGAATACTTATAGTCCATTTTTTTGGCGAAGTCCAAACTGGTAAACAAAAAACAGTCATACGGAAATCTTACTAGTTTCACGACACGCACAAACTTTGAGAGTTGTATACCTTTAAGATATGTTTATTACACAAATAACTATTGATATCACACTGAAACTTCTTTAAATTCACCGTTTAATCACATAAACTCTCTAAAACACGAAACATTGTCAAAATTTCTTTACACAGAAACCAATATATCGATGACAATTTGACAGCTAGGAACTTAAGATTGTCGTTGATTCATAAGGATTGCAAGACAAAGCGATTATCTAAATCGTTTGAATGATTTCTTGATCGAGTTAAAATAATATTTTAACTTTGCGCTTGAAAAATTAAAGACATATTTTTAAAACTGTGTAATGTTATTTTTGTCTCTTTCTATTATTCAATTTTATTTATTTATAATATTTCTTTCGTATCATGGCAAATAATTTTAAACAGAAATATTTAAGTAGGTACTTATCAATTCGCATAGTGATTTTCTTTAACAGACACTGAATTTTAGTCGCTGTATCAGATGAACCGACTCAAAGTTTCATTATATAGGTGCCAGAATCAGATAGCGAAGGTGAATCGACTGAATTCTCAAAATATTTTTTTTTCAATATCTTGTATCATTTATTTATGAAATATGAAAGGTTTAATTTAAAATCCATTTTTAAAGTATAATGCTATGTTAATATAATTCAGTTCAATTAATCGTGTTCGTTAACAGATAATCGATTTTAGCTCGATAGTTCCAAACCTTATTCAATCGTGAATATTGTCTATGGCAAATTGACATTAGAAGTCGGCCATATTTGTTTACTACTTTAGACTCGACCAAAAAAATGGACTATAAACATAAACACTAATCCAATGGCGAATGTCACCAAGTTTTTAAGTTTATGGAGATATTTTTAAAGACGATAACTTTTAAACTACTTGCAGGAACTCGATAAACCTATTATTATTGTGTCTTGACTTGGACTCTTGGAATTAAAAGGTACTTACATTACCTACTTATTTAAGATAAATAAGTTTATTTAAAATTGTCTACAAGTATGGACTCAATGAATTATTTTATTATGCAACTTAATATTGCCAAAGGTGATAATATCGTTTGCATAGGAGCCCTCAAGGATCAAGGAAAATATTTATTAAATAATTACATATTTGATAAACCCATAAACTGAATATCCAGCTGCGAGCTTAACATTCAATATATCTACTTGGGACTATAATTATTATCATTATGTATCAGTACCTACACTTTTGAGATACTAAATTATATGTTCTTAATGTTTAAAATTTCTTGCCAAGCCAATATACCCAGCAAGAAGATTTATTGATAGTACTATCAATATTATGCCATACCATTGTAATGTGCCAAAATGATATGGGCCTGCTTTATTTCAAAATAGATAGAGAATAATTTAATAAGGCATAATATAATAAATAAAACATGGATATTTATGTATTATGTTTTACAAACATACATATATTTAATCCTTGTTTTAAAAGATTTTAATATACTGCTGAACACAATAAAATTGTAATATAATATTTTTATTAAAGGAAATGTGTTGAAGAGCAAATAAGAAGAATACAATAACAAAAGGGGAAGATTGAATTACAACTAAGACTATTGAGATCCAGCTGAATACTGTTGCCCGGAGAAGAATTACAAAAATATTATATTATGAATTATTTACCGTTCAACGTTTTATTTTCACTCTTTAAACCAAAATCACATAATAATAATGGCTGTAATGCCTTATTAATTTCATATTCAACATAATAAAACGTAGTGATTAAGTACTCTGTGACAGAGTGTTTATCATTCCTCCAGGGTGAATTCGCCAAAGTCACAAAAAAGATGTTCCGATTGATAAAAAATTTAATTTACTACTTTTATAATTTTTTATTTTAGAAACTGCTTTTATACATATTTTTACATAAGCGCCCACATATTTCATTACATTATTTGAAGTAATTTATAAAAAAAATTGAATAACACACCCAAAACATCATTACCATTTGTAGGGAAATTGGTGATATTGATATTCCAAAATATTTTTTGAAAAACCTGCCTTACACATTGCGTGTTTAATTTTATATTTTGAGACAATATCTAGTTAGGTACATTATAACATATAATATTATGAAATCAGCAGTGCAGAACTAGTAAAAAACATCAATTAAAATTTTATCACGAAAATTCGTCAACTCCATGTCAGTACCGTCAAACGTTATATTTCTCAAATGTTTTTTGGGCTACGCTATAAAGTACCCCTCGTTTCTCCTCGTCTTGTCCATTGTAAAAAGTGGAACAGGCCAACTTTTTACTGCTGCATGGAGAAACAACTTTTATTCATGAAAAACAACAACGTTCAGTACTTTGTCCCGATTTTGAATCATCGCCATTTACTGGACTTACAAGGTAAATATAAATTATACATTAATTTTAATACTCCACACGTATGTGTAATAGGAACATGATTTTCACTGGCACAAAGAGTTCATAAATTAATGATTAACAAAATGAATTTTAAGCAAAAAAAGAAAAAAAATATCATTACCATATGCATCATTCCCATTTGTTTTTTTGTAAATGGGAATGATTTTGTGTGAATGGTAATGAGATTTTGAAATCAATTTTGATTGAGTAATGAGACCTAGCAATTTCTTTTTCAACGATAAATTTTTGATGTGTGTTGTAAATTAAATTTGAGCTACAAGTTGTTGGTAAAGAATCTACAAAACTTTTTAATTTTGCAATATCTTTTTAGTAAAATAAATTATAAACGAAAATTTAATGCAAATAAAGGCCAAAACCGTTAAGAGAAACAAAAAATTGCTAGACGGAGGAGATGAACCGAAATCAGAGGAGATTGTGCATTGTACGAAGAGGAGAACAAAGAAAGAGGTAAAAAGAAAAGAAAATAAAGAAAAGTTTCTGAAGAAAATTCTCTGAAAAGAAAATAAATTAAAGTTTCCTCGTTAGTAGCAAGCTATTACGTGAACAAAGCCGATGAGAAATTTAATACCCCAGATTTGTTTTGGCACACTTGCTGCATGTTTTTGCTATCCTAGTACTTACCTACTGCAAGAAACGAAAATATCTGGCTTGCTTTCTATAAGAGAGAGAGAGAACAGACAGAGAAACATGCGCACGCCGCACGACATGTAACGACGCCGCACGAGTTAAAATGACTAATAATGGCAAAAAGTGTCGTTACAACTTTTCGTTACCAAATATTCCGCCTAGCCCCCTTTCGCAACGCGCGATAAGGAACTTCGTTCCAAAAAATGTAATGAAATAAGATGAAATAATCTTTTATTCATGTCGATATCACTGATACACTTATGAACGTCATTTTTTAAATCTAACAGCATTTCGGAACGGTGCTTTGTCATGGAGAAGGAAATCCGTAAAGAAACTCCACAGCACATCTTTTAAAATAATGAAATTATTACACAAGATGTTCTAACTGACGCGGAACTGGATGCATTGCTAATTTACATGCATCTTTGTCAATAATATATTCATTTATACTATAATATCCTTTGCCTACTGGCTGGAATTTCAGAGATCTCTTATACATTTGAATAAGCAAATCATGTACTTAGGTAATTTAATGTAAAAACGTACATAGAGCCCCTCAAAAGAACGTTGTACTCTACGTAGGTGAAAAGAATCCGTAACCAAAAGTATGTCTGTTTCAAGTTTGATGATTTTGCGTATCACTATTTTGCTTGAACCAACCGCCGTTGTTTCTTTATGAATAAAATATAATTGTAAATAAATTGAGATGTTACTGTTAATATGCTTATTTCTTTAAATCTCTCCCGCAGGTAGTGGCGTAATTTTAATTATAGATGGTCCTAATTGCCCTTTTCTGCAAAACAAATATCGCATCAATGTCAGCCTCTGCACTCCACATCAATAATATCAATATACCATAGGACATGAGGCTATGAAAGTGTGCAAAATAAACAAGTTTATCAATTTCTACATCAGTAAACTGTCTTATCTTTCTAATGGCATTAACTAACTAAGCCGATATATGATTGCCCCATTGTAGTTTAGAATCTAAGGCGACACCCAAGAAAACCGTGGATTTTTCCATAGTTATAATTTCATTATTTATTAGGTGAATCAAATATAAACCGGACTTTTTTACTAGTCGCAGAGTGAAGTGACGCGCTTGGTACTGCTGTACGTGTTAAAGGGGACTGTCTCGTATTATTCCATTTGGTAGCAAACATTCTATATACTTAGTTTTTTAGCATTTATCAGTAAATTATTTGTAGTAAACCGGTGTGACAAACAAACCTGAGAACTTTTACATCGTCATTTATTTTATTTCTATTCGTCTTAAATATAAAAGAAGTGACATCAGCAAATATGATAATGTCTACATATTTCTTAATTTAATACGGCAGATCATTTAAGTATACTAGAAAAAGGAAGGGGCCCAGAAACGAGCCCTGTGGTACACCCATCACAGATTGAGATCTCGATCACTTGTTATCATTTATAATAGCACATTAGATTCTACTCGTCAAGTACGACACAATCAAGTTAAGTGAATTGTTATTGATGCTGTAGTAGTAGCTTAAGTAGTAATGTTTAGTGTTCAACACAATCAAACGTCTTAGACAGGTCACAGAATACCCTTTATGGGATTTTGTGAATTCTCCCAGGTCTCAAAGATAAGTTTGAGAAGCCTAGCACCTGCATTGGTTGTATTACGGCTTTCGGTAAAACCGTATTGCTCAGGGTGGAGTAAATTACAAGCGGTGAAGTGCTTCAGCGTTTAATTTAACTTAATTATTTTCGAAGACCGTAGGTAAAATAAAAATAGGTCTGTAATTATTAAGGCCTGTTTTGTCCCAAGATTTAAAAATCAGTATGATCTTTCTGTACTTCATTAGATCTGGGAAAGTATCTAGATTTACACATTTATTTACTAACCTAGCTAAATAAGGGACTATCACATCTTTTATATTATTTATAATTTTAACAGACATTCCCCACAAAATTTCAAATTCATATGCCTTTCTTTACCAGAGGTAATTTTATTTCCATGAACTAATAATTCATATTTAGAATTGCGTAATTTATTACTGCCAATCTTACCAATAGTACCAATAATACTCTAATTAGTGGTTTTAGCTTGACATTTTTTATCTTCATATGCAACATATAGACATAACTATAATACACACGGGTTTAAAAATTTTTTGATTAACATTAAATTTTGTCATTCCCACTAACAAAAAGTCATTACCGTTAAATAAAAGTCATTACCAGGTTGCTCAATATCATTACCATTTCTTATAAAAATTTTTACGACCCAATAACTTTTGATTAGCATAACGAATTTTGAGGACTTTTGTAGGCTTAGAAAGGAAATTTTATATGCTAATTTTTTTCATGGTTTTGCACGCATTTCCACATACTTAAAAAAAAAAACACCAAAATAATTCAAAAACGCGAATTCACCCTCTGAAAGACTTAATCACTACATCACTGTCACTTCGATTAAAACGTAGTGATTAAGTACTCTGTGATTAAAGTTGATCTTGGTCTTAAGGGCTGACAAATGCGACACTGACAATGCGATCGATCGGTGCGATCCGTCGTTGCCGACCGATCGCAACGACGGATCGGTAGTGTATGTTAAGATTGTTAACGATTTGCTTGATCGCAAACGATATCGGCGATCGCAACAAAAATCCATGCAATCTTGAATATCGCACCGATAAATCGACAGTGCGTGGACCTTTGCGATCAACGATGCGATTTTTGTCTCATTCTGATGCCGGCCGCCGCACGCATCGCATGCCTTCAATGCCTTGGCTAGTGCGTTACGTAGGTACTAATCTATCAACATTCGATGGACGAAACAAATAATTTTTTTGCCGTATTGGGGCGGCTTTAGAATACTAAACCCAAACCCACGCTGGATGACTGTCGTAAGAGGCGACTAAATCCGGCCTCCTGGTGGTAGGACCCTCAGAGGGATTATATTGGTAGTATTGATTTTAATTGTTAATTAATACCATTATTACTATTGTTATTTCTCCATGGGGTTCGCTTTTACTTTTACCTTTCGCTTTTACCTTTGGTGTTGCTGATGTCCATGGGCGACGATAGCCACTTACCATCAGGTGGATCGTCAGCTCGATTGCCGGCTATTTCCATAAAAAAAACTTCGTGGACTTATCGAGGACCTATGCAACGATGACTATTCAATATTTGTCGCCAATTACCTAAAGGTAGAAGATACACGGCGAAAGTCTGTATTGAATGTAACATCTATACGCACCACATGTATATATTTTCTTGACATAACATAAATATAGGTATAGCGGTGTATGTATTGTATAAGGATGGATCGATGTAACCGAACTCGTATAACGACACGGTCGATCCTGACAGTACAATAATATTATACCTATATTCTGTTCTGCCCTTACTTCCACTCATGTTCAACACTGGGCCGGTTCAACCTGAGTACCATCTGATAACAACTGACTGAGGGCTGATTCCCTTGTGTGTCGAAAATTTCCATTCCTGTCTCCTGAAAAACTTATTGACAATATCTGTCAAAACCCAAGCACAGACTGTTTAAACACATTGATCCAAAGTCCACAGACTACATAAAAGCTCTATAGCTCCATTTATGGTTCGCATTCGCGACACTCCCGCCGGCAAGAGAAACTGAATAAACAAGTATTCAATATTAACACTGCTCATATAACTATACACTTATACCAAACTGACTTGACTGACTATTCCATAGTCTTATGCCTGTTCAACAACTCGAAAGAGCGCCCTTTAACCACCCTTTCTGATCACGGAACCAGCTCACTTCATTCTATATAATATATCATCGTAACTACTAGTGTACTTGTGCCTAGACACTATTGTGTCTCCTGATGAATGAAGGAAGTCCTGAACATCGTCCGCGGCTTGTTGCACCACAAGCTCCTGTCTAGAACTGAAGATCAATTATTCAGACACCTTTTAATACTAACGTGTCATTTGCTAAATTTTCGATGAACCAATACTGTTTCATTATGTACCTTTGAAGGATTGCTGCAAATTCATGCATCAATCAACTGTCTTAAATATTATTTTAATACTTAATAATGCAATTGCTAGGTCAGGAACGCTGAACATTAAAAGCTTAATTTAAGTGCTTAATTACTTAAGTTACCCACTTAATTTAACTTCCTTACAAATGTATGCTATTTACCTATATCATACTTTCAATTTCAATATACATTATCTATAACAGCTTAATCACTTATTATTGTATCTGTACTCACTCGATTCGGCATCTCATTCTCATTAGTCAAGCACGAATGACCATTCATATTTACCTTCTACTTCTTTCTTATCTTGTTATTTTCATCATCTTTTGCTATGGGATTTTCCATTTCCAAATCTGATACGTTTACATTGAAAGCAGATCATATATTCGTAAGACCCACCACAACCAGAGAAGTTTGTATCTGATCTTATCTATATCCGAACTACTAAAACTTACCGAAGACTGCGTCGTTAATAAAATTCGTCGTAAATTGCGTCGTAATTAAAATTTAATTTTACTTTTTGCTGCATGCTCACGAAAGCCAAATATGTCTGAACTACAAAATATTTTATAACATCCTTTGTAGCCATGTTTGAAGTAATAAACAAATGATTTGATTTTATTAACTTTGGTTAAGATTCAGGAACTCTTGTATTCTCTATGTAATGACAAAATCTTATTTTCATTTCAGTCCCTCTTGGACATCTGAAGGTTTCTGAGTTATCTTAATACATATACTGAAACGTTGATTAGTTTAGTAAATGAACTTACGCGTTCTCATAATGATAACTCCAATGGTTGGTCTGGTGTGGCGATATAAATATGCTTCTTGATTCCAGGCATATCCTTATGTTTATTGATTACCGAGTGAAGCCATTTTCCTCCGAGTTCTTGAGCCAATGTGGGTTCTACTACATATCTGTGTGTAGTAACTGTCTGGCTGAAAATCCTCTTCATGTTTTATTTGCTGGATTAAGTTCTGACTGAATATACAGCCATTTAATTACTTTCTGAATTTTGAACAATATGTTGTGTACTCTGTTGCATTCAAATGCAAGTAAATGTGACTTGATTTTTATCCATGTAAGAGCAATTGAAAGCGCAAATGATTGAACAACCAGATTTAATAATCAACGTCATGTTCGATGAGCTGTACCGAGTTCAACTTTAGGTAGGTATAGTCCAGCATGTGCTGATGAGTTTTATGATCACAGGTATATACATCTGGCATATTCTTTCTTTGAAGCATCTCCAAAGCTATGGAGTGCATATGATTTTGCTTGAGGCATGGGTTATATCTCTTGGTCTTTGAAGTTGGGATAGATACTTAATGTCATTGATTAATTCATCCCATTCCTTTATGATGGGGCTAATACTGGTTCATCCCAGTTTAAACCATCAATGAATAACGATTGTAATAACACCTTGAATCTGAAGGTGATTGGGGTGCAGTATCCACATGGATCATACAGTACTGTAATTATACTGAGTATGTTATGCTTTGTTAATGCTTGGCCTGAAGGAATATTTAATTTGTATGAAAGTATACCTGTTATTTGATACTATTATATTCTTAATATTTGATAAATGCCCTATTATCATTATCGAACTGGTGAAATTGTTCACATTAATCTCCTGAGAAGACCTCCCAGGCAATAATTTATCCGAATTTCATGACCATTTTCTGAGATCATTGCTTGTGCTTCGCATGAGTTCTGATTACAGCGCTTGTGCTTGGTATATAATTCACAAATATATTTTCTCATATAATGTCTGACGCTCTTAAGTTGGTGTGTGTGACTTTCCAATCGTCTACTAGTTTTAACAGTGTTCCGATAGATCTAAAAGGACCTGAACATAATCCATATGTGTTAGTATATAATTCATATACCTGACCTGATTCTGATGGACTTCTTCTCCAATAAATTAATTGATACTTCCTATCTTCTGGATATATTTAAGTCATTCTGAACATCATTTTTATATCTGTAGTGAATACAATCTGATGATGTCTAATATTTGTATGTCAATAATATTTGTATGATGTCATTCTGATGTAGAGCACCTGAGTGTAAACACTAATTTAATGATACACAATTTGATGTTTTTGAACTTACATCAAATACTACTCTGAGTTTATCCAAATCTTTCTTGAATACACCATGAGCAATGGAAGTGCTCTAAATCTAGTCTAAAGGTCATGTGACCCATTTGTTCATATTCGTTCATAAATTAAATGTATTTCTGAGCAAAAAAATGGAATTTTCCATTTTGCGTTCGAACATTTTGAAACGTTGAAGAACAATGACTAATGAATCGCCCAGTGCAAGCCGTTCTTATAGGATTGGCAATTGTACCATATATTTGCTGTCTGTTGTTCTACCCGTAGTGGTTCAATATAATTCTTCGCATTCCTTGTGGTCTGGGTGCTTAAACTTCTCCATAGGTGGCTCGTATGATCGTCCAAAATCTCTGTATTGTCTATTCTAGGCGGGTGGGTGACTTGAACACCATAATACTGTACTTAAGTAGGTATTTTACCTCTGTTTGAAGTAATCTATTTCTTTCTGGACTGATGAGTTGACTCTTTCTGATGAGTAGCCACTTGCATCATGATGACATAGCCGAAGCATGCACCACATGCAACAGCTCCCGAAGTCTCCCATGTCTTAATATAAATTATAGTTACCATTCAACACTTTGCAAAGTTCTCCTGCATGTGATGTCCATTCCTAACACAAACCATTCCACTGGCCATTCCAAAATCAAAACAGTTCAAAGTAATACCAATAACTTTTGCTGGGCATGTTTACTAAAACTTATTAAATCTCTCTCGAAACATTGAATTCTTTATAAAATCAAAACTGTGATGCATTGTTCACCATTTATCTAAAGAAAATAAAATAACTAAATCCCCTCTATTCAATAATCGCAATTTAGTGCTTTTACTCTACTGATCGCACAAGTCTGACCATACTAGGTACCTATGGTAGTATGACATAGTCCTTTGAATCCTTTAAAAGTCAGGTAAAATATTCTTGACAACAACAGCTAATTTGAAATATTTGTTTTTAACATAAACTCATAATCTTGTATAATATATTAATATTTGTATTTCTTCCTTGTATTTGTAAGTATTATGTAATTATTATTTTAAGTAGTTTATCTAATTTATTATATTGTCCTTTGTATCACCACATCTTATTCAGTCTATATAAAAATAGTTGAATTACACTGATCATCGTAGTACCATGATAATACTATCAAATCAATAATCCACATCTTTATGGGAGTATAGTTAAGAACCACAATTTATTCCAAACTCATACTACTAAGCAGATAACATCACTTTCTTATTAAAACTTATTAAATCTCTTTGTGTAACATTCTTGGAACTGAAATTGTTACTTACGTTCGACAAAGTGTTTAGTTTTGTTTCAAACAAAACAAAGTGACCTTAGTTTGACGTAAAGACGTATCCATATTTCATCCTTGTTCCCCCTTATTTATACATAATTAAACTGTTTTGGCATACTACTTCACATAAATTACTATTATAATTTCACACAAATTACAACATCAAAGAACAACGTAAACAAATCTGAGTGACAGTGACAAGTTGACTGATCTGTTTCTGACAAACTGACAGATCTAGTTAATGACAGAACTGCGATTCATTACACGCCCGTGAATTCTGTAGTTTCACATGAATAGCGATGGGAAATATCGTTACTTTTATTTCACTCTCAATTCGGTGAAGTTATTTATTTTTGTCACTGTTATATCACCACAATGATAAATCACCACCAGTAGCGCGCAGTAAGTAAAGATAACAAATGAACTGTGAAGTGAAATCTCACTGAGTCACCGTATCACGAATTTACGAGACACGACGTGGTTATAAATATCAAGTACCTACATAGTTTAATCAAAACCTTACCCTGTTTAAAATAAGACTCATTTTCATTTGAAGTTTTTGTATCGTAGCGATATTATTAACGAAGCAAGTTGAAAGAAATCAGACAAACTTATGTCTTATGACGTTGAGAATAAGATGCAATTTCACTTAAACAAATTCTCTCTTCTAGCTGATGGCACTGTATCGCTCACGCACGAGCCGAACGGCTCAAGTCACAAATGTTGCTTTCTCTCTTTTGCACGATGGAATTCTGTGAATTATATGTAGCTTGGCCGGTGGCCAGCGTTAAGTCACAGTTAAAGGAATACTGTGGTGAAATCACCGTCGCGTCGCGATAAATGTAACAGACAGTTTCGATGTATGTCACTGGTGTGACAAGGTGAAGTATATATAACAAGTGATATATCCAGTGATAGGTGAAATGTGCCATTCCTACACATGAAACACTGCTTTTACTGTATAAGATAATAATATCTTAATAATAATAATATCTTTCCATTTCAGATAACACATAACCTCATAATGTTTGCTTCACATAATAACATTTAACAGTCATAACTACTGAGTTTGCAGATATCAAGTGGTTAATTAGTTAGTCTATATTTCCAGTTATTCTGTTTCTCTAGCAATGTTTAAAAATAATAGAACTGTAACTATGTACATCACAACACTGTTGTTCCTGTTATTAAGAATATCATTTAGTTATTCTGACACCATAATACAAATCATGGTACCATAGTTTGCTAGCTGTTTATAACAAACTTTTAAAGTCTCATTTTATGCAAGAAATAATAAATTCACTTTTAAAATAAACAGAAGGTATTTCTTTACTTAATTCTGTCTCAATCCTTTTACCATAATTTTTATTATTATTTGTTGGGTGTGTCAAAGTTATATTCTCAAAGAAGTACTATACTTTGAAGACTTTATCTGGATCATATTGTAACATTTGTAACTAAAACATATTAGGTACCTACCTGGATGTACCATACACAAACTATTGAGTCTTAAAAATTTCAAGACCTTCATTCAACATATTATTGCAATAATAAAACAATACAGATTACCTGAATTCCATTAGCGGTGACACAGTCAACTCTGAAAATTGAATGTCGACTGTTAGACAAAGTCTAAATTTATTACCACACTCCATGATCTCTTTTTTTTTTATCACAATTTGTTTATTACTGAGATTCTCATGAAAAATGTCTCACATAGACGAAGTATTCCTATTAATGTAACGAATAAGACAGCTCACCATTATAACTGTAATTATTTGATTTGTTGATCCCAGCACCTCCACCATGTCGCCAATTACCTAAAGGTAGAAGATACACGGCGAAAGTCTGTATTGAATGTAACATCTATACGCACCACATGTATATATTTTCTTGACATAACATAAATATAGGTATAGCGGTGTATGTATTGTATAAGGATGGATCGATGTAACCGAACTCGTATAACGACACGGTCGATCCTGACAGTACAATAATATTATACCTATATTCTGTTCTGCCCTTACTTCCACTCATGTTCAACACTGGGCCGGTTCAACCTGAGTACCATCTGATAACAACTGACTGAGGGCTGATTCCCTTGTGTGTCGAAAATTTCCATTCCTGTCTCCTGAAAAACTTATTGACAATATCTGTCAAAACCCAAGCACAGACTGTTTAAACACATTGATCCAAAGTCCACAGACTACATAAAAGCTCTATAGCTCCATTTATGGTTCGCATTCGCGACAATATTTAAAGAAAGAAAGAAAGAAAGAAAAAACCTAGTTACACGCTTTATATTAGCTTTAAACGGTTAGACTTCTTCCAAACTTCGTAGACTTATCGAGGACCGATGATAAATCAATATTTAAAGAAAAAAGAAAGAAAAAAATGTTCGGTTATGTTCGGTTTACACGTATTAAGTAGTTAACTAAATTTTAAGTAAATTAATACGTGTAAACGGACAATTTAGTAGTTTAGTAATTTAGTAGTTTAGTAATCAAGTAGAGTTTTATTTTTTTCTTTTGTAGCCGAATCAAAGTTACTGCCACATAGGTAAGGAAAAGAAGTACGTTTTCCATTTTGTAGGGCACGTATTAAATTATTTGAGCACGTCTTTATCCTTCCGTTTCAAACAAGTAAATGTTTGATCGCGTTCGATCGTCGCGATCGATCGTTGCGATCGATCGTTCGTGTATGAGTGGCACTTTTGAACCGATCGATCGGTGCGATGTCCGACAGATCGATCGCACCGATCGATCGCATCGTCAATGGCCCCCTTTATTTGAAGGTTCTACCGTTGTCTATGGTTATCAACACGGAACACAGACACCCACAGACTTAAACGGGGAATACACTACGCGGACTTGCCCGCGGGCAGTCTGGCCGGGCATGTCTGTCGCCACAATACACTACACAGACTTATCAGTTTGTGTTGGAGCGGCGTAACGATTAGTTGTGTTGTGCGTATGTTACCGGATATCTGTATAATGCTGGTATTCAACACAATTCCTAGGAAATGTGTATAATACCTGGGTCGTTTTGGCAATGTATTAAATTATATGAATATTATCACCATTACATAGTTTGCCTAGGTAATGTATACGTTTCCCAACTACTGTACAGAATACCTGCAGGTCCACCGGCAATGAATAAAGTTAGATTTGGGTATGTATAGTCAACTTGGATGGAGGTTGGAATTAAGAATTTACTTAAAAACACACTCAAAACAAATTATAACCTGCATGAATAGATATTTTTTTATACATTTTAAATTAATGCTTGACCGAAATCATACTTGATGGTAAGGAGAGATGCAGTCTAATGGCTCCTACACTACACTGCTCGCCTACGCAGCTTCGGATTTTTCAAAATTGGTGACAGAACCGACTTAGTCAACCCCGACCCCACGTGGTACTAGTCTGCCCTACCCCTAGAGTGAATGTAAACCCCGGAGGCGCGGAGGGAGAGCAGCCCCCGCCCGCTGTAACCAACTGCAGGCACCATGTGAGCCGAAGCGGCTGAGGCTGGTCGCCGCAGGCGACCAAAAAGCCGAAGCTGCGTAGGCGAGCATGGAGTGCCTGCAGTTTGTTACGCAAGGGCGGAGGGGCTGCACTTCCCGCAGCGCCGGAGATGTTTGGAAGCCTTTTTATGTATCAAAAACCCTTAAATTCTCCCTAAAAGTGCATATCGATGGTCATACGTTGACAACTCGTAACCCAAATTTTTTTGCAAAATGAGTAAATACATGAGTTACATAATATGTAACTCATTTAACGAAAAAATGTGGGTTACGAGATTTTGCGAAAAAATGTGGGTTACGAGTTGTCAACGTATGACCATCGATATGTCACCGGAAGATGACTATTTGCAAAGCATGCTGTGGTTACCTGTAATTGTAGGAACAGTAAGATTTAATATGATAAGTAACAACTTGTATTGCAAATGATGAAACTGTATCTTATGTTGGTAATGCTATAATAAATAAATAAATAAATAAATAAATAAATAAAGATAACAAGAACCGCAAATTTACAAACCTAGGTTTATAAACAATATACAACCAAATGAATATTACTCTAACTGAAACATTCGCTACTTGAAAGTTGGCCTTTTGAAAAGTGTCATTATAAAAGGCAGACCAAACGTACAGTTGGCAACTGTTAGGTTGGGAAATTAAAAAAAATGTGATAAGTTGGCAAATGATTATTCGGTGAAATAAAATTTTGCGAAACGTTAGTTGGGAAGTGATAATCGGCCAAACAATTTTCGGCGAAAAGGCAGCTTAATAGAGAACCGTCTTTTACACACATTACCAACTACGCATGGAGTATTGTATAGAATGCCTGGGCTAAGTATGAAATAAATAATATTCAAAACGTTACCTGAACGTTTTAGATATTCTATACATTGCCTAGGTATTGTATAGAATGCTGAATTATACAGATATCCGGTAACACGTACACAATATAATGACAACGCAACGAAGGAAAATCGCTATAATTGCTGGTGCTGCATTAATATGTACTGTTTGACTATTAGAATATATTATAACGACTTAAAGTTGTTTAAACAACCATTCACGCTAATTTATTAACTCCCTTAATGAAATAAAAACATTGCGATTTTCTTCGTCTAATAAAGAATTCAATGAATCCTAACTAAAAAGTGTAAAATAAAAAAGTAGTAGTTTAGAATGTTGTTAAAAGTAATACTGAACAAGTAAACCATAGAAGGATTTACAGTCGGGACCCATTTAAATTTTACAGGGCTGCTGGAAAAAACAAACAAGATTTGATTAGTTGAAAAATGGGTTCCGACTTTTAACAACATTCTAAACTACTGGGCTTATTTTTCTCTTTTTAGTTTTTTTTACGCAGCAACGTTTTTTTTTTTTATTATTAATTTTCTTAACGTAAGCTAAATTAGCATCGAGGTATATTTCTTTACATCTATTTATTAAATTTTGGTAGGCAGCATTTTGTAATTCGGAGTTCATTAATTCTTTCATTAATTAATTCAACTAGTAGGCAAGGGTTATTATAACATAGATGATTATTTAAATGATAAAGATGCTTGGAAATGACCAGCTAGGCAACCAGTTCTGCTTAGGTTAGAGAATACCTATTTTTGTAGTAAATATAAGTTTTATTTTTAAAAGATGTGCTGAGGAGTTTCTTTACGGCTTTTCTTCTCCTCCATGACAAAGCACCTTTGCGAAAAGCTGGTAAATTAAAAAAATGACGTGCATAAGTGTATCAATGATACCTACATGAATAAAAGATTATTTCATTTCATTTCATTTCATTTCTTTGCTTTTTATTTTCCATAAACATGGATATGTTCTATATTCCGCTAGGAATTCTGTCCAGATTGTTTCATTTTCATTAAAACTCATTTTATACGCATGTACTCCACAGTTCGATAAATAAAATCAGATAGGGACGTCTGTCCTAGTTGCTGTCGCTCTCGGGTCTGTGAACAGACAGCCCGCGGTGACCATTCACATACGGACATGTCTGTGCCCCCGCAGACAAAATGAGATCGCGCGGACAAGCAACAGACAAGTCTGCCAGACTGACTGCAACGGCCCTACACTAGCAAACATTGAACAGTCCTATAGTAGCGAGGCCCGGCGGGCTTGTCTGCAGACTTGCCCGTGGGGATGTCTGTCTAGTGAATTCCCCACTTTATATACCAGAGTAGACTGCGCATGTAGCTCGAATTGTATGAAAACCAAGCGTGTCACTTTTTTTGACACAATGTTTTGTCACAAGAATATTTTAGTGATTGATATACCTCATCCTAGCTATATCGATACGAAACCGATTTCTTACCGATTCTCGATATCGATAACGGATTATAATCAGTCTGGTTGGTTGTTATTGTATAGGACAGTGCTGAATAAAACCAAATAAATAATTTTATTTTGTTAATGTTTTCATAAATCATTGGGGTAATGCACCAATTAGTTACGCCATTTTACTGTCTTTCTAAAGTGCAGCGATCTTTTATGGGGCTTGGTGTATAGTTCTATAATAAAATCCCGAAGTTAATACGTGATTTGCCAGTGGAATTGTTTAAGAAACATGTAGAATCTCAACTTTTAGGCAAAGATTACTATACTGTAGATGAGTACTTAAATGACAAAGACACATGGAAATGACCAGCTCTGCAACGAGTTCCGTACAAGCTAGTGATATTTTTTGTAATAAATATACCAATGTATTTTTATTTTTAAAAGATGTGCTGAGGAGTTTCTTTACGGCTTTTGTTCTCCTCCATGACAAAGCACCTTTGCGAAAAGCTGGTTGATTAAAAAAATGACGTGCATAAGTGTATCAATGATACCTACATGAATAAATGATTTTGAATTTGAATATTAAATTATTATTAATATTAAAATTATACACATATAAACAAACAGATCAATTTTTATTCTACGACTTTGTAGTTTTAATAAATATGTACATCCATGCCAAATTACACCTTTCTAGCTCTTATGTTCGGTTTACACGTATTAAGTAGTTAAGTAGTTAACTAAATTTTAAGTAAATTAATACGTGTAAACGGACAATTTAGTAGTTAAGTAATTTAGTAGTTAAGTAATCAAGTAGACAAGTAATTTAGAAATTTTTCTATTTTCTGTTAAGTAAGTGGGCGGGGCTTATCACTTAACACGTTTTGGACAGGCACTTTTTAGTTAAAATTTAGTTTAAATTGTATGAACTAAAGAGCTTTACTAAATTATTACGTGTGGACGCACACTAAAAATTATTCACTTAAAATTTAGTTAAAATTTACTTATCTACTTAACTACTTAATACGTGTAAACCAGACTTTAGGTTCTCAGCACTATGTTATGAATGGACGGACGGACGGGCGAACAGACATTACGAAACTAAAAAAAAATACACTTACCTTTGGAATAATTTTTTTTTTATAAATATACATAAATGTATGAGAATATAATTATTCGTCGGTTCTCAAAATCGATTAGAATCGAGACAAGACTGGGTAAATGAAAAACACTATATACTATATTTGACCGAAAAACGACAATATTGACAGTACTACGAAGTAAAGCGTTGCTTAGCAACGATTGATAGTAACGATTGTTGTACTTTCATTGCGTGTTCCAACAAAGAAGCCCTACAATTTTGTGACCAAAATGAGCAATGTATTGTGTAGTATAGTGCATACTCAGTAACTTTATTTATACTCAGTAATTTTAATCATAATAATTCATCGGCCATTGAACTTTTAAGTATTCAACCAAATCCGACAGAGTCACTAAACAAAGTTAATAATTTCTTTATATCAGTAGGGCAGAATTTATCTGATGTTATCTTAAACAAACTTAACGTAACTGAACAAGAACTAAGTCAATTATCTCAAATCAAAGATAAACCAAGCAACTCATTTGCTCTTTTCTTAACGGACGAAAATGAGGTAACATCGACAATAAACTCGCTTCGAAGCTCAAGTGCACCTGGGTGGGATAGTATCACTACTTTAACCCTTAAACAGCTGATTCCCTATGTCAGGAAACCAATCTCATATTTATGTAACGTGAGCTTTGAGCAGGGAATTTTTCCTGACATATGCAAGAAAGCCATAGTATGTCCAATTTATAAAACGGGTGATAAGTGTGATCCAACAAATTATAGACCCATCTCTCTTCTTAGCACAATATCCAAAATTATAGAAAAAATTGTAAATAAACGCTTAATGTCATTTCTGGAAAATAATAATTTACTCAGTAAGCACCAATTTGGTTTTAGGGTTAAAAAGTCAACTGAAGATGCAGTTCATAAATTAACAACCTTGATTACTAACTATCTAGACCAGAAGGAATCTTGCATTGGAATCTTCTTAGACCTATGTAAAGCGTTTGACACAGTTTCAATTCCGATACTACTCAGGAGACTCGAGAACGTTGGCATCAGAGGCATAGCTCTAGAATGGTTCAAGTCCTATTTGTGTGGTCGAGAACAGAGGGTTAGAGTTGGTGACAGGTATAGTGAGATTGGAATTAGTGGATTTGGAGTTCCGCAGGGTAGCACGCTAGGACCAACACTTTTTCTCGTCTATATAAATGAGCTCAGTCGACTATCGGCACAGGGAATGGACCTATTGATGTTTGCTGATGATACAGTCCTTCTCTTCCATGAGAAATCCTGGCAATCAGTTGCGTCCCTAGCTGAGGGAGGTCTTGCTAAAGTTACTACATGGCTGGAAAATAGTCTACTATCAATTAACACAAGTAAAACTAAATATATGTGCTTTAGCAAGACTTCTGTCACCGGTCCAGCTCCTGATTTCTACTTAAAAATACACACCTACCCCTGTAATCGTAAAACAAATAGAACGGATATTGTGTGCACCTGTGAACAACTTATTCGAGTTAAAAATATCAAATATTTGGGTGTAACAGTCGATGAAAACTTGAACTGGAAATGCCATGTAACAACTTTATCGGCCAGAGTTAGAAAACTCATTTACATTTTTAAACAGCTTAGGACATTTGCAACACACAAAATACTGATCCAAACCTATAAGGCCCTGTGTGAGTGTATAATTAATTACTGCATCAGTATTTGGGGAAATGCCGCTAAGACTCACCTTATTCATATAGAAAGAGCACAACGGGCAGTACTGAAAGTAATGTTATACCTACCTTATAGACATCCCACCGTTGAAGTGTACAAAAAGTCAAATGTCCTTTCAGTACGGAAAATGTATATTTATCAAGTCCTGAAACGATATCACGCAAAGATAGTGCCGTTTTTGCCTGAAACAATTAAGCGTGTAGCCAGCTGCCCAGTTCCGCGTGCCCGTAGTCGACTTGCCCGAAGACACTATGAAGTGGTTGCCCCCCGCTTGTACAATAAAATTAATAAAACATTAAAAACAAAGAAAATGACACAATATGGATTTAAAAAAGTAATACTTACTTGGCTCAGCAAAATGGATTATGATGACGTAGAAAGTATATTATCTTGATGTGATAAACATGTACACAGACACACACACACGCACGCACGCACGCACATACACACACACACACACACACACACACACACACACACACACACACACACACACACACACACACACACACCACATACTCCACACATACACTCATCTTTATTAAAGTTGTTTTCTTTTTATCTATTAAATATCAAAAAATCTTAACGTCTGCATATACATTTTGGTTATTGAACATATTGTTATAGACATCAATAAGAGACTGGGAGAGGACGCTGATACCCGAAACACAGTTTCGAACTAACTCGGGGATCAGAGGCTTCATACATTTTAATGTGTAAAAATAATATGTCAATAAAGTATTATTATTATTATTATTATTATAGTTCTGCTATTTGGTGTGCAATAAAGTATTGTGTTGTATCATAAAAATGTATAAAATTAATATGAATGAATTTTTTTATTTGAAATCATTGGTACATAATCTAGGATCCTGACGAGGAATATAAGCCCATGCGCGTGACTGGCACAGCATGTCTAAGAAATGTAATTCCAAGAAAATAAATTTACCTTATTTGTATAATGTTAAGGTTGAAATGCATCCCAGTTCATATCAGCATTGTTTTTGTAGCTTCGTTTAGCTTCATTGAAATTTCACTTATTGACATAATAATTAAAGTATATTTATTTTCGTTGCTAAAAATGCCTAGGCTTGGTATTCCGTGACTGTTTAGATAGCTAAGGTTGATAAAAATTGCTACGGTCACGTCTACGCCTCGTAATGTTTGAGCACGGACCTGAAAAAAAGACTGACGTAACCTTGTCTAATCGAGAGTGAAGCATAGCAATGGCCGCCAGCTTTCCATGTGTGCGTAATTTTTGATTCGCGATTGACGCAGTATGGTGTCAATGTGTGGGTGTGTGTACTTGTACGAATAGAGAGTTGGTATTACTATGGGTGCTTCACTGAATTTCTTGTTGGGATCACCTCCGTCTTTTTTTAGATCCGTGTGTTTGAGATATAAGCTTTCAAAATAATGATCAAGTGTTCACATAGGCAGTACAAAAACAAGAAGTTTAAGTACCAATATGACGGGTCTACATCTTATGATGTCGGACACTCGGACAGTACCAGTTTCAATATAAATATCGATAACGCGGCAAAAAGCACAACGCACATCTCTAAGCCTAAACCAAACACAGTATGATGTTGTTAACCAAAAATGTAACTTATCGCTATACCTTGTAAGTTTGCTATTCAATCTATTGTAGACTCCAGTCACGACATCTAGCGTTCAGTAGATGGAATTATTTAATTATTTTCCATATGATGTTCATTGGATTGACATTGTATGATATTGTATTGTCAACCTTATTAGTAAAGAAGTTAAGTATATATTACTTGTAACGCAGAATACTGCCATCTAGCGGTGGATAGATAAACTTGAAAAGAATTATGATCATAATTGATAAAGGTTCTAAGGTCACTGAATAAGACATGGAAAAATAAGAATTAACATCAAAGTTTAAGGTGCATTTTCAACTATAAACAGCGAGTTTCTTAGACTATTCGTAGTTGACAAGTAACAACCAATTAAAATGTGAGTTTCTTAGTTGTAAATAATACGATTATGGATTTCCTTGTGTTTATTTGGCTAGCACGGTTCCCATACTAATCAACACTTGTACCATTTCCACTTGTGTCTGTGTTCCGTGGTTATCAATGTCGCTGACACTGACAGTTTTTAACTTTTTTTTTGGTAGGCAGCTTGGCAAATGGCACTATTTTGAATGAATGAAACTTTATTTCGAAAAATCATACAAATACAGTGCGACCAACTTATCTGTGAACTGAGGGAGGGCGCTGTCGAACGCATTGGACCAATCACTGGGACGCAATTCGAGACGTAGTAAATGTCAATGTCATTCATTGACATTAACACAAAGAACTTAAGAATGGGGCAGCATTAGTTCCAATTTTCGCCATTTCACAGATAAGTTGGGCGCACTGTACTTGTTTTACTGTTATTTTTGCGCGAACACTGTTTTGGTTAGGGATGTTCGATCCAGGTGCCTTGTATCGATACTCTGGATCGATACGGATCGTATGGAGGTGTATCGATCCAGGTATCGATCCAAGTGATTTGATACGATACTCTGGATCGATCCAGTATCGAATGTTTTTTTTTTTGATAGAAATAGCCGGCAAATGAGCTGACGATCCACCTAATAGTAAGTGGTTATCGTCGCTCATGGATATCAACAACACCAAAAGCATCACTATTGCGTTGCCCTCCAAGAAAGACAGAAGAAAAAAAAAGTAAATTTTTAAATAGGAATGTTTGATACGGGTGTTTTATATACTCCGAATCGTCATGAATATCCTAGTATAATTAATAGTCCAAATATCGATTCATATAATTTTTAAATATACCTGTAAATGGGTATCGCGGCCAATGGATGTCAGCAACCAAAGCGTTGTCGGCCAAAAAAGAGAAAAAAAGAAAGAAATATGTTAATAAATAAAAGATGATATTTTATGTAGGTATACCGTATAATTTAATATGATGTTTTATATCGATCCAGAATCGAATAAAATATTTTAAATATATATGTATAACACACATGTATAAACTATCGACAAGCTTAATTCAGTGGGTTTCTAAATAAAGATAGATCATTAAGGAAATATTAAGATCAATCATTTTAGATTAAATATATTAGATTTAATTTTATTCAAAATATTGTATAAATAAATATTGAAAAATTACTTAAGGTTTTTTAAAACAATGTGGTAGGAACATCATGTATATAATAATATCTCACTTTATAACACTATATTTGATTTAGAACTCTTGTGTATTTAAACTCATTATAAATCAAATAAATTAATATATCATGCAAAGCTTATAAATTACATTTGCCAATCCTTAACTTTAAATGAACGCTGGAATAGTAATTTGGATAAGCGCTCAGGATCAAATCAATTACTTTCACTTAAAATCCTATTGGCTAACGAGAAAAGCCATTCGGACGGCACTGAAGTTCCTACCACTGATAAATACCGTAGAGCTATGTCGCTGAGTTTCCCCAAAAAACTTTTCTAGCTGACCAATACTTTAATTAATGGATCAGACTTTCTATCCACCAAAGATTCAGACAAATATTGCTTTAAAATGTGTGGAAGCCTTCTTGTTCGTGTAATATGATGCGCCAACCACTGATCTAAAGAAATCTACCTCAGTTCCATAATAATTCTGATCCGATCCGATCCACCCTGCATGTGTATCGATCCACCAGTGGATCGAATGCCATTGTATCGATACAAATATCGAGCGGATCGTATGCCATTGTATCGATCCACACAAGTATCGATCCGGATCGAACATCCCTAGTTTTGGTTTGATTGTTCAAATGTCTGGGCGCCGTATATGTCCAATTTAACTCTTTTTGCATTGGAATTTTAATAATATTTGCAGAGATCACTTTAAACGTGTTTACACTCTCGTCGCCGGAAAAAACTTTATAGACAATCAAAAAATGTTGAAAACACGACTACAGGAAAGTGTAAGTAAAAGTTGAAAGTGAAAACTAAGTGCTATTTCGCTGCATGTATCTCACACATGACCACTCCCTTCGATCCTCATTGAACCTATCATTACTACTGTCCACTCTTCCAATTTCTATAGTAAATCCTTCCCTGTTAGTGCTGTGAAACTGTGGAACTCCTTACCTCTTTGTATACTTCCCAGAATTCGATCCATATTATTTATTTGACTTTTCGGGCCCGGGACAGCCGTCCCTGGGGCCACTGCGACCAGATTTGATCTATTGTAGCCGTACCCGTTTCTGAGTTAGATCTGGTCTCCAAGTCCTGTTGCTCGAACAAACAGTAGGATGTTCCTGGGTTCCAGATCTCTTACTTGGCTGGGTGGCATTAACTGGCCTCCTAAGATTCGACTTCTGCAGTGACTTGTGGCAGGGCAGTCACAGAGTATGTGGATGGATGTTTCTTCTGCCTCACTGCAGAATCTGCATGTTGCAGTGTTGCTCAGACCTATTGTCATAAGGTGTTTATTGAGCCTGCTTTGTCCGGTGAGCAATCTTATGAGTACCCGTAAGTCAGGGCGATTCAAGTTGAGCACTTTGTTTGAGTATCTTTGCGAGTAGCTAGGGTTTTTGCTTGTCTTGCTCCGTAGGGCTATGGCTTTTAGGGTGGTTCGAGTAACTGCTTTAGAGATGACCCCCATGGGCTCGGGGACTATGGTGGGTGCCTCGGCCCCCCTCCTTGCTTGTTCATCGGCCTTCTCATTCCCGCATATAGCTTTATGTCCTAATTCGATCCTTATTAGCTACACTATCGAATGGTGTAATAATACAGGATGTGTTTATTTCATAATCAATGGGTTCCTGGCTAGGATTTTTTTTCAAAAATGTTATATTGCAGTTTTAGTTTTCATCAAAATCGGCCCCGAGACTCCTTTCAGCATTTTTCGCTATTCCTCATAGTTTCGGATTTGGCCATCCATGTACACTTGGAAAATTCATTCTGTATACATATACAGGGTAGCCCTTAAGTAGTGGATCAACTGTAGAAGGCAGATAGCTTGAGGGTGGACCTATCATATGTCAAAAAAATCACCGTTTTCGAGATTTTGACCTTTTTGTAAAATCTTGAAAATTCCGCTCCTTTACCCTACTTTTTCCTGTTGAATCCACAAATGAGCAGATATTTTGATAAGTTTTTTCTATCAACTCTCAGATATAAGAGATTTTAGTTGCTTTACAATTATCAGTGTGTTATTTTGTTGAAATTATTAGGGAACCCTGCTTTTTTTTTCTAAAGTAGCGTCTACTTTGAATATTTTTGTTTTTCATTTTCTTCGAAAAACTTTGACTCGAGGTGGTTGTAAATAATGTACTGGGCAAGTATGGAACAGAACTTTTAAACCTTGCCTGTTAAATGCAGATTTTAAAAAGGTACAATACAGGCTACTTTGACATGGAAATTTTAGTGTGAAACGGGTGAATTTGAATAAAAAGTTATTTGATTCTTTACTATTATTGGCTGAACTTTTAAAATGGTTTTTGCTTTTAATTACGTTTCCTTAAATTAATGAACTAATGAATATTTTATTTAATATAATGATTATTTCCAGATTACTGATCCTTTCAAAGAAATTTAAAATTACCTCATTATTACTTGAACAATAATGTTTATTTAATAAATACTGCTATTATTTGTTTTTGTTTTGATACTTGATGATTAGGAAGACTAATTGTACCTACCTTATTATTTTTTGATTGTTTTTATACCTTTGAATTTATTTCAAATAGATTTGTTTCCCTTTAAATTATATAAATTATGTAAAATTAATAATTTATCATAGCATAATATGTTGACCCTCTTTCATGGTCAATTATTTGCTATTTTCCATGGTAATTTTAACCTACCTTTAGTACGAAAAATATCATGACATTTATTTCATTTACAGGCATCTGAAACAAAGATTAAAGAGGAACCGCTGATTGACGTGGGGCCTACAGTACTCATTAAAAATACCCACATTCAGGACCCATTCAATGATGTTGCTACGCCTGTGTCTGAAACAAAGATTAAAGAGGAACCGTTGATTGACGTGGGGCCTACAGTACTCATTAAAAATACCCACATTCAGGACCCGTTCAATGATGTTGCTACGCCTGTGTCTGAAACCAAGATTAAAGAGGAACCGTTGATTGACGTGGGGCCTACAGTACTCATTAAAAATACCCACATTCAGGACCCATTCAATGATGTTGCTACACCTGTGTCTGAAACAAAGATTAAAGAGGAACCATTGATTGACGTGGGGCCTACAGTACTCATTAAAAATACCCACATTCAGGACCCGTTCAATGATGTTGCTACGCCTGTGTCTGAAACAAAGATTAAAGAGGAACCGTTGATTGACGTGGGGCCTACAGTACTCATTAAAAATATCCACATTCAGAACCCGTTCAATGATGTTGCTACGCCTGTGTCTGAAACAAAGATTAAAGAGGAACCGTTGATTGACGTGGGGCCTACAGTACTCATTAAAAATACCCACATTCAGGACCCATTCAATGATGTTGCTACGCCTGTGTCTGAAACAAAGATTAAAGAGGAACCGTTGATTGACGTGGGGCCTACAGTACTCATTAAAAATACCCACATTCAGGACCCGTTCAATGATGTTGCTACGCCTGTGTCTGAAACCAAGATTAAAGAGGAACCGTTGATTGACGTGGGGCCTACAGTACTCATTAAAAATACCCACATTCAGGACCCGTTCAATGATGTTGCTGCGCCTGTGATAGACAACCGGCCAGTGATGGAATCCTCTGTCAAAATAAAGGTGGAGGAATGTGATGAGACGGTGTCAATAGAAATACCAGATGACAATAATGAGGCCAAAACAAATGAAAATATACCCGAAGATAATGATACACAAACTGATATTTGTGTTACTACAAGTGTAAAGCAAGGGGAAACAAGTAATTTTACAGTTACTTCTGGGAAAGATGAAGTTGAGAGAAACAATAGCAACGAATTTCGGGAATATATCACAAATAGACCTATGATGCTCAAAATAACTGAGCAAATTCTTAAATTAAATCAAGTCCCTGATACGTTCCTAGCGATTGGTGTTAGAAATTACGCTGGACAGATACTATGTGAAACAGTTAGAGATGCAAGGGATATGCTATTATACAATGCTTTGGAAGACTGGCAGACATGGCATCTAGAACATTCGGCTGTTAGAAATGCTCCTTTGATGTACAAATGCTATATTTGTGGGATATCGTGGTGGTACTTCCATGATTTCAGAGAGCACATCAATCAACATACGAAGTGTTTTGTCAAAGTTTCTTTAGAATCAAACATGGATGAATGTAGTTTAATTTGTTACCAACTTGGTGTGATATACAATGATATTGTGCTACCCAAGTCATGTTGTGATAGGTGTGGGAAGTCAGCAGAGTCTCATGCATTAGTCAATAATGATCCGTACAAGTGTATGGGATGTAAGACTACGTTCTCAACGTGTACACAGTTAACACTGCATGAAAATCAATGTCCACAGTACAGAAAACTATTCTTTCTAGATGGAGCTAACAAGCACAAATGTAGTGTTTGCATATTTGAATGTAATCATGAATCTGAACTGTACGATCACATGATAAGGAAACATTTGGTGCGTTCTGACATGGTCACGACTTGGGATGTAAAGAAATGTAACATATGTTCAGGGTCTTACGTCCTCATGGCTTTGCACATATGTCTGGGGAAAACGAATAACTATGGTTGCAATTATTGTGGGAAAGGCTTTCAGAAGAAGGTCTATAAGGAAATCCATAGGGCAAGTTATGGGAATCCGACACAGTGTAGAATATGTAACAAGCAATTAATGGCACAATGCATGGAGTTTAGACATATGCTGGAACACACGGACAGATATGCGTTGATGTATAAGTGTTTACAGTGTATTGAGGGGAGATATTATCCGGACGAGTATGCGATTATCCATCATACAAAGATTGTTCATAACAGACCATTTGAGAACAAATTTAAATACTTGGAAATGGTAAGATTTATTTGTATATCACATAGAATTGAAGTATCTAGAATAATGAGCGAAGCTATTTGAGGAAAAATATTATGGGGAGTATTTATAAACGCAAAAGTTATGATGTAGTAAAAGTAGTGTAAATTATGATGTTAGTGTATCTTTGGAGTAAATAAATAAATAAATAAATGTAATGATTGTTATTTGTGTTTTTCAGGTGATACTGCCGAAACAATGCTTAGAAAAATCTCCAAAATCCCCGCAAGTCGGAAATTCAGGTATTTACAGATATTTTTCATTGCCCTGGCAGTTAATTTTACTGGCGAGTCTTGTAGCATACTATATTTTACTCTGATTTAGAATCAATTTATAAAAAGTTTTAAATCTATATTATACTAGCTGACCCGGCATACTTTGTACCGCCTAACAACTCCCCCTCTCCCACTTCCTCTCCCTCTCCCTCGACTGTCAGTTATAAAATAATAAAGTCAGATATGTTGCTGAGGTTACATTAGAAAGTTAATAATATTTGTTTTTGACGACCCTGTAGCCTAGTTAGTAGCGACCCTGCCTACGAAGCGAGGGATCCCGGGTTCGATTCCCGGCCAGAGTAGATATTTATGTGACAGATAAATATTTGTACTCGGGTACAGGGTGTTATTGTGATGTGTTACATGTATCGTCTATGCCACCCGCGACACAGGTTAAAAATAACCTACTGCGGGGATATGAGCGTGTAAGCGTTTATTATTTATTATTATTAACATGGTCGTTAATTTTTCAAAGAGATCGGACCTCATACTTCAGCAGACTTTCTGAACACACCAATAAATATTTGACAACCAAATGATGATAATTAATTTGACAAAGGACATCAAATGTTTCACAGTTAGGAACATTTGGTATTGGATAATTATTAAAAAAAAAAACCTACGAAAAAAAAACCTGAAAAGAAAAAATAAAATAAACCATTTAAGTAGTATTATAAATTAAGATCCAAAATTAACAGTAAATAAATAATTTTGAGACCATGCCAAACAAACAACCAAAATTAATTACATAAAGTTCGTTTTATGAGGGCAGCGGCATGCGATGCACACGGCAGCAGCAGCGCGGCGCACATCTTTTCACCGTTTCTTTTTTCATTGGTTTGGCACCGCCTCAAAATTATTTATTTACTGTTAATTTTGGATCTTAATTTATAATACTACTTAAATGGTTTATTTTATTTTTTCTTTTCGGTTTTTTTTTTCGTTAGTTTTATTTTTTGTTAAAAAATAATTATTTTTAAATTTTTAGTTGCTATAATACTTATAATTAATAATAAATTATTGGTGGTAGATTCA
Source organism: Thymelicus acteon (assembly GCA_951805285.1). Lineage (NCBI taxonomy): Eukaryota > Metazoa > Arthropoda > Insecta > Lepidoptera > Hesperiidae > Thymelicus > Thymelicus acteon. Next base: position 11,231,955 of record OX638238.1, on the reverse strand, counting down.
GTTACCAGGTAAAAATGTAGTAGGTGAAATATCAATCATCCCCTATTTTTGTACCTTTGGGGATAAAATTTTGTTTCGAAATTTAAACAAGAGTAACTTCAAGGTATACACTATTCAATAAAAAAAGAATCATCGAAATCGGATCATCCAGTACAAAGTTATTGGGCTTAACGGGTAAAAATTCCGTGGGTGAATAATCAATCATCCCTTATTTTCTTACCTTTAGGGTGGGAATAAAATTTTCAAAAAAAATATGGGACCAACTTCAAGACATACCCTATCCATTAAAAAAAGAATCATCAAAATCGGACCACCCTGTGCCGATTGCTGCGTGATCATACATTAAAAAAAATTAAAATGTGTGAAATTCACACGTGGTAGAAGTGAAACCTTCAAAAATTTTGTTTTCAAGATAATGAGACGAATTAAATTACGGGAAGATGATAATTGTAGGTTTTACTACTCCACTCCACTCCACTCCAGTCTCCACTCAACTCCAGTCTCCACTCAACTCCCCTCAACTCCACTCAACTCAACTCCCCTACCCCTGTACAATGCTTCCTATCTCACTTTAGAATTTATGTGTCTGTCTCTTTTTACTGGACAGTTTCGTTTCATCGAATTTCATATCACCCCCTTACTAAAGAAGTTTTCACTTCAAAAAAAATACGTGTCGAATTGAGACCCTCCTCCTTTTTTTTCGTCGGTTAAAAATTAAATTGTCGTTTTAATATTTTCCGTTACTTATTATTTATGTTTCTCACCGTTTAAACCTTTCTTGAAGTTCCACAAACATTTCAAGATCAAAATTAGGTAAATCGGTCCAGCCATTCTCGAGTTTTAGCGAGACAATCGAACAGCAATTGATTTTTATAATATGTATTATATTTGTCGCAGTTAGGTGGTCCAGAAAATAATAGACTTTGGGCGTTTTCATCATTCAATTCAAAACCAAATTCGAAATCATTTATTCATGTAGGTATCATTGATACAGTTATGCACGTCAATTTTTTTTAATGAACCAGCTTTTCGCAAAGGTGCTTTGTCATGGAGGAGAAGAAAAGCCGAAAGAAACTCCTCAGCACATCTTTTAAAAATAAAATACATTGGTATATTTCTTACAAAAAAGTATCACTAGCCTGTACGGAACTGGTTGCAGATCTGGTCATTTCCATGCGTCTTTGTCATTTATGTACTCATCTACAGTATAGTAGCCTTTGCCTAAAAGTTGAGATTTTACATGTTTCTTAAACAATTCCACTGGCAAATCACATATTAACTTTGGGATTTTATTCTAGAACTGTACACCACGGCCCATAAAAGATCGCTTCACTTTAGAAAGACGGTAAGATGGCGTTACTAACTGGTGCATTTTTCTTGTTTGGCGATTAGTGATATCAAAATTTTGTTTATACGCGCTTATATTATTCCGTATAAAAACCACATTACTATAAATATATTGTGAGGCTACTGTAAGTATACCTATTTCTTTGAACTTGTCACGCAAAGTTTCACGAGATCTAAGTTTATAAATAGCCCTAATAGCTCTTTTTTGTAGTATGAAAATTTGTTCTATACTGGCTGCTTTGCCCCACAGCAAGATGGCATATGACATAATACTTCGAAAATATGCAAAATAAACCATCCTAGCAGTTTCGACGTCAGTAAACTGCCTTATTTTCCTAACAGCATAAGCAGCCCTACCGAGTTTAGTCGCGAGATTTGTTATATGTGGGCCCCACGGAAGTTTACTATCTAAGGTCACCCCTAAAAAGACCGTGGATTCCTCCATATGCAATATTTTATTATTCAGTTTGAGAGATTTGTTGACTTTTTTAACATTAGGTAGTACAAACTCTATACATTTCGTTTTTTTTGTATTTAAAAGCAAATTATTGATAGTGAACCAACGCGACACATGCGAAAGAGCACTATTTACCTCGTCAAAATTTACTGTATTCCTTTCACACTTAAATATTAATGATGTATCATCAGCAAATAGTACAATATCCGCTTGGTTCTTTATATAATGTGGTAAATCGTTAATGTATATACCAGAAAAAGAAACTGACCCAAGATCGAGCCCTGCGGTACACCCAACACAGCCGGTGAACCCGATGACTTAATATCTTTTATACTAACTTTTTGTATCCTATCACTCAAATAAGACGCGATCAAGCTAAGGGCCTTGTTTTTTATACCATAGTGGCCAAGTTTAAACAGCAATGTTTCGTGCTGAACACAATCAAATGCCTTAGATAAGTCACAAAATACACCTATGGCATTTTGTGATGATTCCCATGCTTCAAATATATGCTTTAAAAGCCTAGCCCCTGCATCGGTTGTACTACGGCCTTTAGTGAAACCGTATTGATCAGGATGTAATAAATTATTGTTGTTGAAATGGATAGCATTTGATTCAATATTATCTTTTCAAAAATCTTACTAAGAGTTGGTAAAACAGAAACTGGTATATAGTTATTAATATCGGTTTTTTCGCCTGTTTTAAAAAGTGGTATAATTTTGCTGCATTTCATAAGATCTGGAAAGATACCCAGATCTGTGCATTTATTAAAAACTAGCTTTTGCCCGCAGCTTCGCCCGCGGTAGAGATCGATTCTTTACAAATCCTACTTACTTTTACTTTGTTAGATTTAGTTGCCTATGACCTAAATAAACATGTATCATTTGATAGCGTGATTCAGAACTTGCAAATGAATTTTACTAACGCCATCTATTAACAACATCCGGAACTAAATATCTAGCAACTTACAAAATATCGATCTTCCCATGGGGATGTTTTACCGCGGTAAAAAGTAGCCTACGTTACTCTCCACCCTCCTCACTATCTCCACACAGAAAAACCATACCATAACATCGCTCCGTTACGACGTGAAAGACGGACAAACAAACAAACAAACAAACAAACAAACACACTTTCGCATTTATGATATTAAGTATGGACTATGACCAAATATGGTGTTATAATATCTATAATATGCTGTATTATTTTTACCGAATTGCCCCATAAGTCACCCGTGTTCTTTACCTTCAGAGACTGAGATGCGTTAATGAAGTCTAGTGGTTATATGTTTAAATTCAAATAAAATATTACTTCCATTAACATGATTTTTTAATATAGAAAGTGCTTCCGTCGGCGAAGAAGCTAATGAACTAGTTAACGTTATAGGAATATTACGGAAGTGATTTTCAAACTCACTTGCCACGTCTTTATCAGCAGTGATTATGTTATCATTAATCAACAATTCGTAACTGAAATCACAGGACTTGTTACCATTCTCACTACTAATTATATTCCAAGCCGTTTTTATTTTGTTATCCGAGTTAATAATCTTGTCCTTTATGGTGGGCATACACGCTACGAGAAATCGTTACGATCAGACTGTACCGTTCGAACGGTACCAATATATCGTTACATGTATGTTATAAAACTGTACAGTTTCGTCCGATTTTTAAGACTGCAGTCGAACGAAACAGTACGAAAATTTCAATTGATTAACGGAATCGGAAGAATTGTGCCGACTGATCGTAGCGTTATGCGCTCGTTCAGTTTTCGTGTTCAGTTTTGTCGTCCGTCGCAGTTCGGGTGGACGTGCGCTGATAAACTGATACGCTTTATTAAATAATTTTTGAAAGTTTCACAGAAGTGAACTACGAGCGAATTGCACACATTTTAATTTTCCTTCAGGGCGCTAAATGTCGTCTGTCGAAGCCATCGCTGACACGTGTGCGTCGGCACCATTTATTGTACTGTCTGATCGTAACGATTTCTCGTTGCGTGTATGCCCACCATTATGTATGTATGATTTCGCCTGAATGCAAACTATTTTAAAGATTTTTGAATAATTTCTTACATGCTCCTGGAAAGATGGAGAAAAATTGTATTATTTCTCGGCATAGAGGTCGTAGATCTTGTTCCTGCTTTTATAAATACCTACAGTAGCCCAATCACTAATTTACTATTTTTAGCTATATCTACATACCTAAACTTGATTTGATTAAATTCATTATTTATGTTATTTGACAATGTGTTATATAGTTTAATTGGAAAGTTAAAATCTTTTTTTTAGTTAATGGTCTACATTTTACATTTTACTTTTACATTTTACTTAGAAGCCCATTGAAACACATATTTCACACTTGCTACTAATTTAGTACGCAATTACTACCGACACACATGGCTCTGAACAGATTACTATGTCGCTCGAATAACATAACCAATCGCTAATGGAACGCGGTGAAGTCGGATTTACATCGCGATGCGGCATTCAGGGTAACCAACCATAATTCACATGTCGCATTGCACACTCACAGCCATCCCGGCTCCACAACTTGCCCGCGCCTCCCGCGCTTACACCCGCGTGATCAATCCGCCAATCTCTGGCACCGTGACCTATCTCATCAGAAGCGAACCATCACAGCCGCATGGGTGCTACTCTTCGCAAAAGGTATGACTGTGCATAGAAAACAGTCCACGTGCACTTCTCGCTGGCTCCGGCATACCGCTGACTGGTCAACACATGCAGTCCATCAGTACACACTGTACTGCGTTGTGCTCTCCATAAAGTGAACGTTGTGCAATGCTAATGCAAATTAAACTCGGCCATCATAATAACGACGTTCTACTGCAGCGTCCGCTCAGCTCTGAGGCTGTCTAAAGAGTGCCCGCTGGCGTTTGGCAAGTCAATAGCTGTCCTCTGTGACCCCCGCCACCGCGTGTACTCAAATTACAGTAGACAATTTGCACAGTGCTGCCATCTTCAACTTCCGAACACACCCAAGCTAGTTCTAGTAAGGATATTACTGATTTCCGACATATTTATTATATTTTTTATTATTTTAAGGTACACAATTGAAAAAACCTGCACTACAAAACAAGTTAGTGCCTCCTGCAGTGAAACAACAAGAACATCGAAATGGTTTGGAAGAGCCGAAACATAAAGTAACGTCGAAAAATGTAGTATTACGTAAGTCTAATACAACAGCTAAAAAGCAACGTGTCGAAAAACCTAAAGATTTAATTAAGCTTAATTTGGCATCTATTAAAACTTTAGCATTACGTAACAATTATAAAACCGTACAATCAGCTAATTACCCTAAGTTAAACATTATTAATTTAGTAACACCATTCTCTGAAATAAATAAAGTTCATGAAAATATAGCGAAAACCGTTATGTATTGTGAAATATGTCCATTTGAAACAAACCGTGAAAATCAATTGAACAGTCATTTAAGAGCTCATGCTGCGAGTAAATCGTTTAATTGTGATAAATGTTATTATAAAACAATTGATTTAAATCATCTTAAAGAACATAATAGAATACACACTGGCGAGAAATCATACTCCTGTACCGTCTGTAACAAAGCGTTTAATAAACCAAGTCATTTAAGAGAACATTTGAGAATACACACCGGCGAGAAACCATACTCCTGTACTGGCTGTAGCAAAGCGTTTACTCTACAAAGTCATTTAAAGAGGCACTTGAGAATACACACTGCCAAGAAACCATACTCCTGTACCGTCTGTAGCAAAGCATTTACTGAACAAAGTAATCTAAAAACGCATTTGAGAATACACACTGGCGAGAAACCATACTCCTGTACTGGCTGTAGCAAAGCGTTTTCTCAACAAAGTCATTTAAAGACGCACTTGAGAATACACACTGGCAAGAAACCATACTCCTGTACCGTCTGTAGCAAAGCATTTACTGAACAAAGTAGTCTAAAAACGCATTTGAGAATACACACTGGCGAGAAACCATACTCCTGTATCGTCTGTGGCAAAGCATTTACTCACCAAAGTAATCTAAAAACGCACTTGAGAGTACACACCGGCGAGAAACCATATTATGTTTGTGATATCTGTAAGAGAGGATTTGTAAGGAAGAAAAGTCTAAGAAGGCATGTGTCATTACATTGTTAATTTAATATTTTGCAAGAATTGTTCGTTAGTTTGTAAGCATGTTATTATGTATGGATCGAATCTTGCAAGCTGAATTAGAACTACTTCCTCTCAACTTGCAGAGTTGACATTACACACATTACTGTGGTTCCGATGACAATGCACTGTCATGATACTGGTGACCAGACACTACGCCCAGGGTTGGCTCCAGACGAGGGAACTCCTCAACGCATAACATTACGGACTTGAAATTTTATACATATGTATTACTTAATATTAATTCAATTATGATAGCTCGTTAAGTCCACCATATCCTTTCACGCTCAGGAATGACGTGTATAGTTACCAGAAATGTCCTTAGCCGTCAACATAAATCTAAAATTATAGAAGTTTAATGATCCAAATGTGTAATTATCGTATTTAAAGCCGACTAGCGAGTGGGCGGGCCTGATGGTCATTATGGTCAGTGGTCACTGTCGCTCTGACGTCTTTAGCACCAAATAGTCCAGTCATCTTGGTCAAAATTAGGTAAGAATTGCGGAATTTGAGATACCCTACTGAATTTTAATATAAACTAGTATTTTGGCATTCTAAAAGTTGTCTCAAAACCTACATATGGTAGGGTGTACGCGTCAATAAAAATTTGAGGTCAAAGGTCACAAAACTGCATTTTTTGCAAATAATTATCTCATTTAAACTCTCGTGTAAACTGTGGAACAAACTTCTTGCATCGGTGTTCCCTCTAAGCTATGACATGGGGTCCTTCAAGAAGCGGGTCTATCGTCATTTTCTTGGCCGGCAACGCGTTGGTGACGCCCCCAGTGTTACTAATGTCCATGGCCGGCGGTGATCACTTACCATCAGGTGACCCGTCTGCTCGTTTGCCTGCTAAAAGCATAAAAAAAAAAAATCCTATGGGTTTTTTGCTATTTGTATCTTCACCAATATTGTAGAGACTAAAATTCCCTACAACTTTTGTTTCAAAAAATTTTTATACGTTGAATCGTTTTCGAGATACATGGCGGAGAGAGCGCGGTTAAAGCATAATGTAAGGTCAACCAGTATAGTCCTTGAAACCTTTTCAAGAGCCACCAACATACATGCTATTTTGGTATCTGAAAGCTGGCTTAAACCCAGCCTAGACTCCATATCGTACTGCCTTCCTGGCTATAAGCTTATCAGAAACGACCGTACAGGCAAGGGTGGTGGAGGTGTAGCGGTGTACCTACGCAGTGATATCCCCTTCTCTGTTATTTCCTCTTCTCTTTCTCCCTACTCCGCCACTAGCGAGTACCTTTTCTTGGAAGTCCGGCTGGGGCGCGCCAAGGCCGCGCTGGGTGTTGTTTATTGTCCCCCTTCCACCGACTACTTCTCCAGCCTTGAGTGCTCCTTAGAATCTCTGTGTTCGGAGTACACACATCTTATTATCCAAGGTGACTTTAATACTGATCTCTTGATTAATTCGTCTCGAGTTACTAAACTTACTAATATTCTTTCTTCCCTTAATCTAACAATTCTTCCTTCATCACCAACTCACCATAACATAGACAGACCAGATAGTCTTCTTGATTTAACTATTGTATCATCACCCTCACTTGTTACTAAGTATGGTACACTATCTGCCCCTGGTTTCTCCAGACACGACTGTTTGTACCTCTCTTATAAACTCAGACCACCAAAACTTGTACCTGAAGTCGTGTGGATGCGCAACCTTACCAAGATTGATCTGGAGGCCCTCCGAAGAGATGCGGCCAATGTTGATTGGTCGTCTGTTTATAGTACGCAGTCAGTCAACGAAAAAGCAATAGCCTTAAACCGTACTATATTAAAATTATATGACGTGCATGCGCCGTTCAAACCTATCAAGGTAAAAAAGCCTCCGGCGCCATGGATCACACGTGGCGTCCGTATTGCTATGTCACGACGCGATAGGGCTTTTAGAAGATTCAAACGCGACAGGTGCGACGAGAACTGGTGTGTTTATAAAACTGCACGCAACAGGTGTAATCAAATGGTAAGAGCAGCCAAGCGTAGGTACTTTTTTGATCAGTTATCTGGTACATCTTCCGCCGAAATGTGGAAGTTTGTTAACTCTCTTGGCGTGGGGAAATGTCACGCCACGACCGACGTCACTTCTTTTTCCCTCAACGAGTTTAATGCTCATTTCTCTTCTTCTTCTCGTCTTCTTAATTTTAGCACGAACTCTGCTATCGCTGAAATAACTTCCATGGCTGAACCTGGAATAAGTATGTTTTGCTTTTCTCTGGTGTCGGTGGGCGATATTGCAAGAACGATTTCTACCATAAAATCGAAAGCTATTAGGTGTGACGATGTGGGCAGACCTATGGTTTTATTGATTTCGCAACAACTAATACCCCACATAACCCATATAGTCAATTGCTCTCTTGAAACAGGGTTCTTTCCTTCCATTTGGTGTGGGGCCTACATCACTCCACTACCTAAGGTGACAAACCCTAGTGAACTGAAGAACTTTAGACCAATCTCGATACTCCCATACCTCTCCAAGATCTTAGAGGCTATAGTTCACAAACAACTCTCCTCCTTTATTTTCAGTAACAGTCTCCTTAGTCCTTTTCAGTCGGGTTTCAGACCAGGACACAGCACCACAACTGCCCTACTGAAAGTCATTGAGGATATCCGGGGAGGCATGGAGGATAAAATGGTTACCGTTCTGGTGCTTATAGACTTTTCTAATGCCTTTAATATGGTTAACCATGATATTCTCCTTGCCGCTCTTAAACACCTTAGGCTGTCACCCACAACACTGGACTGGTTTTCCTCATATCTTCGTGGACGCCGACAAGCTGTTCGTGTTGGCCGGTTACTATCTGACTGGTGTGACCTTGATGCAGGCGTCCCTCAAGGTGGAATCCTTTCCCCTCTACTTTTCTCGATCTACATTAATTTTCTCACCTACTCACTTGACTGTTCTTACTATTTATACGCAGACGATTTGCAAATTTATGCCCAAGCAAGAACCAATAATATAAATGATGCCATAACTATCGTAAATCGTAATCTTGCTAATGTTAGCTCATGGTCCCTTAAATACGGTATCAAAGTTAATGTCACCAAATGCCAGGCTATTATAATCGGTAGTTCTCGACAGTTAGCTAAACTAGACTACGATTCCGTCATGCCTGTCGCCTTTGAGAATTCTATTATCCCGTACAAATCTAGCGTCAAAGATCTTGGACTGAATGTGGACGCTACACTCAGCTGGTCTGTACAGGTCATGGAGGTCAGCCGGTCAGTTTTTGCCAGGTTGCGCACCTTAAATCGTTTCCGGAATTTCCTCCCAACTCAGGTTAAGATAACCCTTGTGAAGTCCCTTATCCTGCCCATTATAGATTATGCCGATGTGTGCTGCTCCGATATCAGTATGGACCTACTCAATAAGCTGGATCGTCTCGTGAATTATGCCATTCGTTTTATCTTTTGTCTGCGTAAATTTCATCATATTTCCTCCTATCGCCGCCAACTTCAATGGCTTCCCATTCGCGAACGTAGACATGTACGATTACTCACTACCTTGTACGCTATTCTTTTTGAACAAACAACTCCATCGTACCTTAAAGAGAAGTTTGAATTTCTATGTGACACCCATGATCGTCAGTTGCGCTCATCTGACTCTCTTGTACTATCGATTCCCGTTCACCGATCTGGTTTCATGGCAGATTCTTTCGTCGTCAGTGCTACTCGGCTTTGACAAGTTCTTCCGGTCGAAATAAGGAAAGTTTGCAACAGGTTGTCCTTTAAAAAGAGTGTTGCATCCCATTTTCTTAACCAGTACCTGGAAAGTTAGACTAATTGTCTCTTGCTTTAAAAGGTTTAAGAAGACCTTTAACTCTCCCAAAGAATTCACTTATTTGACTTATTGTGAAATCTTAACCACATCATCACTACATTAACACTTATATTGGTACTGAACGAAACGTTATTTTACATAAATTGCTAAGTTACATACAAGATATATGACAAAATGTATTGAGGAATTGCAAAGAAGTGGGTCACTTTAAATAAAAATACTGTCATACCCTCTATGTAGTTACATTACGTGGAGATAAAAACGTACGTCGCTGGATATGGCATTGACGTTAGTTGTTCACAACTACACCTACCTAATTTAATGGTTAACTTATATAAAATAGGAATGTTAATTAATTAATAGTATTTATTAAAATTTGTTTTTATTGTAATACATGTATAATATTTATATTTCGTCTCTGGTTGGCCCAGTTTGAATTTACTGCTTTATTTCTATCCTATACTTTATAATAGTATCCTATTCATAAAATTTTCACATGTGTATTTAATTATATATGCAACTCATAATTATTATATATACCTATTTATACATAACTTGTAGTGTACTTAGTATTTAATACCGCCATCGCTGTTTTCTGCTTTGCCCAAAGGTTGGCTGGTAGAGAATGCTCTTAGCATTAAGCTCGCCTTTTATACTATCCATTTTAGGTATAATAAAGTTTAAATAAAAATAAATAAATAGTCCCGATCAAAACACGCCATATAAAGTTTATTAGTTCTATCTATTTATCTATCTAACAGCCTTTTAATGCCCACTGCTGGACATAGGCCTCCCCTAATTGGCGCCACTCCGACCGGTCCTGTGCCCTCTGAATCCAGCGGCTTCCCGCTGTCTTCTTTAGGTCATCAGTCCAACTGGTCGGGGGGCGACCAGTGCTCCTGTTACCGAGACGTGGCTGCCATTCGAGGACTTTGCAACCCCATCGGTTATCTGTCCTTCGAACGATATGTCCTTCCCCTTAAGAAAATCGTGGATTTTTTCATAGTTATAATTTCATTATTCATTAGGTAGGAAACATTCTATACACTTAGTTTGTTTTAGCATTTTGCAGTAAATTATTTCTAATTAACCAGTGTGATAAACGAGACAGAGAACTGTTTACATCGTCATTCATTTTATTTCTATTCGACTTTAATATGAGAGAAGTGACATCAGCAAACAGGATCATGTCTGCATATTTCTTAATATTGCAGTGATGTACAATTTAAGATACCTCAAATAAAGTATTTGGAATACAAAATGCAAAATACTTTTAAATTAAGTATTTCAGATACCAGATGCAAATAACTTTCTGGAATGGTATCTGAAATACTAGATATAAAATACTTTTTATGAGATCACAGGGTTAATTAAATTAAAGAATTTCGTCGTCACGTAGTCATATATATATTTTCACCAACTGTACACTCTGAACTCTCTATATAAAAAAAAAATACAAAACAAAACCTATGTCATACAAAGAAAAGATTTTAAATAAAGAACCACCACACATAAAGAAAAACATGCACGGTCGCTTGCCGTCACAGAGTAGCTTCCACATTCGTTACTCTGTGTAACGTGTCGGCAAGCGACCGCGGAATATTCTAACCGGTACCTTACGTACAACCGGTACCTTACATACGCGGTTTGCTATATTTTGTAAAAAAACAACGTTTTTAACCGACGAAAAAAAGGAGGAGGCTCTCAATTCGACACGTATATATATTATATTGTATTTTTTAAGGTACACAATTGAAAAAACCTGCACTAGTACAAAACAAGTTAGTGCCTCCTGCAGTGAAACTACAAGAACATCGAAATGGTTTGGAAGAGCCGAAACATAAAGTAACGTCGACAAATGTACTATTACGTAAGTCTAATACAACAGCTAAGAAACAATGTATCGAAAAACCTAAAGATTTAATTAAGAAACAAGTGTCTAATAACCAGTCTTCTATGAAATGTAACGGCAAAACACTATCAAAACCCATAATAATAAATAATTCGGATACAACTATTGATGAAACATCTCAGACTATCAAATCGGTTAGTAACGTTAAATTAAATAATAATTTAGCCTCTGTCAAAGATTTCTTACTATGTAAGGAAATTATCGAATTAGGTAATGACATTGAAATAAATAAAAATGACTTGACATCTTTTGAAGACTCAGCAGTAAGTAAGACTGCCAGAGCCGTGCATCCTGTCAATGTAATGCAATTAAATAATAATAATTTGTTATCTGCTAAACACATTGCAGTAGATAAAAGCTCTGAAACTGCAAAATCAGTCAAAACTTTTAAAATAAATACTAATTTGGCATCTATTAAAACTTTGGCGTTACGTAAAAGTTCTAAAACCGTACAATCAGCTAATGGCCCTAAGTTAAACATTAATAATTTAGTAACACCAAGTTCTCAAATAAATAAAGAAAATACAGCGAATAACGTTATGTATTGTGAAATATGTCCATTTGAAACCAACAGTGCAAAACAAATGAACAGTCATTTAGGAGCTCATGCTGCGAGTGAATCGTTTAATTGTGATAAATGTTATTATAAAACAATTGATTTAAAGCATCTTAAACGTCATAATAGAATACACACTGGCGAGATAACATACTCCTGTACTGTCTGTAGCAAAGCGTTTACTCAACAAAGTCATATAAAGACGCACTTGAGAATACACACTGGCGAGAAACCATATTCTTGTACTGTCTGTAGCAAAGCGTTTACTCTACAAAAATATCTAAAAAAGCACTTGAGAATACACACTGGAGAGAAACCATACTCCTGTACCATCTGTAGCAAAGCGTTTACTCAACAAACTCATTTAAAAAGGCATTTGAGAATACACACTGGCGAGAAACCATACTCCTGTTCTGTCTGTACCAAAACGTATACTGACCAACGAAGTCTAAAAAAGCACTTGAGAATACACACTGGAGAGAAACCATACTCCTGTACCGTCTGTAGCAAAGCGTTTACTCAACAAACTAATTTAAAAAGGCATTTGAGAATACATACTGGCGAGAAACCATACTCCTGTTCTGTCTGTACCAAAACGTATACTGACCAACAAAATCTAAAAACGCACTTGAGAATACACACTGGCGAGAAACCATACTCCTGTTCTGTCTGTAGCAAAGCGTTTACTGACCAAAGAAAAATAAAAAGGCACATGAGAATACACACTGGAGAGAAACCATACTGCTGTACCGTCTGTAGCAAAGCGTTTATTGTACAAAATAGCCTAATAGAGCATTTGAGGGTACACACTAGGGAGAAACCATACTCCTGTAACGTCTTTAGCGAAGCGTTTACTCGACAAAATAGTCTAAAAGAGCATTTGAGGGTACACACTAGGGCGAAACCACACTCCTGTAACGTCTGTAGCAAAGCATTTACTCAACAAGGTAATCTAAAAAGGCACATGAGAATACACACGGGAGAGAAACCATACTGCTGTACCGTCTGTAGCAAAGCGTTTACTCAACAAAATAGTCTAAAAGATCATTTGAGGGTACACACTGGGGAGAAACCATACTCCTGTAACGTCTGTAACAAAGCATTTACTCATCAAAGTGGTCTAAAAAGGCACTTAAGAATACACACTGACGAGAAACCATAGTATGTTTGTGACATCTGTAAGAGAGGATTTACTGTTAAGAAAAGTCTAAGAGCACATTTATCATTACATTGTTAATTTAATATTTTGCAAGATTTGTTCGTTAGTTTGTAAGCATGTTATATGCCTATGGCAACATTATTCATTGCTTGTAAAACAAAATATATTATAATATGGCGTTCTAAATAAAATAATAAAAGTTTTTCCTTCTTTCTATACCATTTTAACAAGCATAAATCCAAAATTATAGAAGTTTAATGATCCAAATGTGTAATTATCGTATTTAAAGCCGACTAGCGAGCGGGCGGGCCTGATGGTCATTATGGTCAGTGGTAGACATGGGTAACTCAACCAAAACGCGTGAGCTGCAAAACAGGTTCTGATTCACAAAGGTGATCTGGAGCTGTGAAGCGGTTCGTGAATCAGCTCAAGGACCTAAAAGATTCATAAGAGCCGACAAGACATTTCAAATTTCAACCTTATTACTATTATCATTAGGGTATATTATCTTAGTCGACGCGAACATTTCAGGTCCAGGTACGGCTCGCAGGTCGCGGGATCTGCTTCACTCTTTAGGTGCGACATTCAAATTTCAACCTTATTACTATTATCATTAGGGTATATTATCTTAGTCGACGCGAACATTTCAGGTCCAGGTACGGCTCGCAGGTCGCGGGATCTGCTTCACTCTTTAGGTGCGACATTCAAATTTCAACCTTATTACTATTATCATTAGGGTATATTATCTTAATCGACGCGAACATTTCAGGTCCAGGTACGGCTCGCAGGTCACGGGATCTGATTCACTTTTTAGGTGCGACATTCAAATTTCAACCTTATTACTATTATCATTAGGGTATATTATCTTAATCGACGCGTACAGTTCAGGTCCAGGTACGGCTCGCAGGTCGCGGGATCTGATTCACTCTTAAGGTACGACATTCAAATTTCAACCTTATTACTATTATCATCGGGGTATATTATCTAAGTCGACGCGTACATTTCAGGTCCTTTGAGCTGAATTGAGACCTGGTCGATCTGTTTTTGAGCTGCAGGTCAACAGGTCACTTTCGTGGGACCTGAATCTTTGAATCAGATCTGATCTGAGTTACACACCTCTAGTCAGTGGTCACTGTCGCTCAGACGTCTATAGCACCAAAAGTGCACAGACGACGCGACCTTGGTCGGTATTATCTAAACACGCGGTAGCGTGTAAGCCAATTTACTAGCTAACAGAATTGGCGAGCAGCACCGTGTGTAATATTACACGAACCATTTGGAGCCACTTTTGACCACCTCATAACTCAAAAACTATTCAACATAAACCTGTCAAATTTGGCTCATTTATTAAGACTTGCGAAATACATACGTCTTCCAAATTTCATAAACACATCTCAAACGGTTATTTAGATATTAACGTCCAAAAATCGAGAAATTTAACACTGACTGACCTATAGATCAAAACTATATCCAACTTCCAGGTGACCTAGAAAGTTAAAATTTGGCATGCAGATAGGTAGTCGGGTGAATACAAAGGAATAAATCTGAAAGTAGTAAATTTTTATCATTTTATGATAATTTTTCAAAAAATTGATTCTAATAGGAACACTTACTTATAACGCCTGAAATTTATGAACAGCAATCAAAATTGATGACAGGTGGTCATTATGTGGAATATATATAAGGAGTGGAATACCACCCTTAATTTTTTTTAATCGAAACATATCCGTTTTAGTACTTTGTGAAGCTTCTAACGGGGGGAAGATGTTCAGTGTACGTACGTATTATTTACGTACAGATTAGTGAGACGTCAGTAGCCGTTATTTCCAGTGTATTGCATTGTTTCATTTTTAATGTGTGAAAAATTATTCTTCTCTTATCTTGTATGGCATGTACACCACTAAATTTTGTATTATTTCCGAAATTATACCAGTTTAAAGTGATTCGAAGTATTGTTTCCAAATATATTATGGCACGTTATCTCATCGAACACAAACTACTTATAACTAATAAGAGTATATTCGACTATCGTATTTATTATTATTATTACTACTATCGTATCGTATCGTATTTATTATTATTATAACAGACTGGGATTTAGTATTAATTATTATTTCAATATTTAGCGGACATGAATAGTAGAAGATCATTACTTATAAATAATGAAGTAATAGGTATTTTGGACCACGGTGCACTAACTACGGATTTAGTTGAAGGGCACTATTACAGTTCATGTATAAGGTAACAAAATTAATCAGTAACGTTATGAATAACTACCTACTAATAATTTCTGTACAAAAAGTAATGATATCCCATCAAAAACATGAATGTAAAGTAAAAGCCAATTTAAAAAAAAAGAATTGAGATCTAAATGGGTGCCAAGTTCTGTGTAGAAAAGCCTAAAATTTTAGTTACAAGAACATGTAATTCAAGCTTTACATTTGAATTGGCTAGTTTTCATTAGTTAGCAACCAACAAACCAAATTTTAGAAAAGTAACATAGGTCATCAACCTAACAGACTTAACAAAGATAATTATACAAATATAATATTATAGCCTAGATAGGTACGTGAAAACTAACCAAGTCAAATGTGGAGCTTGGATTACATGTTCTTGTGACTAAAATTTTAGGCTTTTCTACACAGAACTTGGCACCCATTTAGATCTCAATTCTTTTTTTTTAAATTGGCTTTTACTTTACATTCATGTTTTTGATGGGATCTATACTATAATAAAACTCAAAGGGCAACTTTTCTGTACATTGAATATTTTTTTTAAATTTTGATTAGGGGGCACTTCAATGACGTGTTAGAGCACAAAAATATTTTTTTTTTAGAATTATTGTCTGTCTGTCTGTTTGTCTGTCCGGGCATCACATGAAAACTCTTGAACGGATTTCAATGAAAATCGGTAAAGTTGTTACTAATACTCCGGGTCATATTTTAGGATACTTTTCATCCTGGAAAATTAAAAGGTTTTCCCGGGAAACGGGATGAAAGTTTGTATGGAATATTTTTAAAACATCAACCCATTTGCTTCAGATTTTCAACAAATGTTCCTTGCTTAAATTGATGGAATACATATTTTTCAGTTTTTCAAAATTTTGCAAAAAAAAAAAGAAAAAATACAAATTAATGTCAATATTGCTTATTTTTCAAAACGCGCTCCTGGACGAATCCATTGTAATTTTACATTGGGCTTCAGTATATAAATTACTAAATATAAGTACTTTGATGTAAATTCACCGTTTTTTTAATTTTCTTCTGCAAGAGGTATAAATAATGTAAAACATAATTTCCGTATGCGAAGCTGCGGGCAACAGCTAGTTTAAATAAAATAAAATAAAATTTTCTAGGCTGTTTTATAGCCATTTTGACATGTACGGCAACACTTTTTAACCGACGAAAAAAAAGGAGGAGGTTCTCAATTCGACACGTATATTTTTTTTTATGTATGATCACTCAGCATTCGGCACAGGGTGGTCCGATTTTGATGATTCTTTTTTTAATGAATAGGGTATGCCTTGAAGTTGGTCCCATATTTTTTTGAAAATTTTATTCCCACCCTAAAGGTACGTAAATAGGGGATGATTGATTATTCACCCACGAAATTTTTACCAGTTACCCCAATAACTTTGTACTGGATGATCCGATTTCGATGATTCTTTTTTTATTGAATAGTGTATACGTTGAAGTTATTGTTGTTCAAATTTGGAAACAAAATTTTACCCCTAAAGGTCCGAAAATAGGGGATGATTGATATTTCACTTAGTAAATTTTTACCTGGTTACTGAATCTACCACCAATAAGTTATTATTAATTTTCATAGCAACTAAAAATTAAAAAATAATTACTTTTTAACAAAAAATAAAACCAACGAAAAAAAACTGAAAAGCGAAAAATAAAATAAACCATTTAGTATTATAAATTATGATACAAAATTAACAATAAATAAATAATTTTGAGGCGGTGCCAAACGAAGGAAAAAACAAACTGTGAAAAGATGTGCACCGCGCTGCTGCTGCCGTGTGAATTTCATGCCGCTGCCCTCACAATGAATTTTATGTAATTAATTTTGGTTGTATGTTTGGCACGGTCTCAAAATTATTTATTTATTGTTAATTTTGTATCATAATTTATAATACTAAATGGTTTATTTTATTTTTCGCTTTTCAGTTTTTTTTCGTTGGTTTTATTTTTTGTTAAAAAGTAATTATTATTGCTTCTTTTATAAGAATGTGAATATTGTGTGAATGTCTCAAAGATTAATTCCTCTGTATACAATTGTATGGATTGTATTGTATGGATGTTGTTGTATATTGTAGGAATTGTATGGATGGATGGATGGATACAATTGTATGGTGTGCATAAAGTATTCTTTGTGCATGATTTTTATTGTTAAATTTATTTTTATCCCGAACTTTCATTATGTAGTATAAAAAATGCTTAATTACGCCAAAGAAGGCATATATAATTTAAAAGGTAAGGTATTTTAGGTACTCGGGTACTCGGGTACGAACGTTTGGTACGTTTAAAAAAAAAACTTTTTAACTTTTGATTTTTATTTTTTTTAATAAATTAGTTTTATTTAAATAAAAAATATTTAATACTATTTTGAGTTTCATTGCACCTAGTAGCACAGATTAAAACCTTTGGTCCTTTTCGTCAACCCATTTTAGGGTTCCGTACACCAATAGGAATTAACCCCTATAGGATTGCTTTGTGGTCTGTGAAATTCTTTTATCTCAGGACCACAAGGAGGTAGGTATATTGAAATCAATATCAAATACTCAGGTCTGCTCTTGGAGCTGTAAAAACTTTTTCTATGTAAACAGCCGGCAAACGAGCTGACGATCCACCTGATGATAAGTGGCTATCGTCCCCCATGGATATCAGCAAAACCCAAGTCATCACTGATGTGTTGCCTGCCAAGAAAAACAGAAGGAAAAGAAAACTCAAGCCCCCAGCCGCACGACGAGTCCTTTGAGGGCAAGAGTGGTAGCTGTCCAGGTGGCGTGCTTCAGTAGGAGGCAGTATTACCTCGAAACGCGCACGGTGCTCTTTCTAAACTCGTACTCAATTCAAGGCACGCGTCCTCCAATCGTGCACTGGTTTGCAACGCAAACTGTTCTTATAAACACGTGAAAGAATAATAAAGAATAAATAAAAATAAAGAAAATTGAGAATTGATGGAGTCCTTTTTTTCTCACGACGTACTTACACTTGACAGAAGCGAGATCGTCACTTAGTGGGTGTTCACACTGAACTCGCGGGCGCGGGCGCGGGTGCGGGCGCGGTGGCGGATTCGTGTTCACACTGGCGGCCAGGCGTTTGCGCGATTGTGACATGTTGTCAGAGGTTGAAAACATGGACGACGATCTTTTTTTAACCGAAAATTCATACCTAAAGTTCCATTTAGGTACTCACCCTCCATATCAGGAAACAATTCAGCAATTTCCTTCCTTAGTTTATTAAGAATGTTTCTGTTCATAAGATGCCTGTGTTTACTCTGCCAAATCTGAGTTCAAATCAAATCAGTTCTAGCCTGAATAGTACTAATAAACTCTTCTGTATTGAAGGACATGATCTTAGATGAAAGAACAACCCTTTAATCTGGGGACATAATGAATTCATGTGCTATCGTTTCTAGCGACAAGTTCAAAATGGTTGAACTTACCTGACATAATCGCGCGTTCCGCCGCTAGTTTACGCTTCCCGCCCACGTCAGTCTTTTTGTAGGACCGATAATCGGCCCGATTTTTTCTTCCATATTATTTCTGACCGACTTTTTGACCGACTATTGCTATCAGTACGTTCTATTTTTCTCCTACAAAAAAGCGGTCACCGATTATCGGACGTGGGCGGGAAGCGTCAGTGTGAACACACTCATACATTCTCATGCGTTTGATATTGCCGCTAGCGGGCCGCGCGCGGTTGTCGCTAGCGTGCCCGCTACTTACACCGCACGTGCGTTTTGTATGTGAACACTTCCATAGTAGTTCATATGTTTGAAATTTCGCGACCGCGACCGCGCCCGCGAGTCAGTATGAACAAGCACTTACAAAATCTACGTGAAAGACAAAGAGACAAAATATATTTTTTTTGTCCCCCTTACCGTGGCCGATTACATTCAAATTCAAATCAATTTATTGTGGAATATAGGTACACAGGTATGTTACATAGGTAAATTCCGCTATATCCTTGCCACATATGGACGTACAATAATAGCTTAGAGGTCAATAATACAATAATTATACAATAAGAAACAATAACGAAAAAATATTAAATGTTAAAAGTATGAAAATCAATAATTTAATTATATAATAGTCAATAATAAACAATAATCAAAATTAATAATAATAATAAAAATGCGCTATAATTTATCCGTCATGTATTCATTAATAGTTTAATAACACTTGTCAAGGAGAAGATTTTGCAGTCGTTGTTTAAAAAGTTCAGTGTTGGTTGTCGTTCTTATTATCTTAGGTAATTTATTGAATATTGAAGGAGCTTTACCTAATATATTTTGTTTATATAAGGTAGTTTTACATACCGCTGCACATATTTTATTGTTATTACGAGACCTTGTGCGAAACTGAAATAGTTCTGAGTTATTTTTAACGAACATAGCACATTCTAAAACGTACAAGCTTGGCAAAGTTAGAAATTTTAATTGTTTAAAATGTGGTTTTCATGAATCCCTTTGCTTAATATTACATATTGACCTCAGGCACATTTTCTGTGCTTTCAAAGCACGCTCGCTATTTGTTGAGTTCCCCCAAAAGATGACACCATATCTAAGCGTCGAGGAGACGCATCCGTGGTAGGCTGTAATAAGCGTTTTTTGATATGCAACTTTGCGTAGCATGCGTAATGCATATGACAGCTTACTGCACAGGGATCGATACTGCGGCCGTTGCTATTTGTATTATATAGCGCGGATGTAATAAAGCAGATCAGATATTGTAAATACCACATGTACGCCGATGATATTCAACTTTATACCTCTTTTAAACCATCTGAAACTAAGGCTGCCCTTGAAAAATTAAATTCCGACTTGCACCAAATTTGTGAGTGGTCAGAGAATAACACTCTAGTGTTAAATCCGCACAAATCTAAGTACATGATACTAGGCACCCGGAAACAAGTACCTAAATAAAATTTCTGCTCAATCACCGTGCGTATTTGTGAATGGGGAAGCGTTAGAGAGAGTATCGGAAGCCCGTAACCTCGGTGTCGTGATGGACGAGTCGTTGCGGTTTGAAAACCGGTAGTGAACGTTGTGCAATGCTAATGCAAATTAAACTCTGCCATCATAATAACGACGTTCTACTGCAGCGTCCGCTTAGCTCTGAGGCTGTCTAAAGAGTGCCCGCTGGCTGGCGGTTGGAAAGTCAATAGCTGTCCTCTGTGACCCCCGCCACCGCGTGTACTCAAATGACAGTAGACAATTTGCACAGTGCTGCCATCTTCAACTTCCGAACACACCCAAGCTAGTTCTGGCTTGACGTTCCATTTTATGATTTGATATTACTGATTTCCGACATATTTATTATATTTTTTTATTATTTTAAGGTACACAATTGAAAAAACCTGCACTACAAAACAAGTTAGTGCCCCCTGCAGTGAAACAACAAGAACATCGAAATGGTTTGGAAGAGCCGAAACATAAAGTAACGTCCAAAAATGTAGTATTACGTAAGTCTAATACAACAGCTAAGAAACAACATATCGAAAAACCTAAAGATTTAATTAAGCTTAATTTGGCGTCTATTAAAACTTTAGCATTACGTAACAATTATAAAACCGTACAATCAGCTAATTACCCTAAGTTAAACATTAATAATTTAGTAACACCAAACTCCGAAATAAATAAAGTTCATGAAAATATAGCGAATAACGTTATGTATTGTGAAATATGTCCATTTGAAACCAACCGTGAAAATCAATTTAACAGTCATTTAAGAGCTCATGCTGCGAGTAAATCGTTTAATTGTGATAAATGTTATTATAAAACAATTGATTTAAAGCATCTTAAAGAACATAATAGAATACACACTGGCGAGAAATCATACTCCTGTACAGTCTGTAACAAAGCGTTTAGTAGACAAAGTCATTTAAGAGAACATTTGAGAATACACACTGGCGAGAAATCATACTCCTGTACCGTCTGTAACAAAGCGTTTAGTAGACAAAGTCATTTAAGAGAACATTTGAGAATACACACTGGCGAGAAACCATACTCCTGTAACGTCTGTAACAAAGCGTTTACTCAACGAAGTGTTCGAATAAAGCACTTGAGAATACACACTGGCGAGAAACCATACTCCTGTAATGTCTGTAACAAAGCGTTTACTGAACAAAGTGATCTAAAAAAGCACTTGAGGATACACACTGGCGAGAAACCATACTCCTGTACCGTCTGTAACAAAGCGTTTACTGAACAAAGTGATCTAAAAAAGCACTTGAGGATACACACTGGCGAGAAACCATACTCCTGTACCGTCTGTAGCAGTGCTTAATACTCGAGGTTATCTAAAAAAAGCATTTGAGAATACACACTGGCGAGAAACCATACTCCTGTACCGTCTGTAGCAAAGCATTTATTCAACAAAGTAATCTAAAAACGCACTTGAGAGTACACACCGGCGAGAAACCATATTATGTTTGTGATATCTGTAAGAGAGGATTTGTAAGGAAGAAAAGTCTAAGAAGGCATTTATCATTACATTGTTAATTTAATATTTTGCAAGATTTGTTCGTTAGTTTGTAAGCATGTTATTATGTATTACTTAACTTAACTTTATATATTACTTAATATTAATTCAATTATGATAGCTCGTTAAGTCCACCATGTCCTGTCACGCTCAGGAATGACGTGTATAGTTACCAGAAATGTCCTTAGCAGTCAACATAAATCCAAAATTATAGAAGTTTAATGATCCAAATGTTGAATTATCGTATTCATAGCCGACATAGTCATTATGGTCAATGGTCACTGCCGCTCAGACGTCTATAGCACCAAAAGTACACAGACGACGCGACCTTGGTCGGTATTATTTAAATAAATCTAGGGGCACGACAGTGCCCCCCCCCCTGCCAAGTCGAGCAAAAAAGCGGCACGGTCGTACCATCCTTTTCTCGAAGCAATTCGGGCCATTTTCGACCCCCTATAACTTCGTTGTGGATAAAGCTGCCTGAAGCCTGAATTTTCAGTACTCAAGCAGGCATTGTATAAACACGGTATATTCAAATTTCATTCAGTTTGAACCAGTAGTTTAAGAATTATCACTAGTCAAAGTTTCTTAATTTCGTCACTGACTGAACGATCATCAAAACTCTAAGGCACTTCTAGCAAACATAGAAGCTTCAAATTTAGAACACAATTAGTGTTTAGTGTATAGATCAAGGAAAAACTAAAATATTTCGCTATTTCGGTCCAGTTTTCTAAATCCACCAACTGCATAAATAACTTTGTAATCCCATATAAATATACAGGATTACAAAGTTATATTTGCAGTTAATGAATCAGTGTACCTGTGTAATAATATGTATAATATAATGGAATAATAGGTGTAGATAGGTACCTTGATATAATTATGTTCAAAGGTAAGGTGTTATGTAAAATGGTCAACGGAATGAAAAAGCAAGAATGGGATATTTCTTATGAAATTGTACCAAAATCCCGCAAAATATTAAATAGACTAAATTGCCCGAAATTGTTGGTATTCAAGAAGTAGAAGGTACTGGAAAGGAAAAAATTAGGACTATCTGCAAAAAGAAATGAGATGCCATCAAAACATAACTTATAAAAAACCAAGTCTCGCAACTCAGCTCTTCTACCGTAAAAAGTTGTGAGATCCATGTAAAACCAAGTCGGTTAATTTATTAAGTCTCTACTTAAGGGTCCTTCTGTCTTAAGTTATTACGTAATTAGCTGACCTAACAACATCTTATAGTGACCATATCAATATTAAAAATCTTTTATATTTTAAATAAATAGGCGAAAAGAATCCGTAACCAAAAGTATAATAATATCTGTTTCAAATTATACGATTTTGTGTATCACTATTCTGCTTGAACCAGTCTACGTTGTTTTTTATGAATAGAATATAACTGTAAATAAATTGAGACGCTACTGTTAATGTGTCTATTTCTTTTAAATTTCTCCCGCAGAGAATGGTGCGATTTTAATTTATTAAAGGTTCTGATTGCCCTTTTCTGCAAAACAAATATCGCATCAATGTCAGCCGCAGAACCTCACATCGATAATATCAATAATTATAATAACATAGGACATGAGGCTATGAAAGTATGCAAAATAGCTAGTTCCGTAGTTTAGCAGTTTCTACATCAGTAAACTGTCTTATCTTTCTAATGGTATGAACTGACCTACTTAGCTTATTCACGAGAGCAGATATATGGGTGTCCCTTATAGTTTAGAATCTAAGGTGACACCCAAGAAAACCGTGGATTTTTTCATATTTATAATTTCATTATTCATTATTCCGTACTTTTGGTAGGAAACATTCTATACGCTTAGTTTGTTTTAGCATTTTGCAGTAAGTTATTTGTAGTAAACCAGTGTGATAAACGAGACAGAGAACTGTTTACATCGTCATTCATTTTATTTCTATTCGACTTTAATATAAGAGAAGTGACATCAGCAAACAGGATCATGTCTGCATATTTCTTAATATATTCAGTGACGTACAAGATACCTCAAATAAAGTATTTGGAATACAAAATGCAAAATACTTTTAAATTAAGTATTTCAGATACCAGATGCAAATAACTCTCTGGAATGGTATCTGAAATACTAGATATAAAATTCGTATCTTTTAAATACTTTTTATATAAAATACTTTCGTAAAAAACAACGTTTTTTTAACCGACGAAAAAAAAGGAGGAGGTTCTCAATTCGACACGTATATATATTATATTGTATTTTTTAAGGTACACAATTGAAAAAACCTGCACTAGTACAAAACAAGTTAGTGCCCCCTGCAGTGAAACAACAAGAACATCGAAATGGTTTGGAAGAGCCGAAACATAAAGTAACGTCCAAAAATGTAGTATTACGTAAGTCTAATACAATAGCTAAGAAACAACATATTGAAAAACCTAAATATTTAATTAAGAAACAAGTGTCTAATAACCAGTCTTCTATGAAACGTAACGGCAAAACACTGTCAAAACCAGTAATAATAAATAATTCGGATACAACTATTGATGAAACATTTCAAACTATTAAGTCGGTTAGTAACGTTAAATTAAATAATAATTTAGCGTCTGTCAAAGATTCCTCACTATGTAAAGCTCCAGAAACTATCGAATTAGGTAATGACATTGAAATAAATAAAAATGATTTGACATCTTTTGAAGACTCAGCAGTAAGTAAGACCGCCGAAATCGTACATCCTGTCAATGAAATGCAATTCAATAATAATAATTTATCTGCTAAACATATTACAGTTGATAAAAGCTCTGAAACTGCAAAATCATTCAAAACTTTTAAAATAAATACTAATTTGGCATCTATTAAAACTTTGGCGTTACGTAAAAGTTCTAAAACCGTACAATCAGCTAAGTTAAACATTAATAATTTAGTAACACCAAGTTCTCAAATAAATAAAGAAAATATAGCAAATAACGTTATGTATTGTGAAATATTTATATGTCCATTTGAAACTAACAGGGAAAATCAATTAAACAGTCATTTAAGAGCTCATGCTGCGAGTGAATCGTTAAATTGTGATAAATGTTATTATAAAACAATATAGTCTTGGATCAAGGATGGATGATATAAAAGACTATTTTTGCAATTATTGGTGTATTTCAGTACAGAAAGCAATTGAATTGTAAACAGAACTATGCTCGGGTCGCGCAGGAGTCCCGGAATTATTGTAATATATCAATACGAAAAGCACGCGCAACTCGCATTTTCGCCGCGTACGTCACACACCACAGATACTCTGTAGGATTAGGGATGTGCTGTTACTCTAGTGCTGCGAACATTGTACTAGTCTAGTAGGTGAGCGGGGACACGACGTACCCTTGAGGTACGATTAGACGGTTTAACCACTGAGGGTGCTATAACAATTGATTTAAAGCATCCTAAAGAACATAATAGAATACACACTAGGGAGAAACCATACTCGTGTAACGTCTGTAACAAAGCATTTACTCAAAAAAGTGATCTAAAAAGGCACTTGAGCATACACACTGGCGAGAAACCATATTCCTGTCCTGTCTGTAGCAAAGCGTTTAGTCAACAAAGTAATTTAAAAGAGCATTTGAGGGTACACACTAGGGAGAAACCATACTCCTGTGACGTCTGTAACAAAGCATTTACTCAACAAAGCGTTCTAAAAACGCACTTGAGAATACACACTGGCGAGAAACTATACTCTTGTACCGTCTGTAGCAAAGCGTTTACTCAACAAACTAATTTAAAAAGGCATTTGAGAATTCATACTGACGAAAAACCATACTCTTGTACCGTCTGTAGTAAAGCGTTTACTTTACAAAGTGATCTAAAGAGGCATTTGAGAATACACACTGGCGAGAAACTAAATTTGTTTGTTTTGTCTGAATAAAAATGTTTTATTTTAATAAAAAATATTTAATACTATTTTGAGTTTCATTGCACTTAGTAGCACAGATTAAAACCTGTGGTCCTTTTCATCTTCCGATTTTAGGGTTTTGTACAGCAAAAGGAATAAACAAAACCCTTATAAGATTGTTCTGTGGTCCATCTGTCTGTGAATTTTTTTTATCTCAGGACCACAAGGAGGTATATTGAAATCAATATCAAATACTCAGGTCTGCTCTTGGAGCTGTGAATTTTTTTCTATGTAACTAGCCGGCAAACGAGCTGACGATCCACCTGATAATAAGTGGCTATCGTCCCCCATGGAAATCAGCAAAATCCAAGTCATCACTGATGTGTTGCCTGCCAAGAAAAACAGAAGGAAAAGAAAACTCAAGCCCCCAGCCGCACGACGAGTCCTTTGAGGGCAAGAGTGGTAGCTATCCAGGTGGCGTGCTTCAGTAGGAGGCAGTATTACCTCGAAACGCGCACGGTGCTCTTTCTAAACTCGTGCTCAATTCAAGGCACGCGTCCTCCAATCGCGCACGGGTTTGCAACGCAAACTGTTCTTATAAACACGTGTTCATAGCGATGCAGGTATGCATGGTATGCATGAAGTTCGCGCGCAATATATAATGTCATAGATTTAGAACCAGTTTTAGTTTCGGGGGGGGGGGGGGGGGGAAGTACAACGACTAAAAGTACATAAAATAACCCTAAAGAAAATTGAGAATTGAGGGAGTCCTTTTTTTCTCACGACGTACTTACACTTGACAGAAGGGAGATCGTCAGTTACAAAATCTACGTGAAAGACAAAGAGACAAACATTTTTTTTTGTCCCCCTTACCGTGGCCGATTACATTATACATATATGTATATTATTTGTCATAAGTGATAACAATGGTGAGTTGTGACTAGGGCATGCAATTATCCGTTCATTTTAGTATCCGGATAATTCGAATAGTTCCTGAATATTATCCGGATAATATCCGGATATCCGGATAATATTTGGAAGGCTAAATTCAAATAATTTATAAATTAAATCAATATTTTTAATACAAATACTTATTCAGAATTAAGTTTAAAACTTCGGTAGATGTATCAGCGCGCTGCTAAGCTTCATAGGTTTCACCCTAATATCGCATTTGGTCATGAACTCATGAGCAGTGTTCTTAGGGTACTTCATACTTTTCCACCACATCGAGCTGGTACTGTCTTTGTCTAAAACCTAACTCATACCAATATTTCTGATCTTGTTGTTAGCATCACTGTTTTTTTTTCGGCCGACGAAAAACCAGACAGGTCACCTGATGGTAAATGGTCATCGTCGCCTATGGACATGAGCAATACCAGAGGAATCGCCAATGTTTCCGGGCCCTGAAGGAGAACTCTTTTTACACCTTTTTTGAAGAACCCCATGTTATAGCGCTCCGGAAAGAAGGAAGCTCATTCGACAGTTTGCATGTCCGTGGCAAAAAAGATCATGAAAATCGGACCATAGAGGTTCTCCACGAGTCCAATCGGTGTGGATGAAACTCACCGAGCACTCACCGTTGTAAAGTCGCCATTTCTTCTGAAACTCGGGTGTTCTAACCTGTGAGTGACTCGTGGATCGTTGACAATTCGGATCACGCGTTTCTGTACAGCGTCAAATGTATTAAGCTAGTATTGTGGCTACCTTGCCCAGAGGTGGGAACACATTTGAGGCCTGATCTGAGCTTTGTAAAGCATGAGTAGGTGCCTTGCAGTAAAGTACTGCTTAGCTCGGTTCAGGACACAAAGTTTCTTGGAGATCAGCTTAGCCTTGCCTTCTGAATGACCTAAAACTTTTACTCACGGTGAGCGCGGTATCTTGGAATTGAGGCGTTATAACAAGGTTTTCTTAGCGTTAAGCGCGCAAACTTGTGTCTTCACAGTCCCTTGGGAAACGCCGACTTTTTTATAGGTTTCATATCCGAGCAACTACCGTTTATGATCTTGATGTGTCGCTCAGAAAACTAGCTACCTAACTGCATATTAACTTCTCAAAGATACCATAAGATGGTAACTTCGTGAGAAGGCCCCAGTGCCAGACCCGGTTAGCGATATCTAGGTTGACTGTCAGAGCTTCCCCGTTGCGATCAAGAGCCAGCTGAACGACCGTGGCGAAAAACCGTATTGTCGATCATTGATCATTGATGTTTTTGCATCAAAGGAGACGGAGCTTGCTCACCTTTTCCGCAGAGCAGAGCGAGAGAGTGAACTTATCGGACTCATTCTCAACAAAAGGAAACAAAAATAATGCTTATCGACAGCACTGATCAAATCTCTAGGACTGGAGAACTCTCGTAGGTTGAATTGGTCAACGAGTTTGTGGTACACAGAAGCGGTACTTATCAAGAAGGATGTGGGAAGTAAATCAAGTTAAACGCAAGAAACATAGCTGAAAATGCTATAAACAAATTAATGAAATATGGCAAGATCTAAAGATCTCTAATGTTACCAAGACCAGTTCAAGACATTAGTTTTGAGATGTTATGTTCGATTAGGAAGCGTTGCATACCACGGTCTATCATGATTACCAATATTGGCTCAAAGCGGTAACGTAGCTTCAATACTAGAGTTATGAAGATGTTATTAGGAAATCCTTGTGTGTTTTGGTGACATTTACTGCAAACATTCACTAGTTTCTCCGTTGCAACGGTTGAGAAGGTTGGTCACCAGGAAAAGTGAAGGGAGCTGATAAAAGCAGTGAAGGAACTTCATCAAGGGTACGACCCTCAGTAATAAAGAATGCGACACAGAAGTATCAATTTCAATTGTAAAGCGATAGTAGCTTTGCCTTTTATTTCTCCCTCCAGCAATTCCCAACACTGCTCGATTTCTGTAGTCAATTGCTATACAACTGCTTGACTTCTGGGCTCAGTTTTTGAGCTGTGCTTTATAGTAAGCTAAGAGTAAGGCATGAATATTCCCTAGAACCAGGTTTCTTCTCGAAGGAACACCGTGAGCGTGCTCAACCACCCAGACGTTGCCTTTATTATACATATTATGTATTGATTACGTTGCCTTTTCTGTGTTACTATTATTGAAATTGCAAACATGATTAGGACATGACTTGGACACTTGCATTTATTGTTAAGAAATATCCAGTTGCCATTTCTTCTTTGGAATTAAGTTGTATTTTATGCGAATATAGTATCCATATTACATTAATACAGTTTAAAATATTATATCTCGGTGCTTTTAATATATTTCAATTGAAAAAACGTATAAAATAATAAAATTAATTACTATTCAAATTATCCGGATTATCCGGATAGTAAAAAGCCCAATATCCGGATATGAAATTCGGCGGATATCCGGATAATTCGAATATCCGGATAGTAAGCCCTAGTTGTGACAAACAATGAAGAGTAAGTTAGCTATTTGGAGATTTAAAGTTTCAGTTTTTTTATTAAGCAAAAAATCGTAATAAGTTTAAGTACGATGGTGGGTATTAGTATTCTGGGCTGCTTGTTAAATTTTGTTACATTTCTTTTAAAATAATGTCAAAGAAACGTAAATTATCTGTCTCATGTGCGGCCATGCCGTGGCTGAATCATAAATCTCATCCTGTGATCTCATCTTATCAATCAATCATCTATGCATAATGTAATCGGCCACGGTGACAGGGACGAAAAATAAGATTTTTGTCTCTGTCTTTCACGTAGATTTCGTAACTGGCGATCTCGCTCT
Organism: Thymelicus acteon; assembly: GCA_951805285.1. Classification (NCBI taxonomy): domain Eukaryota; kingdom Metazoa; phylum Arthropoda; class Insecta; order Lepidoptera; family Hesperiidae; genus Thymelicus; species Thymelicus acteon. The sequence continues at coordinate 11,202,268 of OX638238.1, read as the reverse complement.
GTCTGTATGGGAGAATCTACTGGTTCTGAATCTATAAGCTGAGCTACAACATGTTCCGGTGGCGACTCCTGCGCGCCGTACTTCCCACCCACCGTCATGTCAGCGACACGCTCAAGTTCTTCATCGCCAGCAAGCGGTCCACGTTCCAGCCGGAGACCAACGCAGTGCTGGACAGACATGGGGCCTTATGTAGTTAGTAAATGTTTGGGGTTGGCTATAGATCTAAGGTAACTGAATTTGATATTGGTGTGAGTTGAGAGATGTAGCTAGGGTTTAGTGTGAACGTTTAAAACTATTTTTAGATACCGGAGATGCGTTTTGAATTAAATACGACAAAAATAAATTTAACAAAAATTGCGTATTACGTGTAGACAATTCTTGTCAATTTGGTCTACAGTTAGAGGGTACTTTGTCAAAAACGAGTGAAATGGACGGTAGCACAAAACTTATTGCACTGTCAATGTTGTGTTCAGTTATTCCGTTAATCTTCGTATTACGTGAATGTGATTTCTTGTGTTTCTTTTGGATTTTCGACGATTCCTGCTGTGTTATTGGACTGATTTGACTTCTTCTCATACGTTACTTAGCTTATCCCTACTCCACGCAGTCTTGTTTGCCCTACCCCTAGAGTGTTTTTTAGAAGCCGTAGGCGCGGAGGGAGCGTAGTCCCCGCCTGCTGTAACAAAGCACAGGCACCCGGGTGAGCCGGAGCGGCTGAGGCTGGTCGCTTGTGTTTGTTTTGGATTTTTTTTAATTTCCAGATGTAAGTCGAAATGGTTACAAAACCGACTTAGTCAACCCCGACCCCACGTGGTACTAGTCTGCCCTACCCCTAGAGTGAATGTAAACCCCGGAGGCGCGGAGGGAGAGCAGCACCCGCCCGCTGTAACAAACTGCAGGCACGCAGCTGCATAGGCGAGCATGAAGTGCCTGCAGTTTGTTACGCAAGGGCGGAAGGGCTGCACTTCCCGCAGCGCCGGAGACGTTTGGAAGCCTGTTTGTGTATCAAAAACCCCTAAATTCTCCCTAAAAGTGCATGTAATGTAATTTTGTAATTATAATGATTTGTCTCATTATTTTTCCAAAATAATAGTAGAAGTGGTGTACTGTCTCCCCATTCGGAGGTCAAATTTTTGCTTCTTCCTCCACAACCTGACAGTAATTTAGAGTAGTTTATGATAAATATTAAGCAGTTTTCACAGATTTATCCTCAAAATAAAAATAAAAAAAAACTCAAAAACTATGTTTTCCTTCCCCCCAACTCCATCTCCCTTCCACTGATACTAAAGAAATACGTTTTTCCTATGTATTATAATTTTACAAAAAAAATCATAACTCGAAAACTATACCTTTCCGGTACATAAAAATTGTAGTGGAGGGCTCCCCTTTACCCCCCCTCCCATCCGCTTCTCCCCACCCCGAACGCAGGTACCTTAGATCTATAGTTTTACCAATGTTTGTTTTGTAGCAAGTGTTTTATTTTAAAACAGTGACAGCGCTGCCTCTAATCGTCTTCCGTAAACTCACCACACTATGTTTCGATGGCGACTCTCACCTTGCTTCTACTCTCTGCACGTGCACAGGAGCTGAGCTAATAACTTCCCGAATCCTGCCCGCCCGTCGGAGATACGCTTCATCGCCAGCAACCGGGCTAGCGGTCCGCGTTCCCGCCGGAGACCAGCGCGGTGTTAGACAGACATGTCGCTTTGTTTAGTTAGATAATGGTTAGCCGAATACTGGGTTTATTGTGGCTTGAAGTGACTTCTTGTGCTAGTCAGCTAGTGTATGGCACCGACGCCAGCTTCCTCAATCTTTATAGCATTGAAATATTTTTGTGCTCGTATAAGCCTACGTATAGCCTAGCCTCAGAGAGAAAAATAAGTAGCCTGAGAGAGGAAAGGTAGTGAGTTTTAATATAGTGTACCAAAATCTGATGTCAAAATGGGGTAATTAAAATTGGAGATGCAACACTCCCCAGCGTTGGGGAAATTGGAATAAAACTCGTTGATCGTTGATATTCTTATATTAGGTTTCATATTAGGTACCATTATTATGTCTTGTTTATTAACTTCAGATGAAAAAATATAAAAGACAATGTTATATTATGATTATTATGACGACCCTATAGCCTAGTTGGTAGCGACCCTGCCTGCGAAGCGAGGGGTCCCGGGTTCGATTCCCGGCCGGGGCAGATATTTATGTGACAGATACATATTTGTACTCGGGTCATGGGCTGAGTAAGATATTCGTAAATATAACGGGAGCACAAATGATACGACCGAATGGATGCATGCAACTGATTTTTTATTAATTTGCTATTACCCTCAACATACGTAACACCTCCCCCCTTAAAAAATGTATACAATATAAACAAATAAGCAATCAAAAAAAAAAATTGTATATATATGTAAAGTAACAAAAAGAAAAAAAAAACTTTTAACTCAGTTAACTAAAAAAAAAATTTGCTATAGCTAATTATTCTTTTTATTTATTACTAATATCTCATAGCTAGTAACATTATGTAAGTAAATATTTTCGTATTTAGGTACTAAACATATTTTTTTACACGACACGACCTAATTGGTCGTTTAGGCGATGGTAAAGATGGTTTCGGTGACTTTGTAACACCTTCATTATTGTTATTTGAATCCTGAATTTCTAATTCCTGATTTAAAGTGACGTTATCGTTTTCAGCAGATTGCGTACTTTCTAATGCTACTTGTGACGTTTCCTCGTTATTGTATTCGGCGGGCGTTTCCGAATGTGACAAAGAGAAACGCATTCCAGGCTTCCTGGGAGTGATAAGTTGATCGATGTGTCTCTTCCACTCTTGACCCTCCGAGAGCCGTACCCGGTAAGTGACCGGGGTGTCGCGCGTGATGACCGTGGCCGGCGCCCACTTGTCAGCGCGCGGCCTGTAGTCCCTCGCCAGGACGGGCTGGCCGGGCTCCGCGCTGCGCTCCATGCCCCCCACGCCGCGCTGCGCCCCCGCTCGCTCCTGCGCCGCTTCCACTGTGCTCAGTGTACTCACGCTCGGCTTGACCACGTCCAGTCTGCTACGTAAGCGTCTACCTAGCATGGCCTCTGCGGGTGACACTCCTGTTGTCGCATGATCGCAGTTGCGGTATTGAAACAAAAATTTTGTAACTGCGGTGTCGATATCTGCGCCCTCGTGTTTAGCCTTCTTCATTGCCCTCTTTACCGACTTAACGGCGTTCTCGGCGGCGCCGTTTCCCTCCGGTCTGTAAGGGCTCGTAATGGTGTGAGTGATATAATTTTTTAACATAAAACCAGCAAACTCACTCGAAGAGAACGGTGGGCCCCCGTCGCTGACCACTTGAGTCGGCAAACCGAATCGCGCAAATTGCTCCCGCAGTTTTAATATGGTCGCCCCGGCCGTCGTGGTGCTCATCTTCTGAACTTCGATCCACTTGCTATGAGCATCGACGGTCACGAGGTAGTGCTTACCTTGAAACTCGGCAAAGTCGATGTGGATCCGTTGCCACGGGCGCGCAGGGAACGCCCACGGGTGCAACGCGGCCCGAGGCGGCGCGTCGCGTTGCCGGCAGCACGCGGAGCATTCTCGACACATTCTTTCTATATCGGAGTCGATTTGAGGCCAGTAGACGAAACTTCTAGCAATATTTTTCATTTTTACCACCCCCAGGTGCCCTTCGTGCAATTCTCCGAGAATTTGTCGTCTAAGAGGCTCGGGTATGACCACTCGGTGATTGTATAACAGGCAACCACCGTCTAACGAGATAGAATCTTTACGGTTAAAATAAGGAGTTTCACTCTCGGATGCCGCCCCGGACGGCCAACCGTTAACGACATAATTGTAAATATTTTGTAATATTTTATCTTTCTGCGTGAACGAAGCCACGTCTTTAGCGCTTACTGGAAAATGTTCCTCGACATAATTAATATATGATACCGAAACCAAATTTAAATCGCGTTTCCGTTCATGAGGCAATGGCAATCGCGACAGTGCATCGACGTTACCGTTATCGATCGACTTAACAAATTCGATTTTAAAATCGTAAGCGGCCAGCTTAGTGGCGTACCGCTGCAGCCGACTAGCCGCGGTCTGCGGCAAGCCCAGTTTTGGTCCAAAAATGAATGTGAGTGGTTTATGATCGGTTTTGATTATAAACCTCCGACCGTAGAGATATTGATGGTGTTTCATAACGCCACTAAATATAGCCAAAGCCTCTTTATCGAGTTGACTATATGCGCGTTCGGCTGCGTTGAGCGTACGCGACGCGAAACAAATAGGACGCTCCGTGCCGTCCGGGAACCGGTGAGATAAGACGCTGCCAATGCCATATGAACTGCTATCGACAGATAGAACCAGCGGCAACTCCGGATCGTAATGTACTAGAACCCGTTTGGTTAACATCATATTTTTAATTTTACAAAATGATTTATTGCACTCGTCACACCACTTCCAAGTAATATTTTTGCGAAGTAATCTATGTAAAGGATGCAGTAATGAACTTAAATTAGGGATAAACTTCGAATAATAATTAACGAGCCCCAAAAAGGATCTTAGCTGACTTATATTACTCGGGGCGGGTGCGTTCACAATTGCTTCCACTTTATTCGGATCCGGATGTAGCCCAAACTTATCTATTATAAAACCAACATAAGTTATGCTATTCTGTAAAAAAGTACACTTTTCGAGTTTAATTCTCAGACCCACCTCACGCAACCTGCTCAACAGAGCCCTCAAGTTGTCAATGTGTTCGCGCTCATCGCGGCCAGTCACCGCGATGTCATCTAAAAACACACACACCCCACGGAGACCCCTTAACGTCTCCTCCATGAACTTTTGAAATTTCTCTGGTATGCAAGTGAGACCGAAAGGCGTACGCCTGTAAACAAACGTCCCGATGTGCGTAGTGATGGCGGTACACGCCTGCGATTCATTTTCTAATAATAGCTGTTGATACGCGTTAGTGAGGTCGATCTTCGAAAATTGTTGGCCCCCACTGAGCACCGCAAACAATTCCTCGATCCGAGGCAGAGGGTACGGCTCGCGCGCCAGCTTTGGATTAATAGTTATTTTGTAAACTCCTGCTTAAGCCGTTCAATTATATTGTTTTCTGTTAAGTGTAGTAACAGATCGTTAATTGTTACGACATCAATTTTTAATTGTCTTAGCCACGATCTTCCCAACAAAGGTGGGCCACCGTTTTTAATTACAAACAATTTGAGGCCACCGGCCGCATAGTTCCCGAGCGTCACATCCACCGTGATATAACCTACGGGCTCGATGACAGAGCCCGTGTATGAACGTAAACAAATATCATTATGCATTAGTTTCACTGTATTAAAATACTGCCTATAACAGTCAAAATTAATGGTTGACAACTTACTCCCAGTGTCCAGTTCGAAGGTCAAAGAAATCCCGTTAACACTCACTTGCACCTTGTACGGCCTGTCATCCTTACCGCACACACTTAAATTATAAAGATCGCAATCCGATTCGTCGTCGTCCCCGTCCATGTAGAATTGTTCCCTGCGTTTGTTATTGGGCCGATTTGCTGTTTGATTTTTACACATCGTTCGCAGGTGTCCCTTTTGACCACAATTGTCGCACGAGTAATTTTTAAAACGACACAAATCCGAACGATGATTGCGGCCGCATCTCCAACACGCTCGTGAGTCATACGTCACGCGAGCCGCAGCCGCAGCCGCAGGTCCGGCTGGGCGCGACGCGCGCGGCCCCGTCGTCGCGACCCGGTGCAGCGGCTCGCCGGCGGCGGCCTGTTCCCGCTGATGTGAAGAAGTCTCGCTGTTCGATCCACTAGCTTGTGCGTGACGATCGGCCGCCTCCAATGCTAACGCCAACTCGACGGCTCGTTGATACGTTAACGTCGGTTCCGCGAACAAACGGGATCTCATATCGTCACTAGACAACCCCGAGACGAACTGATCGCGAAGATTCTCTTCCAATTTAGTCTGGAAGTTACACGTACTCGCCAAGTGTTTCAGAGCCTGCAGATATTCACTTAAGCACTCGCCCGTTCTTTGACGTCTCTGTCGAAACACGTGGCGTTCCGCTATATCCGAACGCTTCGGTTCCAAGTGGTCGCTCACAATTTTCACTAATTGCTTGAATGTTTTAGTTTCTGGGTTGTCCGGTGCACAGAGATCGCACATTAAATCGTAGGTCGCCTCGCCCACCAACGTCACTAAAGTAGCTACTTGTAATTCCGATTTGATCTCGTTCAACGCTATGAACTGTTCGACACGTCTAATATACGCCGACCACTTTTTACTCGACAAATCAAACTGTTCAATTTTACCGATAGGCATTGTTTACACTATTAAATGAACACAATATGCCGAAATAAGTCGTTTTACGCTCGTCGCCAGTAAGATATTCGTAAATATAACGGGAGCACAAATGATACGACCGAATGGATGCATGCAACTGATTTTTTATTAATTTGCTATTACCCTCAACATACGTAACAGGCTGGTGTCTGTGTTCCGTGGTCATGGGTGTGATTGTGATATGTTACGTATGTTGTCCATGCCACCCGCGACACAGGTAATAACCTATTGTGGGGGGTATTCGTATGTTAGTCTTTAGTTTATTTTATTACTAGTTGACCGGGCAAACGTTGTTCTGCCAAAAAAATTTTAGGGGTAGGAGGATGAAAAATAGATATTGTTCCATTCTCCACCCTAGCCGATATGCACGCAAAGATTCACGAAAATCGGTTGAACCGTATTTTGCTATAGTTTAAAATAATACGGAATAGTTACGTATAAAATTCGATATACCTAGTCTGTTTTAATATACTTAAACATAAATAAAATGTTATTCGGCTTCGTTTGATTTTATGTTAAATGCATATTGGATGGTATGAAATATCTGTATAATCTGTATTTCGAGAATTTTAATACGACCAAGTTGCAAAACCATGCTTGCTCACTTAAATATCATTGGCTGAATGAACAACATCTAAGGCAGTTTGTTAATCGTCTGTTCTCTGTGTAATCTGTTATGTCAATGTCAAATTAATTTTATTAATTGTCAAATCACTCTGTGTCTCTGTGTGTTCCTTGCTCTGTGATGTCAAATATTCAAATAAAATGTGTGTTGATTTTTAATGTATAAGTAAAAAAATGTATGTTTGTGATATTAACTAAAATATAAGTAAAACTATAGAGTATAAGGTAATAAAACATGCCATATTGATTTAATTCACAACCATTAATCAATAAGATATCTTGTCAGCTGTAATCTAACTTGCGTTTGTACATAACCTCTAGAAAACATGGTTTACCTATTTTAAAGACTATATAACCAGTTAACTCAGGTAAGACAATTGTTTTGGAAGCGGTTTTGATGTATTTGATACCAAGCTGCCAGCAGTCTAAGCTAGTTTGCTGTCGCTATGACATAAAAAATATTTATATCCATGACAAATTACAGGCGGTATGCGGACAGACGGACATGACGAAAGGGTTTCGTTTGACTAAGCAACCCTAAAAATTATTGACACTCATTATAAACACGTTCAATTACAATTCGTTAGAAACATAATTTTTAATTTATTTGTTACAGACTCAGACAGCATAATGGATACGCTAAATATAAAGTTACAGTTTGGGGGTGGTGCAGAGTTGTTATTTGATAAAATAAAGAAAAGGGATGTGGAATTACCGTCCCTGAAGAAGTACTTTCCGGAAGCCAGTCATGACAAATGGACTATCAAAGATTTACTGGTGTGGATAAAGGATAATTTACTTAGAGAGAGGCCAGAACTATTTTTACAGGTAAATATTTGTGATGTAGTAATAGTCCTCGCATATCTTAACCTGTTAACCGGGAAGTTCCCTTTTTAATTACGTACATTGTAACGGGCGCGAGCTCTTTCACTAGGACGTGTCAATACGTTCATATTATTTTTTTATTTTTTATTTATGCTTAAAATAAATGAAAAGACTATGAAATATATATGTTTCCGTTACAAACTAATAGAAAACAATAGGTACTAACAAAAATATGGAAATATCGAATTAAGAAATTACTATACGTTCCACCACGTACCACGTTTCGAGGACGTATTCATACGTCCTACCCGTACACCCTATTGTTTACGTTTGACATATTTATACGTCCCGATTGGTTAACAGGTTAATAGTAATTTACATTTAAAAAATGTGTTGTTTTTCCACTCTTGTCTTTCCTCACTGATGTCCGGACGACGGTGGCCATTTACCATCAGTGGATTTTCTGTTTGTGTGTAAGCTATATTCCATGCGATTTGCAGCCGAAACAAATGTAAACAAACGATTAAAATTGTTTTCTAGTATTTTCACCAACTGACTTGAATTTATACACCAAATGCGTTTTATTTAGACAAACTATTCACTAAAACAAAATAGTACATTATGTTAAAAGTTTCAAATCGCTTCTTGGAAATAAGATTGTCATTGCAAAGTGTTTGAATGATGACAGTGATATTTAATTTTGTTTGTTTCCACATTTACTCGGAATTTGTAATTGTTATCGATCAATATGTATTTATTTAAGAATTCACAAATATCTTAATGAGTACGAGTTAATACTGTTAATAGTAGTTACATAATAATTCTTGTCAAAAAATAACTGACTTCATAATTAGGGATAACTCAAAAACTACTTGTGAGATCTCGCTCAAATTTAAATGAAACATGACAGCACCAGCTTTCGATTAAAAAAAAGAAAATCGGTTCACCCGGTCGACAGTTCTGGTAACAAACATAAAAAAACAGTCAAATTGAATACCTCCTCCTTTTTGAAGTCGGTTTAAAAATAAAATAGTGTTTATTTATAAAATTTTAGAAAGATTTTTCTATGTATAAAAATTAGGTAATCTGTTGAACCAAGGCTGCAGCTTACACGCACTGAATTTTTTTGCAACATTTGTTATCACTCCGTAAAGGTATCAAATGCAATATAATGGTGGGGGACAACCCCAAACACTATAAAAATGATGTTACTAATAGTAAATTACTTAAATAAATGTTAAATTAAATGTTACTAATAATAAAGTACTCAGCCACGAATTTTACAACTAACCACCATTTTAAACATTGGCGAGAAGGGAGTACAATATTAATTACAATATTAGTTAACACTTAGAGGAATCGTGTGGCGCAATGGTTACCATGCCGGATCGCCGCACCAAGGGTCCTGGGTTTGATTCCCAGCGAGGCGGAAATTTGAATGATGACTTTGAATTTCTGTTCTCGGTCTGGGTATGAATGTCCTTGTCTAGTGTGTTGTCCATGGCACCCGCGACATAGGGAATCCTAGTGTGGGGCTATGAGTGTGAAGCGTTATTTATTACTTAGACAGATGAATGTTTCTTGTTCTAGAATGACTCAGTCCGACCGGGGATTCTAGTCCTCGTCAACGATGCAGACTGGGAGCTGTTTGGGGAGTTGAGCTATGTGATCCAGGAGAATGACGTCATAATGTTTATATCTACTCTGCATGGCGGTTAATAAAGTTATTATTTATATCTGGACTATTTATGTTAACTAGAGAACTCTACCTCTCTCTGACATCGCATTAAAGCTGAGATCTATAAAGCGTATCTAGACGAATTTGCTCAAAGAACAGTCAAGTATACTAGATGACTGACACATTGATAATAAGAAATGAAAAAAAAAACATGTTGCGTTTTGGCTGTCGGTGTGCGCGCGCATCGTAACACGGTTTGAAAGACAGTTCTCTGCTAACTTCATCGTGTTGCTTTTTGGGTGTCGGTACGTGCTTTTGGTCACGTAGGACACTTCAATACATCTCGACTGTTTGTTATTTTCGCTTCGCGCCCCGTCGCTTCGCGTTCGCGTTGATTCGCCCACGTAGGACAGCGCGTAAGCACAAGGCACGGCTAGACCCAGGCAACGCCACTGCGCCTGGCTCGAGCCGTTTGTCAAACTGTTACTAACTCGGGTTTCTACATAGAAAACAGGTTACCACCAAATAAATCATTTATTAATTATTATTTCTTTAATTTTTATTTACAGTATAGGTATACAAAATTAAATACAAATTTTAAGGAGTCAAAAAATATGGAGTTTCGGCCAGGTATTTACCTACACGCTAATGATTTAAAAAAATAACCGTCTTCAAACTTAGGGATAACTCAAAAACTACTCGTCAGATCTTGCTCAAATTTAAATGGGACCACATGAAAAGCACCATTTTTAATGGACTTCAAAAAATGAGGAGGTATTCAATTCGACTGTATTTTTTATGTTTGTTACCTCAGAACTTTGCACTGGGTGAACCGATTTTATTGATTCTTTTTTTAATCGAAAGCTGGTGCTTGTCATGTGGTCCCATTTAAATTTGAGCGAGATCTGACGAGTAGTTTTTGAGTTATACCTAATTTTGAAGTCGGTTATTTTTTGTCAAGAATTATTCGATTAAAAAATGAATCACCAAAATCGGTTCACCCAGTTAAAAGTGAGGTAACACATAAAAAAAGCGGCCAAGTGCGAGTCGGACTCGCCCATGAAGGGTTCCGTAGCAGCAAGTAGCATAATATAAAAGTTCTTGTAGTTCGTTGTAACTTTGATCGAGGTAAATTGCGGTTTACGATTTATGACGTATTAAAAAAAAAACTACTTATCAAATCTTATTCAAACCAATTTTCGTTGGAAGTTTTCATAATAATGTACATAATATATTTTTTTTAGTTTTATCATTCTCTTATTTTAGAAGTTACAGGGGGGGGGGACACACATTTTACCACTTTGGAAGTGTCTCTCGCGCAAACTATTCAGTTTAGAAAAAAATGATATTAGAAACCTCAATATCATTTTTGAAGACCTATCCATAGATACCCCACACGTATGGGTTTGATGAAAAAAACATTTTTGAGTTTCAGTTCTAAGTATGGGGAACCCCTAAAATTTATTGTTTTTTTTCTATTTTTGTATAAAAATCTTAATGCGGTTCACAGAATACATCTACTCACCAAGTTTCAACAGTATAGCTCTTATAGTTTCGGAGAAAAGTGGCTGTGACATACGGACGGACAGACAGACAGACAGACAGACAGACAGACAGACAGACAGACAGACATGACGAATCTATAAGGGTTCCGTTTTTTGCCATTCGGCTACGGAACCCTAAAAACAGTCAAATTGAGAACCTCCTTTTTTTGAAGTCGGAAAGGCAAATGCAGAATTAGAACTATTAACAGAATTCACATAATTCCTTCGACTTTATGTAGCGTAGGTACTTAAACCTGGCCTATTCGGAATATGTTTCAATATTTACTTAAAAGTTACAGGAGAATTTGAGAAAATAAATATCAGTATACTTAATAATACGGATTATACTATGAGGAAACATTCATTACAGTGATACGAGTTGCACAACACTGAGTCACATACAATAACTTTATTTAAGTATTAGTATGTATAATACATCTGGAGGGTGAGCTTTGAAGACGAATCAGGTGATATTGGATGAAAAACTTCAATGTTTTTGAAGTTATACATCTTATGCGATGCAAAAAGGTTGCGTTAAACGTTTGCGCTACCAAGGAGGGGGTATGAAAGCACTGGATAGATGGTCCTAGCTTCTTATTATCTTTACCTCTTTTAAAATTTAATGTAATTACGTATACAAATCTCACAGAGTCTCAACAGCGCGATTCAGGTTCGTGAACAACGCCATCTAGTTTGAACTTGTTTATTTTTATTTAGTACAAAAATAGTTTTTGAAAGATAATTAAAACTGATACACGTTATTAAATTATTTATTTAATTATGTCAAAGAAGTATAACTTCTCACGCGCGTACAAAAGTACACGCACCCTTTTTTTATCCAATGTCACTTGCTCTGACTGCAGGTACCGTTTCGAAGCTTACCCTCCCGATGTATAGTTCTTAGTAACATAATAGTATAAAGAAAATCATATTATTTACATAAATATACAGATCAGATACCCTAAAAAGTAAATGTTTTACAATTGTTTAATCTATCTAACTTAAAGATTCCAGTCTTAGTTTAGAAATTCAATAGCCCATTTCAAATAAGGGTGATAGTTGCAACCAAACTGCATTATATTGGGTCTAGGCTTTAGGCCTTCTGTCCACGTGGACTCACGCATGCTATCGTCAATAGTCGCTTGTTTGCAGCGTAGTAAAAGTAAGAAATCTGTGCACGGAGCGGCAACGTCGCTTTTATGCTATCGTCAAAAGAGCAGTGGATACTATGTCTTAGTGTTTAATTGTGTTAGAAGTTCTCATATCTTAGACCTATTTGATTGTCTCAGGTCCTACTATCTCGTCCTGGTAGTATTATGGCGACACTACACTATAAGACTCGTGGTGACGTCATGACTGACCTGAATCACGGTATAGAAGTTTTTTACATTTTTACAAGTTCTGAAAAATAGATCACGACCGCTCTTCAGGCGTGACCTCGCCTGGTGGGAGATATCTTTGTCGATAAATCACTGGTAATTAAGTATTTCGGTGGTACTACCACGGAAAAATTATATTGGTTCAATGGGTATATATTATGTACCCATTGAACTATTGTAATAGTTCAAATTTATTTATTTACTACCTGTGCCCCGCGGTTTCACCAGCGTTCATTTGTAGAAAAGGCTGACTATTAAAATATATTATGTTATATTATAGCCTATAGCCTTCGTCGATGGACTGTCAAACACAAAAATAATTGTTCAATTCGAACCAGCAGTTCCTGAGATTAGCGCGTTCAACCAAACAAACTCTTCAGCTTTATAATTTGACGACCCTGTAGCTTAGTTGGTAGCGACCCTGCCTGCGAAGCGAGGGGTCCCGGGTTCGATTCCCGGCCGGGGCAGATATTTATGTGACAGATAAATATTTGTACTTGGGTCATGGGTGTGATTGTGATGTGTTATATGTCGTCCATGCCACCCGCGACACAGGCAATAAATACCTACTGTGGGGGTATGAGTGTGTTAGCGTTTATTTTTTATTTTTATTTATTTATTTTATAATATTAGTATAGATTTATTTTATTATTATATATTTATTTATTATTTTTGTCTGATTACCGCAGTTAAGTACTATTATTTCTTCTGTAGTATAACTAAGCAGTAGGATCATGAGCAATCAATTAGGCCAGATTTAACAACTGATATCTTGCAATAACTACATAATTATAATAGTATGCAGTCCTGCCACTTTTGACTTACGGAACCGCAAGGTACAGGATATAAAGCTCATATTTGAATGCTATTGTGTTTAGAGTAGAGTTTTTTTGTATTGTTGGTGTGATTTTCGATCGTTAATCGTCGAATTTCGATCGTTTCGATCGTTTCTAACCATAGATTACCCCCAATAGATACCGCATAAGTGAAATTTTCCTAGAGTTTGAACTCACAAAATTTGGAAAAGCGCGGGTTGCGGGGAACAAAACAATGCGCTGTGATTGGCTATTTCTTATTCATACTTGGACTTGACGGGTCAGTATTGGTCGACACTATTGTGGTCGGCTTGCAAATGCACGTACGTGTTGGCGCACGTCAGTTGTCTTGTATGCGGTATCTTTTGGAGGTAATCTATGTTTCTAACAGATAGAAGGTATACCCCGTAACAATAACTCCGTAGTATCTCACACCGTAGTAAAACCGTAGTAAACAATGTTGGCACCACTTTTTTATTGAAATATATTACGTTAAAAAAAAAAACTTTTAGCATAATTATTCATTAATTAATTCTTTCATTTTATGCCTTATTTTTTAATTACAAATTACAAAAGAACCCTGTAAGATTGCTTGCTAGATAAGACTCTAGTCAAGTCTAGTTAGGGGCCATCCATAAATTAAGTCACATGTTAGGCGGGAGGGGGGGGGGGGGGGTCGATGAAGTTTGACATTGTGTGACAAGGGGTGGGAGGGGGTTCTAAATTTCGTGACGTCACATTTCAAAATCGAATAATTGGTATGTATAAGTGAATATAAAAACAAATTATGGAAATAAAACTTATTTCGGAACAGCTGTTTTAATTTAATAATTTCTAGGCGTAAAATTTCATAATATGTAACGTCACACTAGGGGGGAGGTCTCACGAATGACCAGCTGTGACAAGGAGGGGGGAGGGGTTATAAAGTCATTAAAAATTAGTGTGACGTAATTTATGGATGGCCCCTTATAAGAGTATTGTGCTTCTTTTTAGCGGGTTTATTATTACTTTCTTCTTTGGCAACTATTTTAAGATATCTAGTGATATTCGAGCGATGATGACTGTATGGTGAGTCCAGATACATAACAGTTAGTAATCTTTACGTAGACATTTGGTACTTGGTAGTCAGCACAAGAGTTAGGTGTGATGATACAAAAACTGGCCAAGTGCGAGTCGGACTCGCGCACGTAGGATTCCATACCATTATCTATATATGTATATTTAAATTAAGTATGTTATTTGTAGGACTATTTAATTTGCTCTTATATTACTTAATTTTTAGGGTTCCGTAGCCGAATGGCAAAAAACGGAACCCTTATAGATTCGTCATGTCTGTCTGTCTGTCTGTCTGTCTGTCTGTCTGTCTGTCCGTATGTCACAGCCACTTTTTTCCGAAACTATAAGAGCTATACTGTTGAAACTTGGTGAGTAGATGTATTCTGTGAACCGCATTAAGATTTTCACACAAAAATAGAAAAAAACACTAAATTTTGGGGGCTCCCCATACTTAGAACTGAAACTCAAAAATGTTTTTTTCATCAAACCCATACGTGTGGGGTATCTATGGATAGGTCTTCAAAAATGATATTGAGGTTTCTAATATCATTTTTTTCTAAACTGAATAGTTTGCGCGAGAGACACTTCCAAAGTGGTAAAATGTGTGTCCCCCCCCTGTAACTTCTAAAATAAGAGAATCATAAAACTAAAAAAAATATATGATGTACATTACCATGAAAACTTCCAACGAAAATTAGTTTGAATGATATTTAGTAAGTAGTTTTTTTTTTAATACGTCATAAATCGTAAACCGCAAAAAACATTGATCAAAGTTACAACGAACTACAAGAATTTTTATATTATGTTACTTGCTGCTACGGAACCCTTCATGAGCGAGTCCGACTCGCACTTGGCCGCTTTTTTGGAAGTATAATTTCTATATTGACGTTACTCTAATGGGGTAAACATTTAAAATTATGAAATTTCACGACAAAACTAAACAAAAGTATTATGTAGTAAACCAGTTTTATTTCGTACGTCTGTATTGCTAATACAGACATTTCCATTTTGTTTTATTATGCTGTACACAGTCTGGACTCACCCTTAGTGATGCGTTACCTGGTAACTTAGCGTTTATCGATATCGATAAAAAACTTAAAGTAAACTTGACTTATGTAATTTTATTTGAAGAATGTTCGTGCTTTTGACTTTTGATATGAGCTAAAAGAAAACTTTTTACCCTAAAGTGAGCTTTACATACGTCACATGAAAATGGTTTTTCACCAGAATGTATTCTTGAATGACTTTTTAAAAGATGCTTTTCTCTAAATTTTCTTTTACAGACTTTACATGTATAGGATCTTGAATGTGTCCTCATATGTTTTAGGAGATAGTTCTTTGAAACAAATGATTTGTTGCAATTGTCGCATGTAAATGGCTTTTCACCAGAATGCATTCTCATGTGGTTTTCGAGAGCATTGCTCTCCTGAAATGCTCTACTACAGTAGAAACATGCGTACGATCCCTCGTGCATTTTCATATGTTTTTTTAGATAGCTCTTTACAGAAAATGTTTTAGCACATACTGAACATGAAAATGGCTTTTCGCCAGTATGTGTTCTCATATGAGAGACTAGTAACGATCGTTTTACGAAGGATTTCTTGCAAATCTGACAGGAGAATTTTTTTTCAGCGTGCGTTTGCAGATGTTTCTGTAGAAGACTACTTACATGGAATAGTCTGTTACAAATGGGACAAATAAATTCTTTGCTATTAACATGAGTTCTTAAGTGACCTTGGAGTTGGTCTTTCCTGATAAAACTTTTCTCACAGATTTCACATGTAAAGGGCCGTTCACCTATATGTATCTTCATATGTCTTTCCCAATGGAGTCTGGTAGCAAAGGCCTTGTTACAAAATTCACATACATGTTCTTTTTCTATAAAATGTACTCTGGAGTGACTTCGAAGATGATCTTTTCGTATAAATGACTTCTTACAAATATCACATGAAAATGGTCTTTCACCGGAATGTTTTTTCATGTGATATTTGAACTCTTTCTTTTGATTAAATACTTTATCGCAAATTTCGCAGGGATATTGGTCTTCACAAAAATGTACAAGTTTCCAATGACGACGCAATGTCCCCTTTTGTCTAAATACTTGGTCACAAAGATCGCATGAATATTGCATCTCACCATAATGTAATTTCATATGGTTCTTAACAGAATGTCTCCTAGTGAACGCTTTATGACAAATATCACATGTAAATGGCTTTTCACCTGAATGTACTTTAATATGTTTTTCTAAATAATCTTTAGTACCAAAACTCATTTCGCATTCGATGCAGGTATATGGTTTCTCACCTGAATGTAATTTGGAATGGACTCGGAGAGTGCCCATTCGTGTGAACTGTTTATCACAGATTTTACATGAAAAGTCCTTTTCACCCGAGTGTGTTTTTACATGGCGGATTAAATAGGCTCTACTGACAGTTTTATAATTACATGCTACGCAGTCGTAAGATATTTTAGCCGCGTGAGCTTTTAAATGCTTATCTAGAATAACAGTACTGGACGTGACATAGGGGCATTTGTCACAAGCTACTCTGTGTTTGGCGAAGAATCTGGCATCGTCTTCAGGTTTTCGAAGTGTCTTTGTATTCATGTGATAGAAGTCATCAGGTACCTGGACAGCTATATTGCGCTGATTCGAGGTCTGGCTGGAAGTCTGCTCTTCAGGCTCGGGAAAGTAGCTGACTGGAGACTCGGGAGGGTAGTCTGCAACTGTGTAACAATATGTAATTAATAACACTTATCAAATTTACGACACAATAGGCATGATGACAGCAACTAAGCATCACTAAAATTGTGTATTTATTTAATGAAACCCTATTAATGGATTACAAACACGCATTTAGTGTATTATTATTAGCGAGATTAATATTTTGATAAAAAAAAACTACAAAATACGGCACGCCGCCATGATATCTTGAACGCCAATCAGAGCTAATTACGTCACGCCTAAGTAAACACACGAATACGACAATACTAACAATGACATCTTGTCTATTACTCTACTCAGGTGTGACGTCACAAGCGACGTCATGACACTTCGAAGTGTTTTGGTGCGATATAATAATAGAATAATAGAATAATATAAATTAAAGTGTATTTATTTTACACCTTAACCTTATTTTTTGCGGAAATATGACATACGTCGTAATTATATTTTCCAACAATATACAACAGTACATATTTCAAAATCTGTCATCATTCCTGTTCGTGCAGGATTCCAATTAATGAGAAAACACAGTTAATTTAAATGTCGTAATTTAATTATGTTGCTAAACATTTCACCGCACAAAAATCCTTGTGTGTGCATAATTATGTACGAACATGTGAAGTTCTAATATTTTTGTTCTTTGGTTGGCTCAGTATAATAGTCTATTAAAATGTGTATGACAAATTCATTTCAGTATTTGTATGCAACTTCACTCATATTGCACAAAAATAATTCTCATGTGAGCTTAACTTCTTAGTTTTGTTTTAAGCGGAAAAAAAATTAACTTCAAGAACTTACTTGGAAAGGATTCATTCGCGTCCAATGGGCCGTCACCATCGGTCTGCGTTTCTACATCGCAATAAAGTATTTTCGTACACACCTCATCACTAGCAGGGATCGGATTCTGATTCACAGCATCATAACTTAACACATTCTGCGTTGGACCACCGCCTTCAAGTGTGTTAGCACACACCACATCACTAGCTATTGGGTTCTGATTCACAGCATCAAAACTTAACACATTCTGCGTTGGACCACCGCCTTCAAGTGTGTTAGCACACACCACATCACTAGCTATTGGGTTCTGATTCACAGCATCAAAACTTAACACATTCTGCGTTGGACCACCGCCTTCAAGTGTGTTAGCACACACCACATCACTAGCTATTGGGTTCTGATTCACAGCATCATAACTTAATATATTCTGGGTTAGAGCATCGCAGCCAACTGTATTTGCACACACCACATCACTACCTATCGGGTTTTGATTCAGAGCATCATAATTCAACACATTAATATTTGGGTTATTGTTAACAGCATAAAAATTCAACATTTGGTTATTGTCAACGGCTCTGTAATTCAACATATTCAATTCAATGTTTTGATTGGTAACTGGAGCGTAATTCATCATATTTATGTTTTGATTATCGTTGACAATAGCGTAGTTAACCATATCGATTGGTAGCGGTTGAACAACAGGGTTGTAATTCAAAATAATTTGGTTGTCGGGAACAGCATTGTAATTCAGCATATCCATGATTTGGTTATTGTTAACAATGTTAAAATTGTTTTGGTTTTCATTTACAATTTCATTCACTACATCGATGTTTTGAGCATTTTCAAGGGTAGTGAAATTTTCCACATTAAGATTTTGAACATTTTGAAGGGTAGTGAAATTATCCATATTAATATTTTGAACATTTTGAAGGGTAATGAAATTATCCGCATTAATATTTTGAACATTTTGTAGGGTAGTGAAATTATCCATATTAATATTTTGAACATTTTGTGGGGTAGTGACATTATCAACATTAATATTTTGAACATTCTCAAGGGTAGTGAAATTGTCTGCATTAATATTTTGTACATTTTCAAGGGTAGTGTAATTATCCACATCAATATTTTGAAAATTTTCAGGAGTAGTGATATTATCCACATCGATATTTTGAGCATTTTCAAGAGTAGTGATATCATTCACATCAATATTTTGAGCATTTTCAAGTGTAGCGAAATTATCCACATCAATATTTTGAATATTTTCAAGGGTAGTGAAATTATCCACATTCATATTTTGAAAATTTTCTGGGGTAGTGATATTATCCACATCGATATTTTGAACATTTTCAAGGTTAGTAATATTATTCGCATCAATATTTTGTGCATTATCAAGGGTAGAGATATTATCCATATCAATATTTTGAACATCTTCAAGGGTACTGAAATTATCCACATTAATATTATCCACATCAATATTTTGAGCATTATCAAGGGTAGTGAAATTATCCACATTAATATTTTGAACATCTTCAAGGGTTGTGAAATTATCCACGTCAATATTATCCACATCAATATTTTGAGCATTATCAAGGGTATTGATATTATCTACATCAATATTCTGAGCATTTTCAAGGGTAGCGAAATTATCCACATTAATATTTTGACCATCATTAAGGGCATCAATATAATCTACATCAATATTTTGGGTGTCATTTACTGTATCATAATTTAGAACATCGTTTTGATTTACGTTTATGTTATTATAGTT
The DNA here is from genome assembly GCA_951805285.1 of Thymelicus acteon. Lineage (NCBI taxonomy): Eukaryota > Metazoa > Arthropoda > Insecta > Lepidoptera > Hesperiidae > Thymelicus > Thymelicus acteon. Next base: position 11,182,738 of record OX638238.1, on the reverse strand, counting down.
AAGGACATCACCGTTTGTGTTTTCATTAATACTATCGTAATTCTGAACATCACTTGAAATTTCGTTAATGGTATCGTAATTCCCCACATCAGTGTTTTGGTTCTCACTGGTATTGTAATTTAAAACATCACTGTTTTGAGTAACGTTGATGGTATCATAATTTACGATGTCGCCATCTATGCTTTCGTTGACAGTATTGTAATTCACCACATCAATGTCTTGGTTTTCGGTAGTATCATAACTTAGAATTTCATTGCCTTGGATAGCGTGTGCAGGATCATAATTTAGAACATCACTGTTTTGGGGAATGTTTGTGGTGCCGTTATTTAGGACACCACTGTTGGTGTTGATGATTTCATAGCTTAGGATTTCGATTTTATTGTTTTTGTTGTATTTGTTGGTGTTAACTGTATCGTAGTTCACGACATCAATATTTTGATTTTCGTTCATATCGTAATTTAGAACATCACTGTTTTGGGCCATGTTGATAGTATCAAAATTTACGATGTCGCCATTTTGGTTTTCATTCATTGCATCGTAATTCGAAACATCATTGTTTCCGTCAACAACATCATAACTGAGGGTCGTACTGTTTTGATTGTTATCAGTTATTATACTGATGACATCGTTAGTTTGATTTTCATTACCAATATCGTAGTTAAGCACATTGTTATTTTCGTTCTCGTTAGCAACATCGGGATTTAGGATATTGTTACTGTGCATTTCATTGCCATCAAGTCCCTCATTATTTTGGCCTTCGTTGGTAATATCATAATTGAGAATATTACTTTGGTTTTCACTTTCATTGTAATTAATGATATCGTTAATTTGATTTTTGTTGGTAATATCGTAATTTAGGATGTCGATATTTTGGTTTCCGTTAAGAATATCATAATTACCAATATCGCAATTTTGGATTAAGTTAGAATTGTAGTTCAGGATATTATTATTGTTTAAGTTATCATTAATGAAAGCATAGTTGATTAGATCAAGGTTCTGATTTTGGAGAACAGGGTTCAGGACCCCAGGGTTTACTGCATCATCAACTACTACTATATTTGGGTAGTACATGTATACGAAATTATTCATCATGGTTACAGTTACCAATATTTCTATCTGGGTGTTTGTTTGTTGGTTTGTATATTTCTTTCTCTAATACTCGAGGTTTGGGGAGATTTTGTGTGGCGTCTCCATAGTTTCCTTCGTTCTAGACTCTGAAACAATTAGCAATTCCACAGATTAAATAATATTCATGCAACAAAAAATAATAAATAAATAATCAGTCTACCATACAGATACAGTTTCTTTATTCAAAACATTTTTTTAAGTCCACTAAAGATTACCAATATAATGTGGCCAGCGGACGATTAAGATTTTTTAACGATGGGAATTTTCGGAAAGAGATATTTAATTAATGAAATAGTTACCCGTCGTTTGACAATAATTATTTAAAAGTTTGTGTTTAATGATTTTGTTGACAAGGTTAAATGAGAACGCGTGATTTTCTACGGCTTATTATAATATTAGGTACACAATACAACTAAAGAGTGCCGGATTAAACCTCGCTTGGCATTTTCGCTATAGCATTTTTATCAATTTATAACAACAGCTGCAATTTGCAAAAAGTAATTCGCGGGAGTTGGGAAAATGAGTTACATTAAATAAAAAAATATTAAGCGTTATTAATATTTTTTTTAAATAACTGACTTTAAAATTAGGGATAACTCAAAAACTACTCGTGAGATCTCGCTCAAATTTAAATGGAACCACATGACATGCACCAGCTTTAGAATAAAAAAAGAATAATCAAAATCGGTACACACAGTAAAATTACACATAAAAAAATACAGTCGAATTTTATTGAGAACCTCCTCCTTTTTTGAAGTCGTTTAAAATAGTTAAGTAAGTTTATATTATTAAACAAGTAATCGGTTTAGCCATTTTGTCGAGAACAAACGCACAGAAAACCTAACAGAAATCTTAAAAATCATTGTTTGTTTTCTCTACTGTGATAATAAATAGGTACCTTTAATATTAGTTTATCTCAAACGAGTAACCGCCCTAGCTTTGCTTCGGTTTTCTTATTTTTTTACACCTTCGGTTACATTATTGGAGTTTTATTAGGGATCCCTAATTTTTTTGAAAATATAATATAGCCTATGTCACCCGGGAATAGTGTAGCTAACAGTGAAAGAATTTTTTAAATCGATTCAGTAGTTTCGGAGCCTATTCAATACAAACAAACAATCAAATCTTTCCTCTTTATAATATTAGTACAGATATATTCCATGTACAGACGTCGATCAGTTACAGTTTTTTTATAATAATTATGTATCGATATAACTATTAATAAAGAGCAGCTATCTACAGTAAAAAAATAAAGAAAATTTTAACGTAGCCGGCAATTTAGGTAATGTAAATAAAGATTAAAGTAGAAATCTCCACTACACAAATGAATATTCATTTATTTAAATTTTTTGGTTTATTATACAACAGGAAATGAAAATTTTCGTATGTATTTGTTATTTAACTAATATTCATTTGAGACATAACTACGCGAGATATTTTATTGCATGTACATCCTGTACGTTCTTCCTTTAAAATCTAAGTTTAAAAAAATATAAGATGATAAAACGCATTGGTTAATATTGTAAACATTGTTACATACTCTTTAATTTCTTTCTAAACACTGAAGTCAAAGACAAAATACACAGAAGGATCATAGGATGTGACGAAACACTTTTTTCATGAATGGAAATGACGTCATATAGATGATAACACTATAACTTCAAAATAAATGCATAGTGAACGAACCAGTGTCAGAATTCTGTCTCTTGTAGTTTATGTATATCCATGATGGTCACTTATTCCTCTTCAAGAAAGGGCTTTGAGCGATTCTGTAGCGCACTTTAGGGTCTCAGACTTCCCTGCGCATCCCTTCAAAAGAAATCGCGCAGATCAATAAATCTGATGTCCACAGATTATTCTTGCATCTTAAGCATCGTGTACAAAAAAAAGTCAATACAGTATAAATCACGTGAAGAATTGAAGACATGTCAAAACTCAAATTAATAAAAACTCTTATAAATGCATGGGCAGCGCCGCAGCACTCTTATTTGTATTATAGTCTGCGGCTAGATTTACTTCTATTTTGTAATCTGTTTTGTGTTTATTATTGAAATGTCAATGTCAAGTGTCAATAATTGTCAATTGTCATATTTGTTATTTCTAAAAGTTTAAATGAAATATCCAAAATATGTATTAAAATATAATAATAAATAAACGTCCTCTTACTTTAATTCTTTGTTGACCATTATCATAATAATATATCGCATTTGATAGTTTTACAATAATTACAGTATTGTAATAAATTGTGAAAATAAACCACGGAGAACTCAGGACATCAGGTATTTTCAGTAAGATTATTTTTTTCCGAGACCGCCCGCGGCGCCGCCCGTGTTTTCCGGGATAATAAGTATCCTATATGTTATTCCAGACCATGGACTCTATTAAAACAATGGACTATAAGAATAAAAATCCAATTATCACAGATTTCCCTGGAACCCACCTCTGCACTACATGGCTTGCAATACTGCAGGAGGTTTATAAGTTGCAGCACTAGGATCTATCTGACCAGTTCCCGATGAAGGATTTACCAGAGACTTGTGACAAGAAGCTGCTCCGAGCGGCTCTGCCTATGCTCAACTCAATGACAGATGTGAAGGTAATTCCCAGTACTGTTTTATGTAAATAAAATAAAAAATAAATAAATGCTGACACACTCACACTCCCGCAGTAGGTACTACCTGTGTAGCGGGTGGCATGGACACATATAACACATCACAATAACACTCTGCACCCGAGTAATAATATTTATCTGTCACATAAATATCTGCCCCAGCCGGGAATCAAACCCGGGACCCCTTGCTTCGCAGGCAGGGTTTCTACCAACTAGGCTACAGGGTTGTCTAAATAACCTACAAATATGTAGGAAGACAACCTGATAGTAAGTGCCAAGTGGTCACAGAGTCACAGTCTACCATAGGGTATCTGAAGTATAGTTGGTGGCACAGATTTTGAGCGCTCAGTGAAAACCTTCATAACACACTTGAAGTAAAATTAAATGGTCATTTAGTTGTCACAACACCGGGACCGCATGCTCAGAGAACGAATTACGACAAACGCTGCTCTAATGTCACTTGACGATCCAATCACATTGCACAAACTGACACAGGCCCCTTCCCGCAACCCTCACCTTCTACCGGCAAATTGGCCCAAAAAATCGCTTCTGCGTAGGAAGGCCTCAGCACGCAACATCTGTGCTGCATATTGTACTGTAAGGCTGAAAGCATTTTTGACATGTGGCCGACCAAAAAAATGAATCAGTCTGTTGTCAAATGTCTCTTGGGTATTACAAATGTCATGGTTGATTTATAGATAGAGAGTTGTTATACTCGTAGTTAGCTGGGCTAGATTTGGTGGCCATAGTTGTTTCAGGGGTACAATGATTTTTTTTAATGCTTTGAGCAGGCAAACGAGCAGACGGGTGACCTGATGGTAAGTGATCACCGCCGCCCATGCACATTAGCAACACCGGGGGCGTCACCAACGCGTTGCCGGCCAAGAAGATGACGATAGATGATTTAGATGGTCATATACACTTGCAAGCTTTAAACTGGAATCACCTAAACTGGGATTGTTTAAAACAATTTTAACAATTTTCATGAAAAAAAATTATAGAATGTGGTATATCATTTGAAAGGTAATTTTATTGGCTTTCAAATGCTAATAAAGAAAATAATTTTATTTTGTACTAGCTGACCCGGCGAACTTCGTATCGCATAACAAACTATTTTTTTTCTAAAATAAAAGTAGCCTAAGTTACTCCTTGTTACATCAGCTATTTGCCAGTGAAATTCCCGTCAAAATTAGTCCAGCCATTTCAGAGATTAGCCGGAACAAACAGACAGACAGACAGACAGATAGACAGACAAAAATTGTAAAACATGTTGTTTTGCTATATGTACCTTGTATACATCCAAATGCACTTAGTTAAAAGCGGTTATTTTAATATTACAAACAGACACTCCAATTTTATTTATTTGTATGTAGTATGTATTGTATGTATGTATGTATGTATGTATGATGTATGATGTATGATATGACGTATGATGTAAAGAAGATGTTTAGATTTCCTACTTAAATTTTAGGAATTAGTGCAACAGGTCGAAATTGTGGACATCTAAAGGAATAGAATAAAGTGAAAAGATATTAACATTTTATTTCTAATTTTATTTTCTTCCCCCTCAATATTTTGTATTACCCCCTGGCTCTAATGACAGTTAGTAATCAGTTTGTCATCGACCTGATGAGTTTCCTTTCCGTTTCCAGACGGTATACCGCAAGGTAGCGTATTGTCTCCACTCCTTTTTACAATTTCCATAAATGTTAATAAAATAGAACTGGTATCACGTGTACGCTAAAGATAGTGCTAATAATATTTAATGTTTGTAGCAGAGATTTACGCCTATCGGTTATCTGTGACATCTGGTCTGGTAAACACTATCTTTATAAATTAATCTAATTACTTTAACAGATATCACTTATCAATGTTATAATTGATGCCCGACTCTGTAGTACTAACGTGTGTAATTATATATAAGGGTTGGGTATTTCCGATTCTAAATACGGGTATTAAAAGCTTTACTCAATCTTAGCTGGATTTGGATTTACCCGAAAAGTATTCCGGTTTTAATATCCAGGATCTGATGGTCAAGCTTAATGGTTATAGGCGTGTTTTTCATTTTTTATGGTTCCGTAGGAAAAACAAAAACAGAACCCTAATAAGATTACTCGTGTGTCTGTCCGTCCGTCTGTCACAGTCAATTAGGTCCGAAATTAGTGGACCAAATGAGTAGGTTTTCGTACTTCTATGATTTTCCGTGACCGAAAGACAAAGGTATAATGTAAATAATTGAATTTTGAATTGGGGGGAGTGGGTGAAATAAAACAAAAAAATTGCAAACTGAGGTTAGAAAAAAAGGGTGCCTGTACTTTTGTACGCGCGTGAGAAGTTATACTTCTTTACATAATTAAGTAAATATTTAATTTAATAACAGTATCAGTTTTAATTATCTTTCAAAAACTATTTTGTATTAAATAAAAACAAGAAACATTAATCATAAATTATCTGAACAAATATTACTTGTGTACTACCTATGTTTACACAAGTACAAACTAGATGGCGTTGTTCATGAAGCTGAATCACGCTGTTGAGACTCTGTGAGATTTGTATAAGTAATAACATTAAATTTTAAAAGAGGTAAAGATAAAAGCTAGCGCTATCTATCCAGTGCTTTCATACCCCATGGCAGCGTAAAACGTTTAACGTTTTGCAAGTCGTATAAGAAGTATTACTTCAAAAAATACAGAAAATAGTGCTATACTTACAGGAATTCCTTTAAGTCAATGGTCTAAGCAGTGATAGCCTAGCGGTTAGAACGTTGGTCTCCCGAACGAAGGTGCCCGAGTTCAAATCCTGGCACGCACCTCTAATTTTCAAATATTATGTGCTAGACATGGGCGTTTTCGGTTTTTTCCGCAAACGGTTACATATCCGATATAAAGTTTTCATATCGATATAGAAAACGGTTTTCAGATATCGATATCAGTAGAATGGTTTGCAAACGTTAACATGATATTTAGATGCGAAAACTAACAACGAACGTCTTACAGTTTTTAGTACATCTAAGTACCAACATACATACATTTTACATAGGTACATTTAGGTACCTACACACTCAAAGCTATTTATCAGTTTACCACAAATATATAATAATATTATACTCTTGTATACACATTACAAAAATAGAAAACGCAAAGAATTTTTTTTACGTAAATAATGGCACGTGTCGCCAAGATCAAAAGCATTACAGAACTATCACAACAACAAAAATAAAGTCGAAGCACGAAACAAAAACAATTATTATTATAGCCCTTTTTTAATAATTATCCATATACCATATTGCAACTACTTAAGTTCAACCTTATTACTTTATTCTGTAGGTATATTTTGTAGAGTATCTCACTAATATCCAGTAGCCGTAGCCGCCAGCCGCCAAAATTTGAACTTTGAAAACGTTATCATAACTATAATACAATAGAAACTAAACCTTATTGCTAGTTCCTTAAGACATTTATTATTATTATGCACGCCGGTAGCTAAGTAGCTGAAATAACCTCATATTCGCCTCATCTCTTTTACACCAGTAAAATAATGTATATTTAGAAAGGGAGGTAGCGAATATGCTTCATATCGTTCATGAAGTTTGCGTCGTTGCAGTTTTAAGTTTTGATATAACCTAAAGGAAATATTTTTTGAATCGATACAATAAAGTTTTTGTGATATCAGTTATGTTGGACAGTTTATCGATATGGTATGATATCAAACACATATCCGATATAAGTTACGTTTTGATATAACGAACTCATGTCTATTATGTGCGTATTCAAGGGCGGATCCAGCTTTGGCGTCAGGGGGGGTCACATAGTCGTGGTCAAATCACAAGACGTTCTATTTTAATTTTGATAATAATTAGAGTCTGACCGAAACTGGTTTTTCAGCTGAAAACGAAACCGAAACCGAACCTTCGGCCTTAGTTTCAGTTTCGGCCGAAACCGAAACTTAGGGTGAGGCCAAACAAGCGTATTTTTGGTAGAGACTGACCGAAGTTTCGGTTTCGGTTTCGGCAAGTATCGGCCAAAAAATCTAGTATCGGTTTTAGTTTCGGTTTCGGCAAAATTTGGCCGAAACTTTCGGCCAAACCGAAACTCTGTGTTCGTGAATTGTCGTGCGTCGTTCGGTTAACTTCGTGGCTGGTCATTGATTTAACATGTTTATTATATTTGTTCATTAATCTGAAAGGATGCTTTGACGCTCATTCGCATAGGCCTATGCCGAGCAGTGGATTAATAAAGCCTGATTATGATGATTTGTTAATGAAATAATGACAAAAATTGCTAGTTAATTTTGTTTCATGGACTTTAATTTTATTATTAATGATACGGAACACTTCATGGCAAGTCCGACTTGAACTTGGCCGGTTTTTTATCTAACACCATTTAGCTGTCTGTAGGTATAACCATCATCGTAATAGACAAGCATTGTAATGAAACTGTAACTGGAAGATATCTGAGTAAAACTTTTACTTTTTTTATATTATGTTATAGAATTTAAGTATTATATGTATAGTGGCATGAACTGCACTTCAAAATGGCTCGCACAGAATATCAGTGCTATGGTTCTCCATAGCAATCACTGAGTGCGATCCATTTCCAGAGTGCTTACTACAGAGAATAATTTTATTGTAAATTGTAAGTTTTAATGTCTTTTTTATTATTATTATTCTACCCATACCTGTTATCTGTAGTAAGTAACTGTTGGAATAAAGCGTTTCTTTCTTTCGTAATAGATTATATGAAAAATAATTTTCCTCTGTGTCTGTACGTTTGTTCTGGCTACTCTCAGGAACGACTTAACCTGCGGTTTTCACTCATTTATAACTTACAATACATACGTATTGTAGTGAACTTTGGTTAACATTTAGTGGTTGGTTTATATCAAACGGTTGACAAATAAATAAATAACGTTATGTCAATTTCGCCCACATTTATTGAGTGAGTGCTTACCGAAAGGCTTACGGAAGCAAAGCGAGGGCATTCACTAGTAGTATTTTCAAAGTCCTAAATCATAGTTACTTATGTACATTTTTTTCGAATTTTGTCGTTAACGTGTTAAGATAAGTTTACCGAAATGAAGGCAGTTACAAATAGAAATGTGTAAAAAAACACGCTAGATTTCAATACCTATGCAGGGTGTCCCGTAAGTAGTGGATCAATGTTAGGGGACTGATAGCTTGAGGGTTGACCTACCTAATGTTAAAAAATGACCTTTGTAAAATAAATACAAATAGACGAAAATTATTTTTTATATAATCTATTACGTCTAATTAATACCCCTAGTAAAAGTTTTACTCAAATATCTTCCAGTTACAGTTTAATTACAATGCTTCGCTATGACGATGATGGTATATACCTGGTCTACAGACAGTTAAATGGTGTTAGATAAAAAAAAACCGGCCAAGTGCAAGTCGGACTTGCGCATGAAGTGTTCCGTATCATTATCTATACAACATTAAACACTATTTTATAACCTTTTTTCTACCTGTTGCCGTTATTAATAAAGAGCAAAAAACAGCTAAAATCAAGTTTGTTATATGGGAGCCCCACTTAAATATTTATTTTATTCTTTTTTTGTTGTTATAGCGGCCACAGAAATACATGATTTATGAAAATTTCAACTGTCTAGCTATCACGGTTCAAGAGGTACAGCCTGGTGACAGACAGACAGACGGACAGTGGAGTCTTAGTAATAGGTGACCGTTTTTACCTATTGGTAAAGAACCCTAAAAAACAATAATAAAATGAAATTCCTTATGAAACAATATTAACCAACAATTTTTTTTGTCATTATTTCATTAACGAATCATCATTAACAGCCTTTTTTAGTCCACTGCTTAGCATAGGCGTATGCAAATAAGTGCCAAAGCACCCTGTCAGACGCTCTTCAGATTAATGAACAAATATAATAAACATGTTAAATCAATGACTTCACGATGCACGACAATTCACGAACAGAGTTTCGGTTTGGCCGAAAGTTTCGGCCAAATTTTGCCGAAACCGAAACTAAAACCGAAACTAGATTTTTTGGCCGAAACCGAAACCGAACCTGAAACTTCGGTCGGTCTCTAATAATAATCGATACAAGAAAATATAGGTATTTTATTAATAAATGTTAGTACTGTACTTAAAAAAATCTACCTATATTTAAATAACAAAATCAATTTTTCTTTTACGTCTTCTCCCGAAACGCGTTTTCGACGCGTTCACCTGTAGTCCACCTAGGTCCTGGATCCAGCCCAGGGGGGGGTCATGACCCCCATGACCCCCCCCCTGGATCCGCCCTTGTGCGTATTACAAGTTAATTATCACTTGCTTCGGTGAAGGAAAACATCGTGAGGAAACCTGCACACCGGAGAGTTCTCCATAAAGTTCTCAAAAGGTGTGTGAAGTCTACCAATCCGCACTTCAGCGTGGTAGACTATGGCCTGTACCCCTCACATTGTGAGAGGAGACCCCGAGCCCAGCAGTGGGACAATTATGGGTTGTTGCTTTTTGCTTTAGAAAACTGTATATACATATAATAACTTCGATATTTAACGTACGGAATTCTACACACGAGTTTAACCGCGAGATATCCCCGCCCCGAATGTCGCCACTTTTGTGTCACATCTATTTTGAGACTGTGTGACGGTATGATTTTGTTAACATTACATTTGAACGTCGAAAATTGGCTTTTACATTTAAAATACAATGCGGATCCCTTCAATCCATCCACATTATCTTTTTAAGCTTAAAAAATCATCAATCAAAATTCTTTCAAGGAAAATTAGCAGATAAGATACTTAAGTTTATATAAAAGGGACACATGTTCGTTGATCTAAGCTTTATAACGCCAAGTTCAACATGAAATTGTTTCTGTTTGGAGTGACGTTGGTGTGTGGTGCCCTCGCAGGTCCTCAGTATGAGCCCATTGGCTTGTACTACCACGAGACAGTGGGTATACCCGAAGCAGCCAGGATCAAGGCCGCTGAGGAAGCCGTGGACTTCGATGGAGTCAGGATCGTCGGTGGCGCTGTAGCTAGCCTCGGACAGTTTCCACACTTGGTGAGTTAACAAGCTTGTTTTTAACTGACTTCAGTAAACTTTTAAATTTAAATAAAAAAAACTCCCGACGGTTTGTATTACACAAAACATAGCTAAGAATACTCTCGATTAAGTCTCCTTTCATACTGAAAAAACTAGATCGAAATCGGTTCATCCGTTTGGGAGCTACGGTGCCACAGACAGAGATACAGATCCATAGAAAAACAGACAGGTCAAACTTAAAACACCCCTCTTTTTTCGTCGGGGGTTAAAAAAGGGATGTAGCTAATTCCTGACATGTCACGTCAGTGGTATGTGAGGTAGGTCACGTTGGAGGCAGGAAAAATATTGTTAAAACTGTTTAATATAACTGTATATATAACAAACTATCTATATAGTATACTTAAATATAAAACTATCTGTTACTTACACACTAAAAACTATCTAGTAACTAAGAAAAAGTTCACACAGAGACAAAGCACGCACACTCATACGCCACAACACATACACACGCCACAGACATACACACAAATACAGAAACACACACATACACACACAAATACATAAACACACATATACACACACAAATACAAAACACACACACACATATACATAAACACACACACAAAAGAGAACGCCGGACACAAACCTCAACTTAGTTTAGTAAGTATTTAAGTTTCTCATTCTTAAGTGATGTAAAAATCTTATGAGAAAGAAGGATTCTTTTAAACCGATACAAGTTATGCAATTAAGTTATACCTACCTACAAGTAAAATGTAAATGGATGGCCGAGATACTCTAGTAGCCTAGTTGGTAATAATCATGTCTGCGAAGCAAGGGGTCCCGGGTTCGATTCCCGGTTGAGGCAGATATTTATGTTACAGATAAATATGTCACCCGCGACACAGGAAAACCTAATGCGGCGGTAGGAGTTTGCAAGCGTTTATACGACTTACATACATACGTGTGTGATACTTATCTGGAGTTATGAACTCATTAGTTCAGTGTAAGCATGACTCCATAAACGCCCCAACTCGAGTCACTAACGGTTACTTAAATCGCTCCTTAATAGTTAAGAATCACCATACAAATTCTGTGCTAAGGATTGATTTAAGTAACCGTTACTGACTCTGAGTTGGAGCGTGAGAGTCATCGAAGAAAAAACGTAGTTAATTGCCGCCGATGACATAATAATAATACGTATGGCTTCAACCTATTAATGGCCCACTACTGAGCACGGGTCTCTCCTCTTGAGGAGGCCTAGAGCATACTCCACCACGCTGCTCCAGTGCGGATTGGTGGAGGGGTTAGTGGCTAGCCCAGTGTTGTTATCGATAACAGCCAGACCTGATAGCTTAACGTGCCCTCGGAAGCACAGAAGCGCTCAAGAATTTTTGCCACTAGCAGTGATCCATCCGACTACCGACCGCGCCCGCTGTTGTCTATTTAATAAAAAAATAAAAAAATAAACGCTAACACACTCATACCCCCGCAGTAGGTTATTACCTGTGTCGCGGGTGGCTTGGACACATATAACACATCACATGAGTTTTATGGATATAGATTGTAGTAGATGATAAGTGCTATCTGTAACTGTGAGCAGGAAAAAAACAATCCCGGTAGTTTCTTGCTGCTTCTTCTCCCGGGCCCTCTCACAGTAGGGGCCTTGCATTGGCGTGGCTTGCATGACTTTCAAAAAGTGTTTGTAAACCAAATCAATTTTGAATAAAAACATTTTGATTTGATTTGATTCACAATCACACCTGCACCCGAGTATAAATATTTTTCTGTCACATAAATTTGATGACCCGTGTGGCGCAATGGTTACCATGCCGGATCGCCGCACCAAGGGTCCTGGGTTCGATTCCCAGCGAGGCGGAAATTTGAATGATGAGTTTGAATTTCTGTTCTCGATCTGGGTGTGCATGTCCTTGTCTAGTGTGTTGTCAATGACTCCCACGACACAGGGAATCCTAGTGTGGGACTATGAGTGTGAAGCGTTAGTGTGAAGCGTTAAATATCTGCCCCGGTAACAATCGAACCCGGGACTCCTCGCTTCGCAGGCAGGGTCGCTACCAACTAGGCTAGAGGGTCGTCTATTTAATGTTGTTTTAATGATGATCATGTTTCCAGGGTGGTCTAGTAGTAACCCTTAACTCCGGCCTGACCTCGGTGTGCGGCTCCTCGCTGCTGTCCAACACGAGACTGGTCACTGCGGCGCACTGCTGGTTCGATGGTCAGTATCATTAGCTAAGCGTGGGCGTGGGCGACCGTAGACTGTCAGTTCAACAGCGCTAGTAGCATACGTCATGTTAGCGACATAATTACTTCGTTTACTTTCCCTTCTTGTTGGCCAATGTGTTCGTAACTAACTTCGCGGCCCTAGTTTGCCTGTCATTGGCCTTAACCGCCGCCGACGATGAAGAGCGTAAGAAAAGGCAATTGACCGTTCTGCTCGTAGTCGCTCTGTCAATACAAGACGATACGCACGCTTTTGTTGTCGTCAGAAGTGCTTGACATTTGACATACAGCGTTAACATGCCTTCGTGTATTATACCAATGTGATTGGTGTAGTGAAACAAAAGATAAACGTGTGTGTGTTGTAGCTGTTTTCGGAACAGATTTTTTGGTTAATTTGTAAGGGCATAACGTACCTATATTAATAAGAAATTTAAAAGGAAAGGTAAACATAGAAAGAGGAATAAAGATAATGTTGACGACCCTGTAGCCTAGTGGATAGCGACCCTGCCTGCGAAGCGAGGGGTCCCGGGTACGATTAAAATGAAGTTAAAATGGTTAAAATGAATAATTAACTATTATTTTAATTTGACATTTAAATATAATTTACCGATGTAGAAACTGCTAAACTTACCGATGTAGAAACTGCTAAACTTACCGATGTAGAAACTGCTAAACTTGTTTATTTTGCATACTTTCATAGCCTCATGTCCTATGGTATATTGATGTGGGGTTCAGCGGCTAACATTGGTTCTATATTTGTTTTGCAGAAAAGGGCAATCAGAGCCATTTATAAATTGAAATCACGTGATTCTCTGCGTGAGAAATTTAAAGATATAGGCATATTAACAGTAGCCTCTCAATTTATTTACACCAATATTATATTTGTAAAAAACAACTTAGGTATGTTCAAGCAGAATAGTGATACGCATAATCATCTAACTAGAAACAGACATAATTTGGTGACGTCATCTTTTCGCTTAAGTAGGGTACAACGCTCTTATATGGGGCTCGGTGTACGTTTTTTCAATAAATTACCCAAGTCAGTACGTGATTTACCTATCCAAATGTTTAAAAGACATGTGAAATCTCAGCTAGTAGGAAAAGGATACTATAGCATAATAAATTAATGACAAAGACGCCTGGAAATTAGTGCCGCATCCAGTTCCGCGTAGGTTAGAAGATCTTATGTAACTTTTCATGATTTTAAAAGATGTGCGAGGAGTTTCTTTCGGCTTTTCTTGATGACAAAGCACCTTTCCGAAAAGCTGGTAGATTAAAAAATGACGTGCATAAGTGTATCAGTGATACCTATATGAATAAAAGATTTTGATTTGATTTGATTTGATTTGATTTGATTTAATTGTTATGATTTAATTAACTAACATATTCGTATGTTAATAAAATTGACGAAGTGTACACACTAGTTACTAATTGATAGTTAAAAAGATCTTGTTAAACCTACAATTATACGAATAAATAAATTTGATATGATTTGATTTGATTTGATTCCCGGCCGGGGCAGATATTTATGTGACAGATAAATATTTGTACTCGGGTGCAGACTGCAGGGTGTGATTGTGATGTGTTATATGTGTCGTCCATACCACCCGCGACACAGGTAATAACCTACTGCGGGGGTGTGAGTGTGTTAGCGTTTATTTATTGAAGTTATACTTCTTATACGACTTGCAAAAAGGTTGCGTTAAACGTTTGCGCTACCATAGAGGGGGTATGAAAGCGCTGGATAGATTGCCCTAGCTTCTTATCTTTACCTCTTTTAAAATTTCATGTTATTACTTAAACAAATCTCACAGAGTCTCAACAGCGTGATTCAGGTTCATGAACAACGCCATCTAGTTTGTACTTGTTTATTTTTATTTAGTACAAAAATAGTTTATGAAAGATAAATAAAACTGATACACGTTATTAAATTAAATATTTATTTAATTATGCCAAAGAAGTATAACTTCCCGCGCGCGTATAAAAGTACACGCACCTTTATTTATTTAATGTTATTCTTGCATTGCAGGTCAAAACAACGCCCGCCAGTTCACGGTAGTGCTGGGGTCCGTGTGGCTGTTCTGGGGCGGCACGCGCGTGGCCACCAGCCAGGTGGAGATACACCCCAACTACAGCCCCAGCACCTTGAACAATGACGTCGCCATCATCAGCATCAACTGGGTGTCTTACAGCGGTAACATTCAACTTTCATTATTTTTAACCAACTTCAAAAAGGAGGAGGTATTCAATTCAACTGTATTTTTTGAAGTTATACTTCTTATGCGACTTCCAACAAGGTTGCGTTAAACGTTTGCGCTGCACTGTTGGGTTAATTGCTGGATAGATGGCGCTAGCTGCTCAATGTACTCTTCATATTATGTTAAGAGATGGCGTTAGTTACCACTGTTTTATTTTTATTTAGTACAAAAATAGTGTTACGAACCACGGAACCCCGTACGGAAAAATGGAACCCCAATCGTCAAAGACGTCTTTAATCGTTTTATTGCACTATTGTATTCCGGGCGAATGACCTTCGTTCCTTTGTGTCTTGACCTTGATGCTAACTTTTATAACTGTGTTTTGTTAATTATCTGGATTAGCGCGGAACTTTCTCGAAAACCCGCGAACTGAGTTCGGCCACCTATAAAAGGACGCGAATTGGTCGTCGTGGGGGATTCCAGTTCGGGATACCAGTTCGGAACGATCGAAGCGATAACAGCGATACGAGCGATAAGGGAGTCAGGTTTGGGACTCCAGACGGGTCAATACGTGATCAGGGCGATAGTAAGAGGGTGTTTCGCGTTCGTGAGCGAGTGAGTGACTCTTACGCGGTTGTTAGTGTTAGTGTGTAGTAGTATTGTACCACCTTGTGCGTGAAATAAAGTACCCTTCGGCAACATCAGTGGTATTTTTCGAACCCACCCACTAGTAGGACGTAACAATAGTTTTTGAAAGATAATTAAAAGTGATACACGTTATTAAATAAAATATTTATTTAATTATATCAAAGAAGTTGGTATAACTTCTCACGCGCGTACAAAAGTACACGCACCCTTTTTTATGTTTGTTACCTCAGAACTTTCGACTGGGTGAACCGATTTTGATGATTCACATGTGGTCCCACTTAAATTTAAGCGAGATCTGACGAGTAGTTTTTCAGTTATCCCTAATTTTAAAGTCGGTTATTTTTTGTCAAGAATAATTCTTCACCACTTCTTGGCCGGCAACGCATCAGTGATGCGTTTGGTGTGGCTGATGTCCATGGGTGAGGCTAGCCACTTACCATCAGGTGGATCGTCAGCTCGTTTGCCGGCTGTTTCCATAGAAAACCCAAATTTCTATTTCAACTTTAATATCAACTGATTACGACGCTGCATTCTAGTGAATAAGTCATTTTTTTTACATTGAAGTATTATTACTAGCGTATAGAACCGACACCGCGAACACAATGTATGTCCCAATGAATTGGCGCCGATCGGCTTCAATTTTCAATGGATTCGTTCGAATTTGAAAGGAGAATGGGGGCTCAATTTTGAGAATAGTACTTCCGTATTTTTCGAAGTCGAAGTCCGTATTTCCGTATTTTTGTACGATGTATACCTTTGGTACAAATCTGCGACATCTACGCCTGAGCCGTATTGTGCATTTAGTATGTGGGTAAACGCAAAATTTAATGCATTGTCTTAAATTGTACGTTTCCTCCGTAAGTTATCTTTGTACAAACCTGTATTTTAATGTTCTCATGTTAAGTGAATTTGTAAATTCTTAATGAGAATAAATATCTAAAACCTGAAATAGAACCTCCCGGCGGGACACACATTTTGTTCGAGATGTCTGTTCCATGACATTATACTTCAATGATTTTTTACTATTTTAATATGATGATAATTGTTTGTGCCCCACAGTGAACATACGAAACATCCCCATCGCGGTCGGTACAGACCAGTACGCCGGGCTGACCGCCACGGCCGCCGGCTTCGGCAGGAACGCTGAGAGTAAGTATTAATTTATATTTATGCTAAAATCCATATAATTACTAGCTGACCGGGCAAACGTTGTTCTGCCAAAAAATTTTTAGGGGTAGGGAGATGAAAAATAGCCGATATGCACGCAAAGATTCACGAAAATCGGTCGAGCCGTTTCGGAGGAGTTCAACTTCTAACACCGTGACACGAGAATTTTTTAAATAAGATGATTGCTAAGTACCCGGATGACAGAAATGCTTGCAATGCCTATTTTTAACCGACTTCAAAAAAAAGGAGGTTCTCAATTCGACTGTATTTTTTTTATGTTTGTTACCTCAGAACTTTGGACTGGGCGAACCGATTTTGATGATTCTTTTTTTAATCAAAAGCTGGTGGCTGTCATGTGGTCCCACATTAATTTTATTGAGATCTGACAATGGCATCCATAAGAAAACCACATAAGTCGTATATTTGTGTTAAGATGTGCGCGACAAATTGACGAATAACTCAATATCACGCCAACCGATTTCGATGATTCTTTTTTTAATCGAAAGCAGGTGCTTGTCATGATGTCCCACATAAAGAACGAGATCTGACAAGTAGTTTTTGAGACTTTGAAGTCGGTTATTTTTTGTTAGTAAAATTTAGATTATATGTTAGATATTTGCTTAGTAAGTACATACCTAAGTATTATTGCCTGTCCTAAGCCAGGGTTTAAGTATTTAAAGGGGACGCGCTGCTAGGGCGTCCACACGTTTTGAGATTTGTCGTATTTTGTTTGATATTGTTATCTCTGTAATCAGAATCTATGGGTGTTTTAATTTATTATATACGACCCTGTAGCCTGGTTGGTAGCGACCCTGCTTGCGAAGCGAGGGGTCCCGGGTTCGATTACCGGCCGGGGCAGATATTTATGTGACAGATAAATATTAGTACTCGGGTGCAGGGTGTGATTGTGATGTGTTATATGTGTCCATGCCACCCGCGACACAGGTAATAACCTACTGCGGGGGTGTGAGTGTGTTAGCGTTTATTTATTTATTTATTTATTGAAGTGAAAACTTCTTTAGTACGGGGGTGATTTGAAATTCGATGAAACGAAACTGTCCAGTAAAAAGAGACACACATAAATTCTAAAGTGAGATAGGAAGCATTGTACAGGGGTAGGGGAGGGGGAGGGGGAGTTGAGTTGAATTGAGCTGAGATGAGATGCAATTAGAAATGAAATTAGTTTTATTCGAAGTAGGAAGGGAGGGGAGGGGGAGGGTTCGTCTCATTATCTTGAAAACAAAAATTTTGAAGGTTTCACTTCTACTACGTGTGAATTGTACACATTTTAATTTATTATTTATTTATTTGTTTATTTGGGCTGAGAATCGAAAACTGAACATCCTTCTAAAGTATCTCCCTTGTATATAATGCCACCCTCTATATGCATAACGACGCTTGAAAGGCAAAATTTACCAAGCGACATGTTGACAACTTTACACTAGAGCATTTTAAGTTTTTAATTTTAGAAAAAAAATCGTAAAAAATCGCCTATTAGTCATAACTACTTAATTCCAACGAATTTTAAATGCGGTTTAAATGCTTAATGAAACGATTTTTTTTCTAAAATTAAAAACTTAAAATGCTCTAGTGTAAAGTTCAACATGTCGCTAGGTAAGTTTTGCCTTTCAAGCGTCGATAAAGATTTTTGATTTGATTTGATTTGAAACTCTTTATATAAATAACGGGTAACCGCCCTCGCTTTGCTTCGGTTTTCTTATTTTTTTACACCTTGGGTTACATTATTTGAGTTTTATTAAGGATCCCTAATTTTTTTGAAAATATAATATAGCCTATGTTACTCGGGGATAGTGTAGCTTCCCAACAGTGAAAAAAATTTTCAAATCGGTTCAGTAGTTTCGGAGCCTATTCAATGCAAACAAAAAATCAAATCTTTCCTCGTTATATATTAGTATAGATAAAATGCTTTATATGACTGACTGTTTCAGACGCTCCGATAACCCAGGGTCAGGCCGCGGCGCACGTGGCCATGCCGGTGATAACCAACGCGGCGTGCGCGAGCGTGTTCGGCGGCGCGGTGGTCATACCGTCCACCATCTGCACCAACACGGCGGGGGGGCGGAGCATCTGTGGGGGGGATTCCGGCGGCCCGCTGGAAGTTGGCAACACTCTTGTGAGTACCGGCTTCGAAGAATATTTATTTATTTATTGAAGTTATACTTCTTATGCGACTTGCAAAAAGGTTGCGTTAAACGTTTGCGCTGCACTGTTGCGTTAACTGCTGGATAGATGGCGCTAGCTGCTCAATGTACTCTTCATATTATGTTAAGAGATGGCGTTAGTTGCCACTGTTTTATTTTTATTTAGTACAAAAATAGTTTTTGAAAGATAATTGAAACTGATACACGTTATTAAATTAAATATTTATTTAATTATGTCAAAGAAGTATAACTTCTCACGCGCGTACAAAAGTACACGCACCCTTTTTTATTAGTGGAGTAATAGACATGTTTAATAAGTCATAAAACATTGTTCAGGTCAAGGTCACATTACTTATATTCCTGCCTCTCTCACCAGATCGGTATCTCAACGTTCGTGGCGTCGGCCGGCTGCACGCTCGGCTTCCCCGCCGGGTTCGCTCGCGTCACGTCCTTCGCGCCCTGGATCCAGGCCAGGATGTAGACTGCACCCAACACGCCGAGTCTAGCATCTCAATATATTGTTCTGATTTTATTTATGACATCTTGTTTTATTATCAAAACCCTTAGTATTAACAACAACTTTACATAATCTATACTTCTATACTAATATATAAAGAGGAAAGATTTGATTTTTTGTTTCCATTGAATAGGCTCCGAAACTACTGAACCGATTTGAACAATTCTTTCACTGTTGGGAAGCTACGCTATCCCCGGGTAACACAGGCTATATTATATTTTCAAAAAAAAATTAGGGATCCTTAATAAAACTCCAATAATATACATTATTGGAGGTATAAAAAGATAAGAAAACCGAAGCAAAGCGAAGGCGGCTACTCGTAAATAATAAATGGCTACAAGCCACTGTTTCAATCGGGTTTTATCTCCAGTAGGAACTTATGCCCTCCTGTTTTATTTGCAAACATAGGCACTGCACAACACTGGCATTTCAGAAAACAATATTCTTAAAGTAATGATTTTAAGAATAAATAAACCAAAAAATACATAGGAAATTGCAATTCGCGTATGTATTTTGACAGTTCATTGGATCTGACGCTACGGCTACAGTGCTGCCATCTCACGTAGACCGTTTCAGAAAACCCTCATTACAGGTTGTGGCTTTGCTTTACTTTTTTTAGATTTTTGTAATAGATGGCGCTATTTACAATATTTTACACTTTTTTAAACCTATACATAGATGTCGCTAATGAGGGTTATCCAATATTTATATTTTATTCTTGCTTGGTGTTAGGGCTTCACGTTAGGAAGTATCAATGTTATATAGTCACTGTCACATGAGACCTACCTGGTACCCACCTATAGATGTAAGGCCGGTTTAAAACCAATTAAACCAACCCGTTTAAAACGAAAAAAACCGTTTAAAACCGAATTCAACCATTTTTTTCGGTTTTAGACCAAACTCACACTCTCGCAGTAGGAACTGTAGGTAGGGCATTTCTATTGATTTTCTATAAACTAGGTACCAAATTAAAACAAAACATGACGTCAGGTGAACATAAAATTACCCATAATGAACCGTAAAACACAGTTCTTCTATTTTTGTAGGCGAGTTTTCAACCGTTTAAAACGGTTTATTTGGGGTTTTAAACGTTTTGAATCGGTTGATTTACATCTTTAAACTCACCACACGGACCAACCCACCCTCTTGCTCGACTGAGTCAGCCGTCAAACGACTTGTCTTGGTCCCGGCTTGGGAGCTAATTCTTACTTTCTTTCTATCTTCTCTTTCGGTCTAATCTATATATTTGGAACTAAACAACAATTAAATTACTCATCATGACTGTTATTATTGCCGTTCTTGCGCCGTCATTGACTCGTTGACGTCAGTCTACTTATAGATTAACTGATTAATGATTGTGATTTTATTTAATACGAGTATATAGGTATATATATGCCTCCGCTCCGTTATTCGGTAATCTCACAATCGAATAAATACATATATGAACGGTATTCTTTATATTCACATAACTTTTTATTTGTGAACCGATTGAAATAAAACAATCAATAAATGAAATGAAATGAAATAAGAAATAATCTTTTTATTCATGTAGGTATCACTGATACACTTATGCACGTCATTTTTTTTAATTTACCAGCTTTTCGCAAAGGTGCTTTGTCATGGAGGAGAAGAAAAGCCGTAAAGAAACTCCTCAGCACATCTTTTAAAAATAAAACTTATATTTATTACAAAAATAGGTATTCTCTAACCTGAGCAGAACTGGTTGCCTAGCTGGTCATTTCCAAGCATCTTTATCATTTAAATAATCATCTATGTTATAATAACCCTTGCCTACTAGTTGAATTTTTACACGTTTCTTAAAAGATTCCACCGGCAAGTCACGAATTGGCTTTGGGACTTTATTATAGAATTTTACACCGAGTCCCATAAAAGATCGCTGTACTTTAGCAAGACGGTACGAAGAGGTCGCCAATTGATGCACCCTTCTTGTTTGTCGATTTGATAAGTCACAATTTTGTTTATATGCAGTTATGTTTTTCCTTATAAAGACTAAATTACTATAAATATATTGGGAAGCTACTGTAAGTATACCTATTTCTTTAAATTTGACACGCAAGGACTCCCTTGATTTTAGTTTATAAATAGCTCTAATGTTAACCCAAGCTAATTACAATACATCAGTGAAACCGCATTTAAATCAGTTAAGCCGTTCCTGAAATTAGCTGGAACGCACAGACAAACAGACAATAATTAAAAAAATCATTTTTATAGGATCCGTTGCGTTGATAAATACCTCTAGAGAAATGATTTTCTTAAATATCTTCCATGTACATACATTGACCAGTTACTGTTTTATTATGTACGAGTAACCGCCCTCGCTTTGCTTCGGTTTTCTTATTTTTCTACAACTTATTGGAGTTTTATTAAGGATCCCTAATTTTTTTGAAAATATAATATAGCCTATGTTACTCGGGGATAGTGTAGCTTCCCAACAGTGAAAGAATTTTTCAAATCAGTTCAGTAGTTTCGGAGCCTATTCAATGCAAACAAAAAATCAAATCTTTCCTCTTTATATATTAGTATAGATGAGTAACCGAAGCAAAGCGTTGCTTCGGTTTTCTTTTTTTTTTCAACCTTGGGTTACATTATTGGAGTTTTATTAAGGATCCCTAATTTTTTGAAAATATAATGTTACTCTGACAACTTGTCAGAGCGGCAGTGATAGATTCACTCTATCACTGTCGCTCCTCCGCATATTAATCGGCATGAGAAGAGAAACAGCAATAATAACCTTATGTGCATGATCGTAATATAGACATCACTGTTGTGCCTTATGCAAAATACCGAAGAGTAAATAAGACAGCACCATACTAAGGCCTGTACAGTATCACTGATGTCGCATCCTCGAAGACTTCTGTGCGCCTAGTACTCGCTATAATTAATTGCTACTAGGTGAACAAATCCGATGAGAAATTTAATACCCCAGCTTTGTTTGGCACACTTGCTTGCATGTTTTTGCTATCCTAGTACTGACTGCAAATGGGCGGTGTCACCTTTTATTTCGTTACGGTTTTTCTTGATTCGCTCGCCGCGCTCAAGCCCGCGATAAAAGCTATGCAATAGCTTAAAAACTTGACAGAACGAAGTCTGTCCGGGCAGCTAGTAATATATAACATTGTTATAACATAATAATTTTAGTTTGAAGAACTGGTAACCTAGTTGGATATACCCTGACTGCGAAGGGAAGCGTTCGATTCCCGTCTGGGGCAGACATTTTTGTGACAGATAAACATTCCAAATTAAGTCTACTTATATCAATAAAATTCAAGCGCGAAGCGCTCATAGTCCGGCGGCTTGCGTCGATCCTAAGCGATCGACAAAGTTAAGCAACAGCGGGCGCGGTCGGTAGTTGGATGGGTGACCGCTAGTGGCAAAAATTTCTTGAGCGCTTCCGTGCTTCGCAGGGCACGTAAAGCCGTCGGTCCCGGTTGTTATCGTAAGATAACAGTCGTTAAGCCATGTCGGATGCCCTCGGGTGGCATGAAAACTTCCGACAATTGGGTTGTCCACTAACCCCTCCACCAATCCGCACTGGAGCAGCGTGGTGGAGTATGATCAACGTGGTGGAGTATGGTCTAGGCCTCCTCAAGAGGAAAGACCCGTGCTCAGTAGTGGGCCGTTAATAGCTTGAAGCCATATCAATTCACCTCGATCAGTAAATTTAAATCACCTAGGCGCATAGGTGAATAAAGAAAGTAGACTAACGCCCCAACTCAGAGTCACTAACAATTATTTAAATCACTCCCTAATACTAACGCCCCAACTCAGAGTCACTAACAATTTTATAACTTATCGCTCCTTTGTAGAATTTGTATGGTGATTCTTTACTAAGGAGAGATTAAAGTAATCGCTATTGACTCTTGAGTTGGGGCGTAAGACACCGGTGAATTAACTCTGGTGAATAAAGTCGACGTCACCAAATGTTTTATCACGGATCATGGGTGGTGATATTGTGTTATTGATGTGTTTCACCACTCACCAGCGACACAGCGAAGCATACTTTCAAATGGTTCCGTACATGGTGTATGGTAAAAAAACGTGTGTGTACTTCTCTATACTAATATATAAAGAGGAAAGATTTGATTTTTTGTTTGCATTGAATAGGCTCCGAAACTACTGAACCGATTTGAAAAATTCTTTCACTGTTGGGAAGCTACACTATCCCCGAGTAATATAGGCTATAATATATTTTCAAAAAAATTAGGGATCCTTAATAAAACTCCAATAATGTAACCCCAGGTGTAAAAAAATAAGAAAACCGAAGCAAAGCGAGGGCGGGTTACTCGTGTACTATATGTTACTTATAAGTACCTCTTGCTCGCACCTGCAACCTGCGCTAGCAATGCAAAACAACCAGTATCACGCACCTTCATCATGTCGCTTTTTGGCTGTCGCACTGTAAAAATGTTATTCTCACATTTTTTTCAGACGCCCCATATAAGTAGATATGTACTTATATATACTTCAAAATATATGGGATCGTTCTGAATTTAACATTGACTTTGGAATAAAAAAGAATCTTTCAAATTGAACAAAAACATTTTGGTGTGGCTATGTCGTAGGTACACGACTTACGTATTTTACGTACGTATTTTACGGTGTATAAAGGTGCTTTATAACTGAAAAAATTCCTTAGAAAATAATAATTGATATAGAATTGATATTAAAATTCAAAAAAATTGTTAATAATTTGAATTTTACCAATAAAAAAAATAACCGACTTCAAAATAACTCAAAACCTACTCGTCAAGCACAAATCAATCAAATCAAAAAAAAAAAAATCTATAATCGAAATGAAAAACTCCTTTTTGAAGTTGGTTAAAAAAGTCAAATATTTTCAGTCATTAATTTTTACGATTCTGCTTACCAACAAAATAGTCAGTTGAAGCGTTTTTTGTCTACGCGTGCGCTTTGCGGATCTCTAATCCAAAAAATAGTCTTGACCTTTGTACATGTATCCGCTCCTCAACTATTGCAATCAGTTTAAAAAGATATTATTTATCTTTTTATGAAAATTCATTTACAAAGATATTATTATCTTTAAGATATATTTTATTCTCTAACAATAAGATAATTATTAACAAAGATAATTATTATCTTTATTAATGAATTTCGTTTTACGATAAGATAGTCGTACCTGTTATAAAAAGATAGAAAACTAGGGCACTGACACTACACTACAAGATCAAGATGAAACTAGTCAAACTATTGCTGATTGGAGTGACGTTGGTGTGTGGGGCGCTCTCCGCCCCTCAGTACGAGCCCATTGGCTTGTACTACCACGAGACAGTGGGTATACCCGAAGCTGCCAGGATCAAGGCTGCAGAAGAGGCCAGAGACTTCGATGGAGCGAGGATTGTCGGGGGATCTTCCACTAGTCTTGGACAGTTTCCGCATTTCGTAAGTAGAATAATAAATAAATAACACTTCACACTCATAGCCCCACACCAGGATTCCCTGTGTCGTGAGCCATGGACAACACACTAGACAAGGACATTCACACCCAGACCGAGAACAGATATTCAAACTCATCATTCAAAATTCCGCCTCGCTGGGAACCGAACCCAGGACCCTCGGTGCGGCGATCCGGCATGGTAACCATTGCGCCACAAGGGTCGTCAAATACATACTTAATAACAAAAAAAAACCGGGTAAGTGCGTGTCAGGCCACGCGTAATGTAGGGTTCCGAAGTAGTACATTTATCGACTATTACTCACTAACCATTTTTGGATTAAGGGGTCCGTTTGCTAAACATTTGGCTTTAAAGCGCTAATTTTGGTTAGAGTCAAATGTAGAGGGGACACTTGACCTGCCTTGCTGGCTAAACGGTTGGATTTGGACAAATGAAAAATCTCAAAAATAAAGGAAAACTATCACGGCTATGTTAGCATAAGTAGTTAATGAGTATTTAGTCGATAAACTGGATTATACTCTTAAGGTCAAAAAGCGGCCAAGTGCGAGTCGGACTCACCCATGAAGGGTTCCGTAGCAGCAAGTAACATAATATAAAAGTTCTTTTAGTTCGTTGTAACTTTGATCAATGTTTTTTGTGGTTTACGATTTATGACGTATTAAAAAAAAACTACTTACTAGATCTCGTTCAAACCAATTTTCGTTGGAAGTTTGCATGGTAATGTACATCATATATTTTTTTTAGTTTTATCATTCTCTTATTTTAGAAGTTACAGGGGGGGGACACACATTTTACCACTTTGGAAGTGTCTCTCGCGCAAACTATTCAGTTTAGAAAAAAAAAATATTAGAAACCTTAATATCATTTTTGAAGACCTATCCATAGATACCCCACACGTATGGGTTTGATGAAAAAAACATTTTTGAGTTTCAGTTCTAAGTATGGGGAACCCCCAAAATTTATTGTTTTCTTTCTATTTTTGTGTGAAAATCTTAATGCGGTTCACAGAATACATCTACTTAACAAGTTTCAACAGTATAGCTCTTATAGTTTCGGAAAAAAGTGGCTGTGACATACGGACGGACAGACAGACAGACAGACAGACAGACAGACAGACAGACAGACAGACAGACAGACATGACGAATCTATAAGGGTTCCGTTTTTTGCCATTCGGCTACGGAACCCTAAAAACGCAAAAAGTCAAACACGCTAAATTACTACTTCGGAACCCTATATTGCGCGTGGCCTGACACGCACTTGCCCGGTTTTTTTATGAACAATCTTAGCACAGCTTTTTTTAATAATTATTTACTATGTACTTACTTTAAAAAAATTAGTACTTAACAGAAATTAGATTTAGTAATAATTGATTGTTTACAAATGAGTATAAAAAGACACAATAAGATTGTTTGCTAAATACCTAAGGGAGGCCATACACGATCAAGTATACTGGATGCCCCGTCAAGTTCGCTTGACGCTTCATCAAGTACACTTGATCGTGTATATTGGCCACGGTATAGCTGTCTGCCATATATTTGTCTCATGCACTGGATGGCACGTAAAGTCAAACTGCAAAGACAAGTCAAACTGCAGACTTGACAACATAGATTACCCCCAATAGATACCGCATAAGTGAAATTTTCTTAGAGTTTGAACTCAAAAAATTTGGCGCAAGGCGCGGCTTGCGGGGAACAAAACAATGCGCTGTGATTGGGCTATTTCTTATTCATACTTGGACTTGACGGGTCAGTATTGGTCGACACTATTGTCGTCGACTTGCAAATGCACGTATGTGTTGGCGCGCGTCAGTTGCCTTGTATGCGGTATCTATTGGAGGTAATCTATGCTTGACAAGTATACTTGATCGTGTATGGCCTCAATGAGTCTCATCTAAACAATATAACAACAGAGTATAGCCAGGGGCGTAGCTACCGCCGTATCAGCCGTATCAATTATATGGGGAACCCAGCGTATAGGGGCCCCCACTAACACTCCCAATTACCAGTTACAGTTGGCACTCCATTTATATTTGACAGCTGTTTGGAGAGGGGCCCCACAACAAATATTGATATGGGGCCTCCTTTGGGCTAGCTACGCTACTGAGTATAGCTACCACTCTCACCTACTGTTGGTTCCAGGGTGGCCTGCTGATCACACTGTTGTCCGGCGCCACCTCCGTCTGCGGCTCCTCGCTGCTATCCAACACCAAGCTGATCACCGCTGCCCAGTGCTGGTTTGATGGTACGTTCTTTATAAGAGTAACCCTTCGTTTCGGGGTAGCCTATGTATCTACTTCGCTTTGCTTTTACTGTAAAACTGTCCAAACAGAAATAATGTTCCTAAACTAACCTTATCATTAGCCGTTTTATGGAGAGACCAGGGGCGTAGCTACCTCCGTATCAGCCGTATCAATTATACGGGGCCCCCAACGTATAGGGGCCCCCACTAGCACTCCCAAAAAAAGCTCGCCACCATCCTACGACCGCTACAGTTTGCACTCATTTTATATTTGACTGCGTTGAGAGGTCCCCACAATAAATATTGATTTGGGGCCTCCTTAGGGCTAACTACGCCACTGGGAGAGACTCAACTTCCATAGAATCTCAGGCCCAGATAGACAAGACTGAAAATTGGCTGTCAGCGAGATCTGACGAGTAGTTTTTGAGTTATCCCTAATTTAATAATAAATGATTTTGAATTTGAATTTGAAGTCGATTATTTTTTTCTAGAATTATTGAGGGTTTAAAAGTTCTCCCTTCACGTATTAACATATACATTTGTAATATTCCCAGGTCAGAACCACGGCAGTCATGTTACAGTAGTCCTGGGGTCCACCTTCCTGTTCTCGGGGGGTGCCCGCGTCTTCAGCACTGATGTGGAGATACACAGCAACTACAACTTTATGAGCCTGAACAATAATGTCGCCATGATCACAATACCCTGGACACCTTACACCGGTAAGCTTTGAAGTACTGCTTCTTCTTCATAGGAATAACCGACTTCAAAAAAGGAGGAGATATTCAATTCGACTGTATTTTTTTGTTTGTTACCTCAGAACTTTCGACTGGGTGAACCGATTTTGATGATTCTTTTATTAATTGAAAGCTAGTGCTTGTCATGTGGTTCCACTTAAATTTGAGCGAGATCTGACGAGTAGTTGTTGAGTTATCCCTAATTTTAAAGTCTGTTATTTTTTATCAAGAATTATTTAATCTATACGAATAAATAAAATTAGACTGTCTGTTTGTAATATTAAAATAACCGCTTTTTACTAAGTGCATTTTTATGTATACACGATACATATACCAAAACAACATTTTTTACAAATTTTTGTCTGTCTGTCTGTTTGTTCCGGCTAATCTCTGCAATGGCTGGACCGATTTTGACGGTATCACTGGCAGATAGCTGATGTAACAAGAAGTAACTTAGGCTACTTTTATTTTAGAAAAAAAAATGTTTGTTAAGCGATACGAAGTGCTCCGGGTCAGCTAGTATTGAATAAGCTAGTGCTTATCAACAATCCCACCTGATGGTAAGTGGCGATGAGGTTCAAGATGGTGAATGCACTAACTTAGTAAAAGCCTATTCACTCTTCTCTTGAAGACATCGTAGGTGGACGGGAACACCCACGCGGGCAAGCTATTCCAGTCCTTCCGGCCAGCACTATGAAAGATGAGCCAAATCGCGTCGTAGCGGATTTTCACGACGTAAGGATAGATGCTTGCCGTACGTCGGGTTGTTCGGTGGAGGAACGGGAATGAGGGAATTAATTCGTGGCATTCCTAAGCTGTTCTTTATAATAATTAATGTGTATGTTACCACACAGCAAATGTCTACCCGGTGTTGTTCGCTCACGGCTCCAACCAGTTCGTAGGACAAGAGGCGGTGGCTGTCGGCTTCGGGAGAACCGCTCAGGGTGAGTCTCCATCTATATAACTGGGGTCTGGAGGGGGGAGGGGGTCTGTCCCACTAGTCCTGTTGAGTTGTTCCGTGACGGGGCAACTGGCACATAGCACGTACCAAGTCTCGTTCGAGGGGCTAGTGAGACTCATATTTTTATTATTTTTAGTGCCAGTAGCTTCGTTGTCAAATTCTTAGACCTTGCCATCACCACGGAGATAGGGTTGTATTTTGTTATAGTTAGTGTTAATTTTTCAAGTGGGCGTGCATGCCCTTGAAAAATCAATAATTATTGTAGTAAATCAGTGTAAATCAGTCAAACAGTGTGGGCTTTTTCAACTAAATTACCTATTTGTAACCGCCGACGCAAAAAGAGGGGTATTATAAGTTTGACGTGTCTATCTGTCTGTGTCTACGTATCTTTTTGTGACATCGTAGCTCCAAAATGAATGGACTGATCGAGACGGTTCTTAGCTACAATTTATGAAAATCCATTCAAGCACTTCAAGGTCATCAGGTTTAACTATTTTTAGGGTTCCGAACATCGATCTATAATCTGTTAGTCAAGTCCCCCCCCCCCCCTGCTGGCTAAACGGTTCGAGTTGGACAAGCACTTTTTTACATTTATTTTAACTAAACTGATTGGTTCCAGACGCCCAAATCACTCAGACCCAAGAACTGAAACACGTGTCCATGTCGGTGATGTCCAACGTGGAGTGTCAGCGGGTGTTCGGCAACATCGTGACGACATCCACGCTCTGCACCAACACTACTGAGGGCAGCATCTGTGCTGGAGACCTGGGCGGGCCGCTGGAGGTCGGGAATACTCTGGTGAGGCTCCTGTTTTACGTCTTACACCCATGGAGCATTGATATATAGAAGGAGCGCCATCTCATATGAAGCGAAAGTTGAAGTGTCCAGCTGTTTACAGGAAATAGAGGTTCCAATAATGGCCATTTCTGAATGGCGCTAGTGTGATACAAATAGCGAACCATGAACATAGTTGTAGACGGAGTGAAGTTTGCTGAGTTATGCCTAGTGCATCCGCAGTGTCACCCGTAATGAATAGCGCTAGTGGCGCTAGCTGCTAGTGTAATTTTACACGTATTCACGGACACTTTTCATATACTGAGATGGCATTTCTTCTCCTCTATTTTCCATACTTACACCGCATCGGATGGGATCGGATACTTCTTTGCATAAGCAACAATAATGTTCCTTTACCTACTCCTGTTCCTTCTCATATACCTATTCGTATTCCAATACCTAATCCGTTTCTTCTATGTTGGTGATGTCTTATGTGGAGTGTCAACAATAAGGTATCCATTACTTTTCCTGTTCCTCCTTATATACCTATTCCTATATCTAATCCGTTCTCTTCTCTGTTGGTAATGTCTTTGTGGAGTGTCAACAATAAGGTGTCCATAAGGTGTACTGACACCGTGGCCTGTGGATAAGGGAGCATTTGCATTGGAGATTGGGAATACTCTTTTGGGAATATTCTTTGACTGGTATAGGCGATACCAGTCTTCTCATCATCCTTCTTATCTTCTTATCTTTGTTTAATGGAAACAGCCGGCAAACGAGCTGACGATCCACCTGATGGTAAGTGGCTACCATCGTCCATGGATATCAAACACCAAAAGCACTGACACTTTAACCAAGAAAGAAGATAGAGAAAGAAATCCTACTAAAATTCTAAATGTGATTTGTGAGGATGTATGTTATGTTACTCTTTCACGCAAAAACTGAACGGATGTTCTTATTGTCTTTTTAACACGCTTTTTTATTAGCTTTAGACGTATGTTAGTTTGTATGTAACTATGTAACGGAATCTTTGAACATGATTTTGACCCCCTTCAAAACATTAGATTAACTCGAAATTTGGCATACCTATTAAGGACCGATGACAATTCAATATTTAAAGAAGAAAAAGAAAGAAAGAAACCTAATTACACGCTTTATATTAGCTTTAAACGGTCAGATTTCTTTCAAACTTTGTATACTTATCGAGGATCGATGACAATGCAATATTGAAAAAAAGAAAGAAAGAAAGAAAGAAAGAAAGAAAGAAAAAAAGAAAGAAAGAAAGAAAGAAAGAAAGAAAGAAAGAAAGAAAGAAAGAAAGAAAGAAAGAAAGAAAGAAAGAAAGAAAGAAAGAAAGAAAGAAAGAAAGAAAGAAAGAAAGAAAGAAAGAAAGAAAGAAAGAAAGAAAGAAAGAAAGAAAGAAAGAAAGAAAGAAAGAAAGAAAGAAAGAAAGAAAGAAAGAAAAACAAACCTAAATTTCATTTCAAAAAATCTAACTAAGAATGAAAAAAAAAATAGTTAAAAAAACTAAAAAACACGCTTTTATAGAAAATCCAACTAAAAAAAATAGAAAATAAAATTGAATTAAGAATCGTGTAATTGTAATAAAAGCGTGGGGTACATGGTGTCAATGAGTAGAAGGGATAATATCTTTAAAAGGACCCCACGCTTTTATTACAATTACAAGATTCTTAATTCAATTTTATTTTCTATTTTTTTTAGTTGGATTTTCTATAAAAGCGTGTTTTTTAGTTTTTTTAAACTATTATTTATTTATGCCAGAAATCATGCGCAATCTGTCTAATGCTGATGTTTCTTCACCAGATCGGCATCTCATCGTTTATCGCGGCATCTGGCTGCTCCAGGGGTCTTCCAGCTGGGTTCGCGCGGGTCACCTCCTTCGCTACCTGGATACACCTGCGTCTGTAGACCAGGGTAGATAACTAGATCTCTGTGGATGTTGAGGTTAAATAAAGAGTTGAATAAAGAATGCTGTTTTATTTTATCTATGGTTTGGGTATTCTGTAGATTCTATACAGGAATTGGATAATTCAGACATTCATTGTTTTAGTCATTAATTCATTCAGTCATTACATTAAAACTATAACGACGCTCTTTCGTTAAAATACCTTTTAATGGAAGAAAGACAATGACCTAGTATGAAATGAGATGATGATCCATTCGCAGCACCCTTTTAAGTAGATTTATTAAAAAAAAATTGACAGTTGAACTAGGTAATGAGAAAAAAAGACTTACAAGTCCGACGATTGGTAGATAGGTAAATGTAGATGATTTTATTTTGCTTTTTGTAAAGTGGGTGATATGGGAGAACCATTGTGTTATTTGGTAACTGGGTCAATTTCAACAAACACGAATTTTGCCTAATTACAGTGGCGAATTTAAATTTGCTGTTTCTGATAATTTTTTTTGGCTTAAATAATAGGTAAATATTAGTACTACTTAATCATATACTAGAGATCGAAAAATTTTTGTTAGTTCATGAGATATTTCCATTTGAAATTATCAAATGCCACCGAAATTATTAAAGGACCACCGGAATTAAAATCCGAGCCACCGAAATTGATTAAATTTAAACCTGCTGTTTCTAATACATTTTATTTGGCATAAATAATTTGTAAATAGTAGTAATAATTAGTCACATAGTAGAGATCGAAAAAAAAAAATTAGTTCCGGAGATATTTTGAAATTACATTATCAAATGCCACCAAAATTAGGACCAATGGAATTAGAATCTGATCCACCGAAATTGATTATGCCAATGAGAAATAATAAAGGCAAGATCATATTTTAATACTTTAAAGATACATTTTGAAGAGTAGGAGTCTAGATGAACGGACTCCTTTAAGCGGTGATTAGACACGCTTGTGTTTCTGTGGCCTATTAGACCAGTGCCGATAGCTTCAAAAACGGTAAAAAGTGAAAAAAAAGTAGTAGGATGAAACCCATTGCAAAAGGAAGAGGATATAACAAAAATTAAAGGAAAAATAATTTATGGGCGATCTGAGGTCGGGAGGGGGGAGGGTTTTAAGGGTAAAAAATGGTTTATCTCGATTTCCAGCAACACTACAAGTCCTATCTTCCTAAGGCCCAATGTTCTTACCCAAGGACTTTAAGAAAAACTGGTAACCGCCCAGCCTCAATCAACTCAATGTAGTCCTGGTGACATAATGTTCTCACACGAGAACAGTTCAGTTCTTCTAAGTTAATTCGAAAATTGGCGCGGCCCGCCATTTTCTTTAGTGTTGACATAATTGAAGGATGTCCTAGTGACGTGTTTTAAACTTGATCCTCAGGAAACAATCAAAGACAATCTGTCATTTGGTTGCTGAAATG
The DNA here is from genome assembly GCA_951805285.1 of Thymelicus acteon. Classification (NCBI taxonomy): domain Eukaryota; kingdom Metazoa; phylum Arthropoda; class Insecta; order Lepidoptera; family Hesperiidae; genus Thymelicus; species Thymelicus acteon. Next base: position 11,149,544 of record OX638238.1, on the reverse strand, counting down.
TCAAACACGGAGCGCATGCGTAGTCGAGGTGAGATGATTCTCTAATTATTAACGCAATCACATGTTATTTTTTTAACAACTAGTATTTTATTTTGAGCTGAAACACCATACAGTATTTGTAGCTTACTATTTATGCAAATACACTATTTAAAATTCCTTTTTTTACCTCTCATTATGTTCGTGTATGAGAACATTCGGCCGGTGTTCTATTAGTTGCCTGTTACAATATGTAGTCATATAAGAACAATGAGTATTAATGACTACTTTAATTTTTTTACGCTAAAAAAATAGAGAAAATAAATCTAAAAATGATTCGGATATTGGAGGTTTTAAACCCTACGATGAAGATACTAGCGAAGATGTACAGATCAATTCAAACCAAGTTTTTGGTACCTAATTTTCAATCGAAAATTCTCACGTCAAAATATCTATTTTTTTTAAAAATCGGTGAGATTTTTGTTCGTTGTAATCTCTACTTTCTAATGGTATATAAAATACTATAAACTACTAACTAATACTACTACTAACTATAAACTACTATGGTAAATGTTCTCAGAAAATGCAATGAAACGACAACTATTTTCGCATGTTTTTTGCAATCTTTATGTTTTATGGATATGTTATTTTTTTGTCTAACAAAGTGACATGGAATCTTACGTTTTTCGATTAATTAAAGTGTAAATATTAATAAATAACTCAAAATTGTACACAATGATTGACAAAAAAATTTTCACCAAATTTCGTGAAAAAAATTTTTTTTTTTGTAAAAGATAAAAATAAAAACCAAAAACTTGGTTATTTGAATTATTCACATTAATTTTGAGGTAATGTATAAAAAGGGTAAATAAAAAGTTGTAGATCTTTTTATTACTTACAACATTGCTATTTAACTTTTTTCTATAGGACTTGTAGTTTTGCCGGAAATTGAGATAAACTATTTTTTACCCTTGAACCCAACCACTTCCCGAATTCAGATCGCCCGTAAATTATTTTTCCTTTAATTTTCGTTATATTCTCTTCCTTTTGCAATGGGTTTCATCCTACGATTATTTTTTTTTCGTTTCAAAAATTATCGGCACTATAGTCACCACGAACTAAGAAGCCCAATTTGTCGTTTGCCATCACAGTGACATTAGAGATGTACAAAAAAATCGGTTCACGAAAGAAACCAATTTTTACAACAAATCGATTCAAAATTATAAAACCTTCTAATTCGATAATTAAATTTTTAACTGAAAACCGTAATATTTAGGTACCTAGTTACCTACCTACTACTTCGATAGAGCTATCTCGTACCGCGTATTCTCAATATGTACTTATTTACGACTTCAATAAAATATTCTTTTATCCATTCGCCCATGAACATCAACAACACCAAAAGCATCACTGGTGCGTTGCCGGCCAAGAAAGAGAAGAAAAAGAAAGAAAGATAGATCATGATAGAATGAAAGTCCCGCTCAGTTTCATAATAATATTTTGACATAATATTATATTATGAGCGTCAGGAAAAAACTACAGTGAATAAATTCTTGCTTATTTCGTAAGACACATTCATGTATACATAATTATTATTTTGTTGAAAAAAAAAATGTTTATCGCAACCTTAAATACATAATTATATATAAAATATTATCTGCAGTTACTGTCCATGGATCGCGAAGTGCCCATACATAATGGAAAATGTCCTTTGTTAGCATCCAATTCGTCGTGGTATTATTGGGTACCTAATTTTAAATTCAAATGCAAGCAAATCATTTTTAACAATGTAATTAAAATAATCAATTTTCATTTTTTTCGATTATAGTAATGTATCGATTATGATTGGTTTTATAAACGGTTTCAAGCCGTCACATCACCCTACGTCAGATTAGATTTAGGCTTCTTCATATAAGATTGTTTCGACGTCATATATTTTTATTAAATTTTGCATAAATTATGATGTGATGGGATTTTTACTAGATTTTAACGTATAATATGATTTATAATTAACGCCAATGAAAATGAGTAGGGTTTTTTAACAAATTTTGGGAAAATCCTTTGTCCGTAAGTATTCAACTATTCATGTCAAGTAAATGAATATTCCATTTCGCTCAAAGACACCCATACAAGGTTAGTTCATATTAATAAACAGCAGCTATCATTATGGGCATCTTAGATAATTTTGACTATAGTCTATACACGTCCCTATGCGCTTTAGTTTGCCACGGGAGCCACCGGGATTAGGCCACCAGACTTAGAATTAGAGTCAAAACTTGAATTTTAAAGAACACCGTTACTCACAGGTTAACTTTTATTTCACAATTATGGCTGAAAACCTTTAATGGATGCCTCCAAAAAATTTCTTGATAATCTGCTTTGTACTTTTACTAATATACATGACATCGGAATTGGATGATTTTGTATTCCTGCGCCACCGCAGCAGTGTTGCCAATGAAATTTTTTGGAAGGCTGTGTACATGAAATAAAAAAGCCGTGTTTGTATGGAAAAAGATCAACTGTGGGCCTTAGCTTTGCATTGCATTAGCTTAGTGACACTGTTTTAAGGGTTTAATATTCGTTAAATGTCTGCAAAAATAAATAAATAACAGAAAGATCGTAGAATTTGCGAAAAGCCGTAGAATTTACTACGGCCCTAGGGTTCGGGCCGTAGACCGTAGATTTTGTGATTTTTTGGCCTGAAAGCCGTAGAACACGGTAATTGCCGTAGCATTGGCAACACTGCACCGCAGTGAGTACTTACGTGTTTGACAGGAAAATTACGCAGCAAGTCGGTTATCCTAACACGCAGTTTGCAAGAGCACAACTGAATGGTGCGGGGAGAGCCAGTAAGGTGTCTTCCAAATCGTTTTGTAACAAGTTATGAAGTATACAAAATGCGCCACCGGTATTGCTTTTTTTTGTAGGACATTTTTAAGAGATGTTTTAAGAGCTGTTGTACTATCTTAAATTGCTCCGTAAATATATATTAGTTGTGTTATCTAATGTATTTCTAAAAAACATTCCTTTTCAATTAAATTTATTTACCAAAAAAAATTAAATTAATAAAATATGTAAATAAATGGAGTTCGGACAGTACACCGGAATTAGATTTTAGGTCTTAGATATTTTTTTATTAAGAATCTTTGTATTAAATACCTCTGAATACTTTACTATCATGTAGATCACTATTTAAACTACCTATATAAAATTATGCATAATTGTAGTTTACCTCCACACATTAATTTTCAACCTCGCCGTCTCAAAAATGCACTTGGGAAATTCACCCAACTGGTAGTCAGTTGAGAAATTGGAGTGCCAACTGACCACTGGTGTTGAAATTTCGTAGTCAGACGGTCCGGAGCAGATTTTTGTTTACGGATGTAATGTCTTTTACACAAAAAAGTAGGCGGGATTAAAAAAAAAAAAAATATTTAAAAACTATTTTAATTAAAAGTACGTTAAATAAGCTAAAGCGCAATTTATTCAATAAACGGTATAATCATCACCAGCGTTGATAATGGCCTGGCACCTTCGAGGCATACTATCAACAAGATTTACGGCGTAATTTGTCGGAAGTTGTCGCCAAATTTTCGAATGATTCCTGAAAGATGCTTCAAATCGTAAATAGGCTTTCCGGCAAGCTTGTTCTTCATAATGGCCCAAATATTTTCAATGGGGTTGGCATCAGGGGATTGGGAGGGCCAATCCATAGTGGTGATGCCATTTTCCTCCTTCCAGTGACGACACAGGCGGCTCCGATGTTTCGGGTCATTATCCTCTTGTAAAACCCAATTTTTATTATTGGGTCCGAACATCTTGCTCACCGATTTCAAGATGCCACGTTTGTAAATTTTGATCATTTTATGCGAATCTAAATTCTGAGTGAAGAGCTCTAAACAACCGAATCCGCGCTGCGAGAAACATCCCCAGACATTAATTTTTATTGGCTGTTTGACGGTGCGCTGAATGAAATCTGTTCTACTCCTTAACCAGGCACGCTTCACCGAAACACATGCCCGCAGAAGCCGCTTCATCAGAAAAAACTACTTTCGACCAATCGCGATCTTTGTTCTCACTCGCCCAGCTAAGGCGTTTTTTCATATGATTTTCCGTTAGCAGGGGTTTTGAGCTCGTAGATCGATATGATAATTTTGCCTCGTGCAAACGTCGCCTGATCGTGTTTAGACTGATATCAATTCCCTTTTTAGCGAGTTTGAACTTAGCTTCGCGGAGGCACAAAGTGGGATTCTTCTCGAACAACGTTATGATCTCTTTATCTTGCTTATTGGTTGTTGCTCTCGTTCTCCCGCGTTCAGGAAAATCATCCACGTTTTTCAATTGCTTATATCTCTTTATCCACTTCTCAACAAACTTTTTTGACTTTTTAATCACTTTTGCTGCAGCAGCATATGATAATTTAGGTCCTTTCGGATGCGTGCACAGAAAGACAGCTTCGTTTCGCTTTGCGTACATAGCACTCATTTTTATTAACGTCCGCTTCCTACAACTTTTCGAGTGACGCAAAAATGAATTAGTGATGGCGTTGAAGCCCATCAATAATACAATCGCATTATGAAAAAGAGACGGAAATATCTTCTGATTTACTATTTAAAATGCCGCCTACTTTTTTGTGGAACAGACTATAATATTATGATTTGGAAGGAAGGGGGGACCAACCAATTTGATGCAAACTAAATAGTTAAATCCGGCTAAAGTACCAATAGCAGGTAGTTAGGTACTAATAAAAAATATTACAGGATCTTTTTTCGTAGCTAATTTATATTAAAAAATATGACAGGCTTAAAATTCAAATAATTTAAGAATAAATACATTAGGAGGTACATACATAGAATACTAAAGTAAGTAAGCAGGTATGTAGATATACTTACTTTGAGTGCCGAACCCTAAAAAACAATAAATTAGGACCATTGCACATATAATGTAGATTAAGTTTTATAAAATTGATAATCACAAAATTATAGATAGGTAGGTACCTACCTACCAAATAAACGAAAATTAATCAAAACTTTATTTTACAGCTACGGATATTTTTTTCGGATATCCATAGTTTTATCTTTTACCAGACATCTTAGCTACCTACCTACATCACGAATTTTAAGTAAAATTCAAACCAAAATCTTAGATTATGCTCTACTGAAAGCAGAAACAAACATCGAATACAACTCGCATCTCGCTGTTTCATTACGAATTTAAACCTTCCGGTACCATCCCCTACCACCCTCCAACCCCGCACCCCTCGCTAAATATTTAAAAACCATCGGCTCTAGCAAGCCCCGCCTTCAACCCTTACAATGTGTATTCTATATTTTATGTAAATACCAATTTTCTGGAGTCTTGGTAGAAAGATGTAAATGGACGAAACACTCCTTTTCACCAATACTTTTGTATCACTTGGGCAGGTATAGATATTCCATTTTTTTAACCGACTTCAAAAAAGGAAGAGGTATTCAATTCGACTGCATTTTTTTATGTTTGTTGCCTCAGGACTTTCGACTGGGTGTGGCGATTTTGATGATTCTTTTTTAATCGAAAGCTGGTGCTTGTCATGTGGTCCCACTTAAATTTGATCTAGATCTGACGAGTAGTTTTTGATTTATTAATTAAAAACTAAAATCAATAATACCAATATAATCCCTCCGATGGGCCCTACCACCAGCAGGCCGGATTTAGTCGCCTCTTACGACACCCATCCGGCGTGAGATTGGGGTTAGTATTCTAGTAGGCTAAAAGCTTTATCTAATTCAGTACCAATCCTATTTTAGCTCATAGAAACACTATAAATAAACTAAAACCTATATTCCCCTCAAAAATAGTAAGTCCAATGTAATGGGCGTGTCTACGGTTTAAAAGCTCAGTCCCCGCCCCAAAGGGGCGTATCGCGAGATAGCCCCGCCCCTGTAGAGCTTTGATCCGCCCCCCAGGTGTCAGTCTGAACGCATCTCTTGAAGTAATCACACTAACAATAAGGTTTTGGTGAAAAAAGTGTATTAAGTGCTTTAGTGGTTCCGGAATTTGGTTCGTAAAATATTTGGGGTGAGTTTAGTAATAAAGTTATTCAGAATTTCCTCAATAGGGGCCATCTATAAATTACGTCACACGATGGGGGGAGGGGTCGATGTAGTGTGACAATGTGTGACAAGGGGTGGGACGACGACGTTTCAAAATCAAAAAGAAGTGTTTTTCAGAGTTATTCAGAGTCTCCTCTCACAATATGGTACAAGTCTTATTACGCTGATCAAGTGTGCGCAGACTATACGATAGGGTTGCCACATTGGATCTTATCATTTTCGGGACAATTTTGCCAGACCCTATGCGAGGGGTACTCTTGGGCGCCTTTTTGTAGTAGAGACGCACTTTAATAATTTGCAACGTGGCAAAAAAAGTTCGCCAGCCGCCCCTAGCCGCTGCTGTTATCGCCCCTTTAATTTCAGCGTCCTTTTGTCCTTTGAAATCCAGGACGGAAACGTATTATCTATGATTTCTGGACACAGACACGATATAAAATTCCAGGACAATTCCGGATTTCCCGGCCATCTGACAACATTTTGTAGACCCCATAGGTGTACTTGTACAGGTTTTCTTACGATATTTTTACTTCACAGTAGCAAGAATTAATTCACAGTAGCAAGAAGCATTAAAACTCAAATGCTATTAAACAATAGACGAATATTTAATTGACGAACTTGATAAACAATTTATTCTTCGGCTATTAAATTCAATAAAATTATATTTATATGTAATAACTAATTTTAATTGTAATTTATAATAATTTTGACAATGTATTGTTATTAACATAACATTAACTTAATTTTATTGACATCATCAGATATTTAAACGTCTGATAAATAATTACTTTTTTATGAATACTTATTGAGCAATGTTTAATTTTCCTAATTAAGACAATAAAAATTTTGCAACGCCCTTAAATGGCACATGTAAGTAGGGTTAGCATTGTATGTATCACCTTTATCTACTACATGATTGCAATAAATAATTTGAAGATAAAAGTAACTTATAAATTAGAGATACAGGATTCGAACCCAGACCTCCAAACGGGAGAACAAAGCAGAAACCAGTTGGCTATCACAGCTTATTTGGTTAAGAGCTATCTCTTCCTTTTTCTTCTCTTTCTTGGCCGGCGGAGCATCAGTGATGCCTTTGGTGTCGCTGATGTCCATGGGAGGTGAATTTTCATTTGGTTGTCTATTTAAAAATAAATACACGGTTATTGGCAATGATATTTAAATATAGATACGTTATGCCCTTACAAATCAACCAAAAAATTTGTTACGAAAAGAGCTACAACACACACACGTTTATCTTTTTAACCGACTTCAAAAAAAGGAGGAGGTTCTCAATTCAACTGTATTTTTTTTATGTTTGTTACCTCAGAACTTTGGATTGGGCGAACCAATTTTGATAATTCTTTTTTTAATCGAAAGCTGGTGGCTGTCATGTGGTCCCACATAAATTTTATTGAGGTCTGACAATGGCATCCATGAGAAAACCACATAAGTCGTAAATTTGTGTTAAGATGTGCGCGACAAATTGACGAATAACTCAATATCACGCCAACCGATTTCGATGATTTTTTTTTAATCGAAAGCAGGTGCTTGTCATGTGTTTCCACATAAATTTGAACGAGATCTGATTAGTAGTTTTTGAGACTTTGAAGTCGGTTATTTTTTGTTAGTAAAATTTAGATTATGTTTCACTAAACCAATCACATTGGTATAATACACGAAGGCATTTTAACGCTGTATGTCAAATGTCAAGCACTTCTGACAACAACAAAAGCATGCGTATCGTCTTGTATTGACAGAGCGACTACGAGCAGAACGGTCGATTGCCTGTTCTTCTTCATCGTCGGCGTGCTAGTGACATATCTACCTCTTTTTACATTATAATATCATTGGTTAATGGTATGAAAGCATAAACATTCTTACTGCGCTGTTTACCGGTAAAATGTTCCGTCATTTGCAGCCCTCCGGAGTATAGTATTGGGACGGGACATGCATCTCATAGATTACATTGTCATCAAAACTATTAAATATTACATAATATTTAATATTAATAATAAATAATAAACGCTAACACACTCACACCCCCGCAGTAGGTTACCTGTGTCGCGGGCGGCATGGACGACACATAACACATCACAACAACACCCTGCACCCGAGTATAAATATTTATCTGTCTCATAAATATCTGCCCTGGCCGGGAATCGAACCCGGGACTCCTCGCTTCGAGGGCAGGGTCGCTACCAACTAGGCTACAGGGTCGACGTACCGGTAAAGAGTTCCCTCGTCTGAAGCCAGTTTGTTACGCCATCACGCCACAAATCACAATCGGCCTGAAAGGGCAATGTCCATTTTCGGCTATTCGTGGACAGCATGCTCAAAAATAAATAATTACACGAAAAAATATATTTTGTTTTTTAACTTATACACCCGATTTATTTTTGTATCAATTTACTTTTTTAAAATAATATGTTTAATTTATCATTCTACTGATTTAACTCTTCCTATTGTCACATACACAGAGTAGTTAGCAACATTATTCCTATAACGATAATAAAAAACGATATATCGATGTTATTTCGAAGTTTTAATTCTCACGACAAAAAGTTAAGTTTGGTAAGATACACGTATAAAAAGCAATAAACTATAAATAAGGTATTATTTTTACTAGTTTAACATTATTTTATGTACGTTGCTTTTATAATAATTCACGATAGTGAACAATATATCGATGTTTTGCAAACATGCTCGAATCGATGCATTGTTTGCATCGCCAACTGACAGTTGGCAACTGTCAATCGTTGGACATATCACATAGTAATCAAACTAATCAACGTAGAACTTTCAAGTCGCATTCGCTTTGTTTTCTGCATAGCACAGAGTACTTAATCACTATGCTGCATAGTGGATACTTTCGTCTGTGTTTTTCATCATTAATATTATTACGACCTTTGGCTTACGAAAATGGATTTGAACCCTGGTGTATTATTTATAATATATTGTATGAAAATGAAATACATGGCAGAGATGCTATAAACAATATTGTTGCAACTGCATTGTGGGCCGCAGAACAGTAGGCTGGTCATAGGTGTGCTCATGTAATGACTGTTATTTGGTTTCTGAGCTGGGCAAGGTACAGAGATGATATAAATGCACCAGCCCAGTTCTTGGACAATATATTAATAACATACGAGTCAGATTAATAAACAAAAATGTCAAGGAGATTGTGCGTTTTCTTTAAAATACCTACAAAATATTTATTCAAATAACCAGTATAATAAACATCTGGCTACAAAAAAAATATTATTTTCTTTTTTAAACTGAGTAAAGGTATTAAGCCTATATAATATTTTTGTTGAAATGTGGTGTTCACTGATAGCCAAATGTCCATACAAAGTGGACATTGTCCTTTGCATACCAACATATTTAGAGTACAAAAAAGTCATAGAGAAGGCAATGTTCTCTACTTCAAGCTAAAAGGAAGTACACCCAGGTACAATATTAAACTGGAATTGTAATCAAGCTTTTGATACAATATTTTGTGTCTATATGCTTTGAGCCGTCGAGTTTCCTCGTTTGCAGCCAACTCTTGTCGTAGGTAAGTATAAGACAACGCTTATCATGATAATTCTTAACAAAAAATAATCGACTTCAAAAATAGGGATAGCTCAAAAACTACTCGTCAAATCTCGCTCAAATTTAAATGGGACCACCTGACAAGCACCAGCTTACGAACATAAAAAGAATCATCAAAATCGGTTCACCCAGTTAAATGTTATGAGGTGACACAAAAAAAATACAGTCGAATTGAGAACCTCCTCCTTTTTTTAGGGTTCCGTAGCCGAATGGCAAAAAACGGAACCCTTATAGATTCGTCATGTCTGTCTGTCTGTCTGTCTGTCTGTCTGTCTGTCTGTCTGTATGTCTGTCTGTCTGTCTGTCCGTCCGTATGTCACAGCCACTTTTTTCCGAAACTATAAGAGCTATACTGTTGAAACTTGGTGAGTAGATGTATTCTGTGAACCGCATTAAGATTTTCACACAAAAATAGAAAAAAAAACAATAAATTTTGGGGGTTCCCCATACTTAGAACTGAAACTCAAAAATGTTTTTTTCATCAAACCCATACGTGTGTGGTATCTATGGATAGGTCTTCAAAAATGATATTGAGGTTTCTAATATTTTTTTTTTCTAAACTGAATAGTTTGCGCGAGAGACACTTCCAAAGTGGTAAAATGTGTGTCCCCCCCCCTGTAACTTCTAAAATAAGAGAATGATAAAACTAAAAAAAATATATGATGTACATTACCATGAAAACTTCCAACAAAAATTGGTTTGAATGATATTTAGTAAGTAGTTTTTTTTTTTAATACGTCATAAATCGTAAACCGCAAAAAACATTGATCAAAGTTACAACGAACTACAAGAACTTTTATATTATGTTACTTGCTGCTACGGAACCCTTCATGGGCGAGTCCGACTCGCACTTGGCCGCTTTTTTTGAAGTCGGCTGAAAATGCATTGTAATCAGAACTTAAGGAATATGTAACTTCAACTTCGTAGGATAAGAAGGTGGTTCCTCAGCAAGATAAATAATTACAGTATAAGCACAGAAGAAATAATTAATAGTACTATATATAACTATAGATATCTGTAAGTCTTTAACTGTGATTAGGAAAACAATAACCTCAGTAGTTACCAGGGGCGTAGCTACCGCCGTATCAGCCGTATCAATTATACGGGGCCCCGGGGCTGAGGGGGCCCCCAATGCGCCTTAGAAAAAATTCGTGAAATGATCCGGAAATTAATTATTATGATTCGAAAAATGTTCCGGAAAGCATCGATACTTCATTGAAAAGTGAAATCAACAATAAAATTTCTTTCTGGGCCATCTTTCATCGTATTAATGCATTAATTACTTTAGCATCATGCAATTTATCTTTAAGAGGCCATGATTCTAAATCTGGAAACTCGACGAATTGAAGACAAACAGGCAGTACAGATAATAATAAGAAAAACTTCTAATCAGTTATTTAAATGCCCTAATCAAAATTTAAACAAAATATTTAATGTACAAAAAAATTACGTTCTACACGACATTATGCTCTCCAGAACTGAGAGCTGCGCGGACATGCCGTCGGCAACCCCATGACATAGCGCTCCGGGAATACCACAGGAGGAAGCTCATTCTACACATAGCACAGCTCATTCTACAGTTAGCACGTGTGTGGTAAAAATGATCGGGAGAATCGGACCGTAGAAGTTCTCCACGAGTCTCATCGGTGTGGATAAAACTTCAATTCGGCCATGAGCTTTGTAAAGCATGAGCAGGTGTCTCGCTCGCAGTGAAGTCTCCTTAGCCCGGTTTAGAACATCAAGCTTTTTGGAAGCCAACTTAGCCTTGGCTTCCAAATGACGCTGATACTACACATCACTCGAGATCTCAACTCCCAGAATCATACTCTTACAACACTTTTAGTGATGAGCGCGGTACCCTGGAATTGAGGCACTATGAAAAAAGGGTTTTCTTAGTGGTAAAGGCGCTAACTTGTGTCTTCGTAGGGTTGAATTCGACTAAATTAAGTCAAGCCTATTCCGAGACTTGCTCCAGAGAGTTCTCGAATTCAGACACAATTTTAAGCTTGCTATCCGCCACTTGCAAGTTTTGCAACTGAGAGGAATTAAGGGGGGCTGTGTAGTGGGCATCCCCTTTGCTGTCATCTGCATAGCAACAGTTGCCACTCATCCATGTCATTGATATGCAGAATGAACAGCGTAGGAGATACCACAGACCCTTGGGGAACACCAGCATTTTATAGGTTTCATATCTGAGCAACAAGCATCTACTACATCCTTGATATATCGCTCAGATAGAAAGCTAACTACCCAACTGCATAACCTCTCACAGCGACCGTAACGTGTTAACTTCGTGAGACCTCCCTGTGCCAGTCCTGGTAACCGGCTTTAGCGAAATCTAGGCTGACTGCCAGTGCTTCCCCGTTGCGATCAATAGCTTGACGATGCCTACAGGTGCATAAGATAAATTTGATGATCACCAGCTGAACGACCGTCGCAAAAACCGTATTGTCGATCACAGATCAGCTGATGATCTTCCAGATATCCCAGGAGCTGCATGTTAATCTCGCGCTCCATTACCGTTGCAAGCAGGGAGGCTATATAGGCTTATCGCTATAGGCCTGTAGTTAGCCAGGTCACTGAGATCGCCAATTATGTGAATGGAATGAAAAAGGGAAACCTTCCACGAAGACGTTTCATGTGGCATAAAATAGAATAAGAATAAGCACGTTACGGTCAACCAAGCAGCCCCGGATCTACAATATTTTTCGAACCGGGGCAAAAACTTGATAGTGATAGAGATAAGATAAAAAAAACTCACAAATAATAAAAGTTTCATTTTTCGTGAATGGAACAATAACAACTCTTTTTCAAATAAATTTATTTATTCTCCCAACCAGGCTCCCGTATGCTAGGCGCTTTGTGCAGCTAGTTTTTTTTTTATTTTTAATCATACTATATTATGATTTTTGCGCTCCCTAAATTGCCGCCCGGGACGGGTGCCCCGGTTTGCCCCTCCCCCACCCTAGATCCGAGGCTGGAATCAATTCGGGAGCACACATCTTTAACACCACTGCGTGAATACCGTCTGGTCCTCTCAACTTCTTGGTATCAAGCTCTCGCAGGTATTTAGGCGGAGGCGATCCCTCTATCATCAAGAGTTGAGTTGGCGGCAAAAAGGATGCCAAGAAGTTCGGCATTCCCCTTTGCCGTATGGACCACGGAGTCGTCCGATTTACGCAGTTGTGGAAGAGACGACCAACAGAAGTTACCCTCAGCAGCTTGAGCTAGCGACCAGAATTCTCGACTACCAGAGGGGTAATCGTCCATTCGCTAGCCAGTTCTGCCGATGACTTTAAATTGCCTTCCTTTTAGTCATTTGCTTCTTTGCTGACCAGGAGGCAGCGTTAAACTTTGTATTAAGCCCTGAGGTGGATAGATCTATAAGCGTCTACGCGGACGACCATGTCGTTGACAATGACCATGATTCCCTGTCGTATCACATCAGCTACTGAGTTTGCGCTCGCGTTCGGATCTCCCGAAACGAAACAGAGCTGCCCCCAGATTAAAATTTTAGAGTTTTGTTTGTATGTGGTTTATTAATCGATGTTAGTAAGTATATTATATTTGTTTTAATTCACGCTAGCTTTTTTATTTCTTTTGAGAAAGATCTTTACCCACGAGTCGAGGGGGCCCCCGGCAAAATTTTGATACGGGGCCCCGGAAGGGCTAGCTACGCCACTGGTAGTTACACTCACAGTTTTTAGACGAAAATGACGAAACTATAAAGAAACCAATTTGACTACGAACCAATGATATTGTTTGCTACCTCAGATGAAGGAATTAAAGGCAGATAACGTCGTTCGAATATGACGTAAGCCTACCAAGAATAATACAAAATAAAAAACTAATACAATCTCGTGTCACTACTAAAGAAAGCGTCAAATTGCATGAACATCGCAATTGTCAAAATTTATTAAATAATTTTATCTATACTAATATATAAAGAGGAAAGATTTGATTTTTTGTTTGCATTGAATAGGCTCCGAAACTACTGAACCGATTTGAAAAATTCTTTCACTGTTGGGAAGCTACACTATCCCCGAGTAACATAGGCTATATTTTCAAAAAAATTATCCAATAATGTAACCCAAAGCGTAAAAAAATAAGAAAACCGAAGCAAAGCGAGGGCGGTTACTCGTCAGTTATAATGCCGTCTTGCATTTTTAAACAATTTAAAAGTATTTCGCAAAATCAAAGAAAATAAGATGGAATATCTTTTCACAGGTATCTGTTCATTATTTTATTATTTATAATTATAATAATATTTTTGCGGTTTGCTCGGAACATAAAACCTCGACTATTATTCATTTGTATAACAGCTTTATGTGAAAATCGGTTACCCTAAATTTGGGGAAATATGCATGAGCTATTTGAACACTGGTCGATTTATAAATGTATGTCGAAATAAATATATTTAAAAAGTAAATATTTGTATTTATTTAAACCTTAAAAATCAAGAAATACAGCCAATGCATAAACACCTATCGCTGGGATATTATAACCGGGTTAATTGAAAATGTCACGTTTGCCCACGATAAAATGCATGATTGAAAGAAAATATTATATTATATTTTAGTTTCTGTTTTTAGTTTAGCCTACTCACTAAAATGATTTCAATTATAATTTTGCAGATTGCCGACAGCTGCTATTACAAGAGAAAAAAATGCACTTTGCCTCGTCTTTTATTATGCGTACCACAAAGGACTGGAATTAATTGTCCGCGTGGGTGTTCCCGTCAGATTATAATGTGGGTGTCTTCAAGTCAAGAGTGAATAGGCTTCTACTAAGTTAGTGTGATTTACCATCCACGACTTCATTACCGCTTACCATCTCAGGTGGTTCTGTGGTCAAACACTAACTTATTCTGCATAAAAAAGTCCATAGGTTAATTAAGACAATTAAATATATTTGAGTATTATTTTATATTAAAAGAACATTTACATATATTTTGATAAGTGTACTTTTTGATAACTAGTGATGAAATTAAAATCAATTATGATTATCACATTAATTTATTACAACGTAAATTTTTGTCTGGTTTTCTATGCATTTGTTCCCCCTATCTCAGGAACGGCTTAATAAAAGATTCGGTTTTCACTGACGTATTGTAATGAGTTTGGGTTAACATTTAGTGTTTGTTTTATTTGAATCGGTTTACAAATAAAAAAATCACGACAATTTAAAGAATACCATCCCTACTTTTATCGACTGTGGGCTTACCGAAGCGAAGCAAGGGCGTTCACTAGACTAGTAATAAATAATTTGCCAATTTAATTGTGCATAATGTGTTAAGTTGGAAATATGTCAAACAACATTTACAAAATTGCGGGAGTTTGTGACTTTTCATTTGGCATCCTCACACACACAAAGAATTACGTGTCCATACGGTGCCACTGCTAGTTGACATTAAGGTCACGCACACATAGCGAAAAAGTGACTTCACGTCATTCGTTACATTTCTTTGCGAATGTTCCATCTGCCTTTTATTTCCTTCATCTGAGTTTGCTACGAACCCTAAAAATGTGAAAGGTTGTGGAGATGTTAGGATATTTGTACATACATATATACATAGTCCAGCGGGCCTATTATGAACTTTTATAAAACCATTCTTGTTCCAGGCAATTCATTTATCGGGCTTGGAACGACGTATGATTGGCTAAAAAGTGTCACGTGACCGCTTTGGTAATACGAATTTGACGTTTACACTGGAACATGCCTGGAATTAAGAGTTCATAATAGACCCGCAGGTCAAGAAAAGGGTAGGTAGATTAATCCCGGTACTAATATTTTTTCTTGTTATTTCTAACATTTTCCCGCGTTCTTTTAAAATAAATAATCACTAATATTATCTGTCAAACTTGACAACGTCATCTAGACGTTCAAACGCACGTCACTGCCACAAAGACACTGTGACAGCTCATCTTTCGATACAACGCAAAATAACTTTCAGCGCAAATATATACCTTACTCCATCGTTATAAGATCTACTAGAATCACAAATCGAATCGATTAGAAACACGGTGTACACAAATATTATTAAAATTGCCACGGAAATATGAACTCTATCAGATTCACATTAGAGTTACAACTTACATCATCAGCATAGAAGCTACAAGTTTGGTTAAAAGCAATTGAAAATAAACCATACGTCAGTTGAAGAAGATCGTATGAACAAATATTTATTATTGAAATTTCAATCTTAACATCTAAGAGATAGGGATGAACTATTTATTCATAGATAACACAGGTAGAAAGGTGAACTTGTGTCAAAAGTCAAATGACATTTTTGATTCGCCCAGCAGGGGTCGTGGGGAGGGCGGTGAATAGGGTGGCCATGTTAATCTAAGGATTTTCTTTTTCATATAATTATTTCGCATAGCGCTTTGTTCGTGTTTCCCGGGATGATAAAAAAATGATATTGTGTGATTTTATTAAACCACGATGCAAGTGAACCTTTTTTTCGGTTTGTAGGTATTTAACTTAAAAATTTTAGAAATTATTCGATTTAGGATATTAAAATTGCGTTTTTAATCTTAACTTAATGATTGAAAAATGGGAAATCAATATTAGACAAAATATTCTATTGTAAAATGTAATTTCAATTTGCGTATTAGAGTAGGTACGGAATACATAATTAATACAATCATTTAGATGATAGACGCATATTAAAAACTAAGAGCAATATTTATTTAAATCATTGGATCTCCATCATTATTCTTACTCCAGGGCCGGCTGTAATGCGACATGCGATAGATGGACGAAACATTTTGGGGCGATAGAATAAATGTTTCACTTTAAATACCCTTACGATATGTTATTCCAGATCATTCATGGTCTGCATGTGTGCTAAATTACATGATAATCCGTTCTGTAAGTTTTGTATGGACTCTTAAACACTGGGATTCCCTATATCGTGGGCTCTTGGACGGCATGCACAACATAAATAAGACATCATAATTAATCTGTCACACAAAATTGAAAGCTGAAAATGTGTTTTCTTTTAAAAAATTACTTAAAGAACATTATCTTCTTTCATAACCTGTCATCTTTCTTTCTTTTTCCCTTTTCTTGGCTTTCATTAACTCTTAATCACTGCTCTTATTATTGGTATGTTTGTCATTGGAAAATACTGTTATTTTATATCTTTGCTTTACCTTAGGTAGGTACGCCTGTACCCAATTTATTTTCTTGCTGTTTTCTTTCCGCTACTGGGTTGCCTGGAAGAAATCGCTTTAAAGCGATAAGGTCGCCCATTGTTTTGTATTCTTTTCTTGTCCTCTTATGTATAATATGTTATGGTGTACAAACGATAAAGTGTTAAATAAATAAATAAATAAATAATAAAATTTCTGGCCCGGGAAACTACCTACCCCTGGATTCCATGATTTACAAGCTGAGTCAACACTGACTTTGCTACGGAGTCGTCGAAAATGCTAATTATTTTTCTAATCAGTTTCAGCCAATTCATCCAAAGACACTAACGCCGTCTGTTAGGAAACAACGGAAACTAATATCAGTACAGTCTTCGTTCAAATAACTTACATGGTCACTTCGTCACGCTAGTATTCGCACAGACGCTCAATTTGACACAAATTTTCACACAAAGTCGTATTATTGAGCACCGTTTAATAACTTTAAAGAGACGTGCGATACACGTAGGTTTAGAACCCTCTCATGTATTGCGGTGACAGCTTCCATCTATACTAATATTATAAAGAAGAAAGATTTGATTGTTTGTTTGCATTGAATAGGCTCCGAAACTACTGAACCGATTTGAACAATTCTTTCACTGTCGAGAAGCAACTCTGACCCCGGGTGACATAGGCTATATTATATTTCCAAAAAATTAGGGATCCTTAATAAAACTCCATTAATGTAACCCAAGGTGTAAAAAAGTAAGAAAACCGAAGCAAAGCGAGGGCGGTTACTCGTGAATAATAAAATTTGCTTGATACAGGTGCTCTGACGTTGAGTAAACGACAAAAGAAACTCCTCGGCACACGATCTTATTCTACCGCAATAAAAAATATGCTACATCCCTGGTGGGGATCGAACCCACGACCTTTGGATTAGAAGTCCAACGCGCTATCCTCTGCGCCACAGGGACCCGTGAGTCACTTGCAATAACCTATCACTCAATATCAGTTAGATATTTCAACTACCTTAATATCCTTACACATGACGATATACTGATTTGTTAAATACAGATATGTACTTACCTACTCTTTATTTCTAACACCTGACAAAATATTACTAATTACACAGTAAGAAAAACAATTCTATGGGATATATAGAAATAAAAACAAAATGACTTTAAAAAATGAAAGATTAAAATTAAAATAAATTTGTCCTTTATTAAACAACTTCAAAGTCTTAGTATAAAATATTTAAAAATTAAAAACCAACCAGCTATCAAAAAAGCTATCATGATATACCTTTTTGAAACCCTTATGGTGAGCACTTTATGTTACCCATATTGAATTATTCCATTTATTTTTATTTTTTGATACTTCAAACAATGTCATCCCACAGCCACCATATTTGTTTTTTTTTTTAATTTCACTTATCTAAGTACGCTTGGGTTATCAACACGAATCTAACGATATCTTAATTATATAAATCCGTTCAACGGTTTGGAAGATACGAGGCATTAAAGAATATTACATGCATATATTACATACATACATAATACATACAAGATACGCGCAAAAAACATAACCCTTCCTAGCAGTCGGGTAAAAAGAGGAGGTTCTCAATTCAACTGTATATTTTTTGTATGTTTGTTAACTCATAACTTTTGACGTGATAACGTCTATTAAAACGATGAACGCCGGGCGCACGCACGAAAAAATGTAGCGTTCCGCGAGCGAGAGAGCGGCAAAAGCGAGAGAGAGGCACGATCGGCTACGATCGGCGTATCGTAACCGATGCCGTAGGCGAGCCGTAGGCGATCGTAGTTGAGTGGAGCGGAGCTTTGTCATGACGTTGTCTCGTTAAACAACACAACCATTTTACTGGGTGTATCGATTTTGATGATCATTTTTATATTCGAATACTGGTGCTTATCATGTGATTCCCTTTAAATTTAAGCGAGATCTGACCAAGATCTGACGAGTAGGTTTTGAGCTATCGGTATTGGGTTTTTTGAAAGAATTATTTTTCTTTCTGTTTCTCAAATAACGAGCCCATTAGTGCTAAATCAATTGTCCCAACTAGTTGTAATGAAGGCTATTAGTTCGCTAACGAACCGCGTTCCTACCTGTGGAGTCTGCTCTAGACATGTCCATAGTATTTACAGTAAGAATATCGATAATATTATAATCTTAAATTATCTACAACAAAAAAAAACCCGATAGTTTTATTGTCACTAAGCATAAGTAACTATAGTAAGAACACTCGATTGTTGCCTTTCAAATAAATAATCTAAATTTTACTAACAAAAAATAACCGACTTCAAAATTACTCAAAAACCACTTGTCAGGTCTCGTTCAAATTTATGTGGGACCACATGACAAGCACCTGCTTTCGATTAAAAAAAGAATCATCAAAATCGGTTTACCCAGTCCTAAGTTCTGAGGTAACAAACATAAAAAAACAGTCGAATTGAGAACCTCCTCCTTTTTTTGAAGTCAATTAAAAACTACATCAAAATCGGGTCATCCGTTTGGGAACTACGATGTCTCACACACAGATCCACAGACCCACAACACGTCAAACTGATATAACACCTCTGTGGGGGGTTAAAAATTAAATGATGATATAATATCCTAAATGGTAAGTGTCGCATGTTAAAAAATTCACGTCAGTAACAAAAATAATTAATTTAAAAGGAAAACTATCACGTATTCATGGTCAGGTTAGCTTAAGATGTTAATAAGTAAAAGTCTATGAACAACCTTTAACTATTTTCTGTGTATCCTGAAAGTTGACTGTTAGATAATGCTATTTAGCATTAAGTCCGCCAATTGTACCACTTTTTGGGTTCAATACAGATTAAGTAAATAAATAAATAAACAACGGAACTCTACAATTCGCGTGGCCTGACACGCACTTGGTCGGTTTTATTGGCTGATGCGACTTACAAAATTCTGGACGTCATGGCAAAGCTTCCTCCTTTCTTCAGCAGAATGCAAAGAGCAAGGAAGGCGACTTGAACTTAAAGATACAATAATGCTTGACAAAAAATAACCGACTTCAAAATAACTCAAAAACTACTCATCAGATCTTACTCAAATTTAAATGGGACTGCATGACAAGCACCAGCTTTCGACTTAAAAAGAATCATCAAAATCGGTTGATCCAGTCGAAAGTTCTGAGGTAACAAACATAAAAAATACAGTGGAATTGATTACCTGCTCCTTTTTGAAGTCGGTTAAAAATGTACAAAAATAACTGATTTTAATTGACTGGAACTCGAGGTTTTACAAATAGACGAAAACTTTCTCATACCATTACAAATAAATATATCGATGATAATTATTATCTTTATGCCCTATATGGAGCTCTTAATATGAATGAAATAAGAAATTATGTAAATTCTTCAAATTATTCTCGAATTCATCTGCAACAAATTTTTCATTCCATTTCAATTACTTTTTATATTTTAATTTCATAACAAGTTATGAAATTAGACCAGAATTTTCGTGGCTTATTTAATTCCATGATAAGGGGCCATCTATAAATTTCGTCACACTAATTTCATGACTTTTTTACCCCTCCCCTCCTCCTTGTCACAGCTGGTCACATTTGTTAGACCTACCCCCTTAGTGTGACGTCACATATTATGAAATTTTACACCTAGAAATTATTAAATTAAAACAGCAGTTCCGAAATAAATATTTCCATTAATTGTTTTTTTTTTAATATTTACCTATACATACCAATTATTCGATTTTGACATGTGACATCACGAAATTTAGGACCCGCTCCCACCCCTTGTCACGCAATGTCACACTACATCGACACCCCCCCACCTCACCCCTAACGTGTGACGTAATTTATGGATGGCCCCCACGGACGTCAAAAAAGAACGGACATAACCTTGTGTAATCGAGAGTGAAGCATAGTAATGGCCGATCGCTTACTACGTGTGCGTAATTTTGGGGTTACCACAATATGAAAATTTCCCCATTTTTTCTTTATGTAATAGTAAAATCTAAACACTAATGTATTACTTACTGAATAGTTATTCCGTAATGTACGGTTTACACGTATTGATTACTTGGGTGGATAACTAAATTTTAAGTAAATTAATAAGGTAAACGAACAATTTAGTAGTTAAAATTTAGTACGCATGTAAACAAAGAAAAAGATTGAAATTTTTCTGTTAAGTAGATGGGCGGGGCTTAACACTTAACACGTTTTAACAGACACTTTTTGTTAAAATTTAGTAAAAATGCATAAGTAATTAAGTAGGTTGTGAATAATTGTATGAACTAAAGAGCTTTACTAAATTATTACGTTTGGACGCACACTAAAAAATCTTCATTTAAAATTTAGTTATCTGCTTAAATACTTAATGCATGTAAATCGAATATAACACATTCCACATTCAATAAATGCAAGTTGTTATATTTGATGAGATTAATGAATTTTATTAATTGACAACAGATTAAATACACTGGTTTACCCACTTTACTTATAGGGGAGGTACCTAAAAAATTTTTTTTTCAATTTTGTTCTACCATTATCTTAACGTAATTAATATACCTTAATCTATGCCAAATTTCAGCTTTTTAATATTGTTAGTTTGTAAGCAATGCCACGGACAGACGGAGTTTAGTACGGAACCCCAAAAATATATACTTTTAAACTAAAGTAAGAAACTCGATTATTATATATGCTATAATGTTCCCACACATTCTGGGTATTAGCATATGCAATATTGTTGGCAACACTGGCTGATTTTGTGGTTACAATTTTTCTAGTTATATTTTGTTAATAACTTCAGGAAAAATAAAAGAAATCAGTGATTAAATTACAAGCTTACTTGTGAAAGGTGATCCCTTTATGTTTTTTAACTGAATTACTATTTTTTTTTGCAACTTTTAACAGCACAAAAAGGCATTTTTATTATTCTTTAACAACTCCCGTTGTCCGTATGACTCGAGTGCGGTCCGGCGCCGGAATGGCGGCCGATGGTGTCAATGTGTGCGTGTTTACTTGTACGAATAGAGAGTTTGTATTCCGATGGGTGCTTCACTGAATTTGTTCTTGAGATTACGTCCGTATTTTTTTAAGGTCCGTGATGGCCCCTAACTTCTTAACTAGGTAACTAGGCTTCTTAACTATTGTAAACCCTGATCCTGATCAGATGCGTTTGACTATTAATATGTTTAAACCATCGATATTGCAATAACCATCCCTATATTCCTTCGTCCACCCTTCACACACATAATGTAATGGACGCCACCAGGGTATTTCACACCCCTAGCTAATGGATATTGACGACACAGCCCTTGTAGTGACCGATATAGTCCGGAGTTCGAGTCCCGTGGACAATTAAAAAATCTAGTAAAAATTTATCGAACCAATCGTCTATACATCTATACAAATAAATAAAATTGAAGTGTCTGTTTGTAATATTAAAATAACCGCTTTTTACTAAGTGCATTTGGATGTATACACGGTACATATGTATATAAAAACATTTTTCACAGTTTTTGTCTGTCTGTCTGTCTGTTTGTTCCGGCTAATCTCTGAAATAGCTGTTCCGATTTTGAAGGGACTTTCACTGGCAGATAGCTGATGTAATAAGGAGTAACTTAGGCTACTTTTATTTAAAATAAAATTGTTAGGCGATACGAAGTTCGCCGGGTCATCTAGTTTTCTAATAAAATCTGTGATTATCCGGTTTCGGCTATATTTTTACGACCAGCTCGTTCTCGGGGATTATAAGTACCCTATCTCCTATTCCAGATAATGGTCTACCAGTGTGCTAAATTTCATGAAAATCCGTTCAGTACTTTTTCCATGAAAGAGTAAAGAACATCCATACATCATCTCAAACTTTCACATTTATATTAGTAAGATCGTTTTGAACATCCATTGCTAATGAATTAAATTAAATTCTGGTTAAATAAATAATATTAACTACAAAACAATGATTAAATTATTAAATCCTGCTAAAAGATAAGAGTGATCAACCCGGACAAGCGTGTAATAAAGGGTTAGTCCGCCGGCAGTGCACGGGTTAAGGGTATTTAATTTTGCATACCCTTGTTATGATCTGGTAACTGAAAGAAAATTCAAAATTCAAAATCATTTATTCACATAGGTATCATTGATACACTTATGCACGTCATTTTTTTAATCAACCAGCTTTTCGCAAAGGTGCTTTGTCCGCGAGAAGAAAAACCGTAAAGAAACTCCTCAGCACATCTTTTAAAAATAAAAATACATCGGTATATTTATTACAAAAAAATATCAATCTCTAGCTTGTACGGAACTGGTTGCAGAGCTGGTCATTTCCATGCGTCTTTGTCATTTATGTACTCATCTACAGTATAGTAACCTTTGCCTAAAAGTTTAGATTTACATGTTTCTTAAACAATTCCACTGGCAAATCACGTATTAACTTCGGGATTTTATTATAGATAGATTAAAGATTTGTAGATGTTTATGTAAATAGCCGATAAACGACAAGATACAATTTATGGTCATCAATTCGTTGCTGGTCAGAAAAGAAAAAAAAACGTGTGTTTATACGCACGTAAGAAGTTATACTTGTTTGGCGTAACAGAACAAAAATAGCTAAACATTTATCATGTCGCTTTTTGGCCGTCGCGCGTCGGAGTGCGCGCGCATCGTAAAAATTTTACTCATATCTTTTCCAAACGAGTCAAAAGAAGTATGTAACTTCAAAAAAAAAAGAAAACTGTCTCCCAAGCCCCCAGCCGGAACACGGCAACTTCGGTAAAACATTTTAAAAATCATTCTCAGCCTTTTCAAACATCACACAAGACAACAAAAGATTAACTGATTCCACTAATAGGCCGACACCGACTCGCCCCGACGGAGGGGCGCTGTACAAACAAACTTACAAACAGACAATGGGTATCGCAGTCAATATAGCTAATGCGTTGAGTACATACTGAATTAATTAAAGCGAGGGTTAATGGGTGAATTTCAGCAAACACGAATTTTGTCTAATTACAGTGGCAAATTTAAACTTGCTGTTTCTAATACATTTTTTGGTCTAAATAATAGGTAAATAGTAGTACTAAATTATCATTTACTAGATATCGAAAAAAAATATTAGTTTATGAGATATTTCCATTTGAAATTATCAAATGCCACCGAAATTATTAAAGGACCACCGGAATTAAAATCTGAGCCACCGAAATTGATTAAATCTAAGCTAATTGTTCGCTGTAAAGCTTTTGATTTTTGTATGTTTAACCGACTTCAAAAAAAGGAGAATATTCTCAATTCAACTGTATTTTTTTATGTGTGATACCTCATAACTTTTTAATGGGTATACCGATTTTGATAATTATTTTTATAATCGAAAGCTGGTATATAAGTTCCGTTTAAAAACAAGAGGTTGTAAGTTGCTCCACAAAATAGGTTAGAGGGGCTTGACCGCATCAGTGATGTATTTGGTGTTGCTGATGTCCATGGGTGACGACAGCCACTTACCATCAGGTGGATCGTCAGCTCGTTTGTCGACTATTTACATAAAAAGGCTGAGAAATGATAGATTTCTAGACTAGAGATATTACTTAGGGATGAAAATACAGTACCTTTAATACAACAGTTTAGTCTTGTTCGCGCGAACCGGTCACACGGGCTGTCGCAGCTACAGCCCGGGCGCGAGTAGCCATCGCCCTTCGCGGCCACCGAGGCAGCACACCAATCGTGATTGTACTTGTTCTGAACATAGTAAATTCTTCCTATACAATACAGTCCGCTAGTAACATTTAATTTTGGGCATTAACATTTTTGGTCCTTCGAGCCGGCACCTAACTCTAAAGCCACCTTTGGGCACTAGCAGGCTACTAATGTCATAAATGTATGAAAATTTATTTTTGAGAATGTATGAATATTTATTTTGTTACTCTTTCACACAAAAAACTACTGAACAGATTTTAATTAAATTTTGCATATAGCTGGAACATGACCGGGAATAGGATATATTCCGGAGAACACGGGCCAAGCCGCGGGAAAAGTATAGACAAGCGAGTTTAACGAACTTTAGGAGCTATCCATAAATTACGTCACACGTTAGGGGGGGGGGGGGGGGGGTTCCATGTAGCATGACATTGTGTGACAAGGGGTGGGAGGAGATCCTAAACTTCATGACGTCACATTTCAAAATCGAATAATTGGTATGTATAGGTAAATATTAAAAAAAACAATTAATGGAAATAAAACTTATTTCGGAACTGCTGTTTTAATTTAATAATTCTAGGTGTAAAATTTCATAATATGTGACGTCACACTAGGGGAGGAGGTTTCACAAATGTGATGTGACCATAATATGACAAGGAGGGGGGAGGGGTCAAAAAGTCATGAAATTAGTGTGACGTAATTTACGGATGGCTCCGAGGGGCAAATACTGCACCGATTTTACTAATTCATCCAATAATATAATGCACTATCGTTTTATATTAAAATGGGCTGTATTTTGTCTTAAAGAGTTCCGTTAAATCCTACTCATATCTAAGTATACTAATATTTTAGGAATATACATCTATAATATATCTCAGGAACTACTGGTTCAAATTGAAAAATTATTTTTGTGTTTGATAATACATTTATTAAGGAAGGCTATAGGCTATATAACATCATATATTTTAGTACTTAGTTTTTTCAACAAATTAACGCGGAACAAACAATTAACAAACCGCGGGGCACAGCTAGTTACTTATAAATTGTTGACTTGTTTCCCAAATAAGTCTCCTAAAAAACGGACTATAGATAGATTCGACGGTGGTACCAACATTAGTATTATTGCCGTGGTATTGTCGTTAGTGTTGTGTAAACACATCGCCGCCAACTATTTGCTCGGTAATGTATATTGATGCCTCTACTGTTGAGTAATTGGCTCACGGGTGACCATGCTTAGGTATTGCAGGGGGTAGTCCTGAGATAACACATATTAAAAGGTTTAGTTTGTATTGAAATTTTAAAAAAAGCTGTGGAGTTTGTAATAAATAAATAAATAAATAAATAAATAAATAAATAAATAAATAAATAAATAAATGAATGAATGAATGAATGAATGAATGAATAAATAAATATATAAATAAATAAATAACAAATTATTATACCAAATACTTATGGTTTGAAATTTTGTCTGGGACTTCATAATATTACATGACGATTATTTGTATTAAGAGTAATAATTTTCGAAAAACTATGTGTTAAACAAATCAGAAATAATGAAAGAAAAAAACCGGGCAAGTGCGTGTCAGGCCACGCGCAATGTAGGGTTCCGAAGTAGTAAGTTTATCGACTATTACTCGCTAACATAGCCGTGATAGTTTTTCATGTAAATTCATCATATGGCCTATTTTTGCAATTTTTTTTCACTCTAATCCTTCTCCAATCGCTTAGCTGCACTTGACTCTAAACAAAATTGGCACTTAAAAGCTGAATATTTCGCAAACGCGTCCCTAAATTAAGAAACGGTTGGATAATATTTTTTAAAGACCTTTTAAACGATACCCCACACTATGGGGTACGCGAGGAAAAAAATCCCCATGTTAGCTTTAGGGGAGGTACCCTGAAACAATTTTTTTTTTCAATATTCTATTCTACGATTTTGGAGTTTTAATAAATATGTAAGTACATAATTATTATATTCATGCCAAATTACAGCTTTCTAGTACTCAGGGTCTAGAGTCTAGACGCTATGCTTTGGACAGACGGACGGACGGACGGACATGACGAAACTATAGGGGTTCCGATTTTTTATTAAGCAATTATTTGAAGGTGCAAAGCACAAAATTAGTTAAAAATATTATTGAAAGATTGTATAGCAGAAGAAATCATAGATTTTTTTATAAATTAACTAGCTGACCGGGCAAACGTTGTTCTGCCAAAAAATTTTTAGGGGTAGGGGGATGAAAAATAGATGTTGTCCGATTCTCAACCCTAGCCGATATGCACGCAAAGATTCACGAAAAACGGTCGAGCCGTTTCGGAGGTGTTCAACTTCTAACACCGTGACACGAGAATTTTATATATAAGATTAGATAAGATAACGTGCGTATATACTTATGTATGCACGTAAGAAGTTATACTTATATCTTACTTATAATTAAAAGATAAAGAAAGAACGAAATTTAATAGAAAGAAAGAACGAACTTGCTCCCAAGCCTTAAGCCGGAACACCAGTCGTTCCGAGCTGTCTCAAGCAAGAAGCTTGAAGCTTCGTAGCTTCATAGAAAGACATCAGTGATTATAATAATGACTCAATAATACAAGTGATATCTTTATGTAATGCCTTACAAGCTTACAACCTAGCGAGCCGGTTTCTGTCGCGTCCTACGACACCCACTAATCCATATTAATGCCGGTATGGGATTGGGTTCAATTTAGCCGCCTCAATACGGCAATTTTAGCCGTATTGGGGCGGCTTAGAATACTAACCCCAATCCCACGCCGGATGGATGTCGAAAGAGGCGACTAAATCCGGCCCGCTGGTGGTAGGCCCCCTCAAGGGATTGTATTGGTAATATTGATTTTAATTGTCAATTAATACCATTATTCCTATTATTATTTCTCCTTGGGGTTCGCCTGGATAGCTACCACCCTCGAGCATGAGTCAGCCGCCAAACGACTCGTCGTGTTCCGGCTGGGGGCTTGAGAGCCAGTTCTTTCTTTCTTTTTATTCTCTCTTTCTTGGCCGGCAACGCATCAGTGACGCCTTTGGTGTTGCTGATGTCCATGGGCGACGATAGCCACTTACCATCAGGTGGATCGTCAGCTCGTTTCCCGGCTATTACAATTAAAAAAACTTAAAAATTTGTATCCTTAGACGACCAGCTTTATGGCACCCCTCCACACACCTCAGCTATTGTGCACGTGTCATGACGTCACAGGACAGGTGACGGGGATTGCCCCTGTTTCTTTGTATCAAGGGATAAGTAATAAGGAAGCGTCACAATAGTTCTTTACAAACACGATGTCTTCGATGAGGTGAAAAACTTGCCAAGTCTGGAATTAAATTTTTTTCTTTATTAGAGTAACGATAAAGGTAAATAATTAATGATCATTAAAAACATTATATGTTACTATTTATACAAATAATCTCAAATAAAAATTAAAAAAAAACCCCCGACAGTTAAATTTACGCTAAACGTTACGCTAAACGCTAAGGACACTCTCGATTAAGTCACCTTTTATACAAAAAAAACTAAATCAAAATCGGTTCATCCGTTTGGGAGCTACGATGCCACAGACAGACATACAGATACACAGACACGTCAAACTTATATAACCCCTCTATTTTCGTCGGGGGTTAAAAATTTGTTTTGTTTTAAAAAATACTTCCGAACTGGGAACGTTTCTTTGAAGTCTGTTAAAAACTTGCCAAGTTCCAATTTCAATAATTAGCTGTAGGCGACGATTCGAGTGAGATGAGAGAAACTCCAGAGTAGTTGGCAAAGTGAGGTGGTAATAGAAGGCAGTGGCGTTGAAAACGTGTTGTCGTCGCGGATGCTCAAAAGGGGCCATCCATAAATTACGTCACACTAATTTCATGACTTTTTGACCCCTCCCCCCCCGTGTCACAGCTGGTCACATTTGTGAGACCTCCCCCCCCAGTGTGACGTCACACATTATGAAATTTTACACCTAGAAATTATTAAATTAAAACAGCAGTTCCGAAATAAGTTTTATTTCCATTAATTGTTTTTATTAGTCAACAATAATATTGTTGGTGTTACATACAAAGCAAAAAGAAATACCCATTGTATATGAAAAACAACAATTTAATATTAACTTACTTTCATTTACGTCTTACAGACATTCAGTTTTTATTATCAAAAAAGAAAAGATTACCAATACATACCAATTATTCGACTTTGAAATGTGACGTCACAAAATTTAGGACCCCCTCCCACCCCTTGTCACACAATGTCACACTTCATCGATCCCCCCCTCCCCCCTAACGTGTGACGTAATTTATGGATGGCCCCAAAAAGAACGTTGGTTTTGTAAAGGGCTCTTATGACGGTGGATTATACCTGTATAAAATTTCTTACACTACCTTCTAGTAGCCGGTCTCCGCCATTTATTAATTACCTAATGTGACAATAGATGGCATTGTAGGTACAACATTAAGGTTTATTTAACTTTAATTTTTATACGCGTTACTAACAAATACTTTTAATTATAATCTACGTTTAAATATTATTGTTTAACAACATAATGTTGACAGGAACCCTTCGGCGTATCAATATCAAAGTTAAGAGGAATGTAAACAAGGGTGGTTCCCGCGGGAATACGGGAACACGGGAATAGCGCATTCAATCCCTTGCTCAATTAGCACTGGACGGAAGTTATGAGAACTGCATTTGTTTTATTTACAGCCGATACAGTTTATTGACGACCCGTGGTCGGTCCAATGGTCCAATGGTCCTGGGTTCGATTCCCAGCAAGGCGGAAATGAATGATGAGTTTAAAATTATAAATAAAATTAAAAGTAAAATTTTCACCTTCTCAAAAGAGGCATCCGACTTATTAATTGTATCATTCATTATATAACAGCACAGTATTACCAGAGGTATAAGGGATTGTCGGATAGTAGATTAATTTATAATTCAACGATGTTCACTTAGCAAGTCGCTTGGGGCGCTGGGACCGATCCCGCGGGACTATGCTTCTAATGCATTGTACTGCACTATCAAAATGTGGAGTAGAGATGAGGCTTGTACAATCAAGGCTTGTGAAGTCAGGGGCTTGGCTCGTCATGAGGTCATGAGACTCATGAGATAATGTGTGTAATATTTATAATATGCTAAACTGGGGTCGCTTTACTTCGGTTAATAGATACCTAATTTTTAGGGTTCCGAAGTAAAATTGGAACCCTTATAGTTTCTCATGTCCGTCCGTCCGTCTGTCCGAAGCAAAACGCCGAGACCCTTGTGCTAGAAAGCTGTAATTTGGCATGGATATTTGTACATATTTATTAAAACTTGAGAATCGTAGAATAAAATATTGAAAAACATTTTTTTCAGGATACCTCCCCTACAGATAAATTAGGGATCCGTTTGTGAAATATTTGGCTTGAAAGTGCTATTTTTTATTAAAATAATATAAACCCACAGAACTACAAAATTCAAAAGATATTTACTTTAAAAATATTGATAGCTTATAAGTCTTAACTAAAGTAAATTTCATTTCGTAATTCGAACAACCAATATCGGGGGTCTGACGGAGCCGGCTGCCCCCCAGGGGGTCGAGGGCTGCGAGGGGTACAGGGGTGAGGAGGCGCACCGGAAGCGGAAGCGATGTTATTGAGTTCTCGGTTTGCGTTCGAAGCGCGGCTTATAAAATTTGTTTGTTGCTAAACATATTGAGATGTATTTTGTTGAGATATTATTTATCATGACAACTCATTTCATTGTCCCAGTGTAATGTTCGGTTTACACGTATTAAGTAGTTAAGTAGTTAAGTAGTTAACTAAATTTTAAGTAAATTAATACGTGTAAACGGACAATTCAGTAGTTAAAATTTAGTACGCAAGTAAACAAGTAATTTAGAAATTTTCTATTTTATGTTAAGTAGGTGGGCGGGGCTTATCACTTAACACGTTTGGACAGGCACTTTTTAGTTAAAATTTAGTAAAATGCTTAAGTAATTAAGTAGGTCGTGAAGAATTGTATGAACTAAAGAGCTTTACTAAATTAATCTACGTTTGGACGCGCACTTAAAATTATTCACTTAAGTTAAAAAACCAGAGTTTTGGCTAGGATCGGCCGTTTCATATGCCACGCGCAATGTAGGGTTCCTTAGTTCTAAGTTAATTAGTTATTATTTGTTAACCTGCAAACACTTGTCTTAGTAGCCATGATAGTTTTACCTGGCAGGAGGGAGACACTTGACATTAACCACAATTAGCATTTTAAAGCTGAATATTTCTCCCACTGACCCCTGAATCGAAGAATGGTCGCTTTAACTGATAAATCATAATATTTTTGAGAGACCTTTTCAACGATATATCCCACACTATGGGGTACCTAGACGAGGAAAAAAAATTAATCCCCACTTTACCTGTAACGGCGGTAATCTGAAAAATAATATTTTTAAAGATTTTATTAAATTATATTTTTAAAGTATTGAATATTTAATGTGCTTGCATTACCAATTCGTGCGGCTTATACAGTAATATACAGTACTAGCTAACAGAAAACAGAGCAAATATAAAAAGGCCTTGGCAATGGCGTGTAACGAAACGCAAAAATTCCAAATTCAAAAACAAAATTTAAAAATGAATATTGCATTCCGCTCCACGAGTGAAGTCAAATAAGATGTTTACTTTGAATACCTGTCAATTTGCCGCGTACGTGACCTCACTCGGAAATGAATTTTAATTCCATCCATTCAATAACCAATCTATGCGACGCGGGAAAATCCGATAAAAATAAATTGTCTGTGGGTTTTCTTTAATACAGATTATATAGGATTATTGGATTATAAAAAAATAACACTTATATCTTATTTATGAATCTTTTTCAGCTGTTTTGTTGGCAGCGCGGATTAAATTAGTGTCCCGCCAAGTCAGCCATAATTATTAAGTGATAAAATACTTTTATCTTGTTAAATAGGTTTTTTATCCTGCACTAATTCTACTACTTATCCTATTTCAAACTATACCTACTACTACTCCTACTTCCTACATTTAATAGGTAGGCGAGGTTTTGTATTCCGAGCAGACCGCAAAAATATTATTAAAAATAAATAATAAAATAGTGAACAGTTAATTATAAATGCGAAAGTCTGTGAACATGTTTGAAAGCTAATCGTACGTATTAAGATGTTTGGCACACAGATAATATTATCATATCTAGACTTAAAAACCGAGCAAGTGCGTCTCAGGCCACGCGCAATGTAGGTTTCCGAAGTAGTAAGTTTATCGACTTATAGATAAATAAGTATCACGGGGTAACGAATAATTATTATAGTTTTATTAACGGGATTGTAACTTTATATTCGTTTTGTAAAGTATATTGTTAGTAAAAATGAGTCAACGGTAATGTAATATTTATTTTAAATTAAGTTTATTTTTAACGAGTAACCGCCCTCGCTTTGCTTCGGTTTTCTTATTTTTTTACACCTTGGGTTACATTATTGGAGTTTTATTAAGGATCCCTATTTTTTTGAAAATATAATATAGCCTATGTTACTCGGGAACAGTGTAGCTTCCCAACAGTGAAAGAATTGTTCAAATCGGTTCAGTAGTTTCGGAGCCTATTCAATGCAAACAAACAATCAAATCTTTCCTCTTTATAATATTAGTATAGATAATACGTGTCACCAACGTCAAAGAAGTTTTACATCAATCGCGCGTAAAGATTACATGAACGCACTTTTTTGATTATTTATTAATTTATTTCAGTTTTACACAAGAACATTCAATGGTAAGAAAAGTTAATGAAATCCTTACAATGAGTCCCTCAAACGTTCTCCCGTGACGGATATTACTACACCGGCGTCTAACACGATTGTCGCGTCGGCTGGCGTCGCGACAGGTACTCGTAACCTCATCATGTGGGAAGGAATTGGGAATTGTAGATAAACGAATTTAACGTCCCTGAGACTACCCCTAATAGCACAAAATATGGACAACAGAAGTATAAATAAAATTAAAGCTTATAGTTATGGCATGGGATCTTATAGAAATACTAGCTGACCCGGCGAACTTCGTATCGCCTAACAATTTTTTTTCTAAAATAAAAGTAGCCTAAGTAACTCCTTGTTACAGCAGCATCTGCCAGTGAAAGTCCCGTCAAAATCGGTCCAGTCATTTCAGAGATTAGCCGGAACAGACAGACAGATAGACAGACAGACAGACAAAGATTGTAAAAAATGTTGTTTTGGTATATGTACCGTGTATACATCCAAATGCACTTAGTAAAAAGCAGTTATTTTAATATTACAAACACTCCAATTTTATTTATTTGTATAAAGTATAGATTTATTTTAAAATAGGAAGTTTTAATAATTATACTCAATCAAATATTAACTGTTCATAATCATAATCATAATGGAATCTCCAACATTTTCAAAAAAAAAACAAAATTTTCACGGACTAGTCTTCCTAGCTTAGAAATCCTCGTACCAAAAAACTTGCAAGTAATCTTAATATTATTAAGGACTTCGTTAGATTGTATCGACGATGTCCCGCAGAGCTCTACCCGCGATAATTACAGGGCCTCACGGACCCCTCACAGGCCTCCTGGGCCACAGCCGGCACCCTCCGTTCAAGGTTACAATCGATTTGATGTGCGACGATAATAAGATCTTATCTTTATGTTTTGTTATCTTACTAGGGGATACCCGGCGTTTCCTACTATACTAAACATTTTTGTATGGAAAAACTACTTCATGAATAGACTGAATGTGCCTAATACATTGTTTTAGTGGTCTCAAAACGATTTTCGCATTGTTGCCTTTCAAATGAAACCAGTTTGGAGCAAATTGGGTGGATATTTCTTATTACTACTTTTTTTATGGAAATAGCCGTCAAACGAGCTGACGATCCACCTGATGGTAAGTGGCTATCGTCGTCCATGGACATCAGCAACACCAAAGGCATCACTGATGCGTTGCCGGCCAAGAAAGAGGGAAGAAAAAGGAAGAAAGAAAGAAAGAACTTACTAGTACTTATTATATTTCATGCTTAATAATAAAGTATAGTAAGTGTAATAATAATAATAGTAAGTGGTAATAATGAGTGCGATTAGTAACTATGAGTAAGGCATATTACACAATAAAGATAATTGATTGATTAAGGAAAATTCCTTCTTGGTCATTTGTTGCCGCTTCTTCTCCAGGAACTGCTAACGGTAGGAATTTGTTGATTCGATGGTATAGTGACTCAAAAGTGTTTCCCATCGCGTGAGGCTTGAACGAAACAATAAGACATCATTATCATGCACGGCATACACCCCGGAAATAAACATATCTGTCACATACATACCATGAAGGATAGTAAACATCGAACCTGGGACCCCTCATGCGACACGTCACTGAAGTCCATGCAACGATTATCACTACCCAATGAATTCAAAGATCTACCAAGACGTCAATTTAAAATTAAATTATGGACGTATCTACATGAACACAGATTCTATGACATGTCGGAATATTATTCGTTAAAATGACTGCTGTAAACTAAAATTGTATAATTTCTTTTCTCGATCATTGACATTTATAAACTTATCACTTTATTATTAATGTGGGAAATTTTGACATTGTAATAGTGACATAATCAATTGACATTTATTTCTTTAATTTATAATTTTTATTGTAATTTGATAATATTGAATAAATTTTATTAGAGTCATGTATAACGATTTGCATGCCCAAAGAGGCAGAACATAAGGTCAAATTATATTTTTGTGAACCATCTTCATGCATGTACTATGTTCTAGCAAATAAATAAATTATTATTATTATTATTATTTATATTTATATTTTACTTTTTCTCAGTACTTAAGACTGGACTGGGGTAACTACATTCACGGGCCGCGGCCAAGTAAAATGTAGTATGTGGTGAGTTAATTCAATTTCCAGGTGTTATGTGATGGTGTTCATTCTCGTCTATTTGCAAGAACTTTCTTACAATTCTGCACGTGTTGAGGATGGCGGCTTTTTGTAGTATTATGTAGAGGTTTTCATTAAGGGCTATTAATTTGAGACTGTGAAGGAGATGTTTGGGTATAACTCCGGTTGTGGAAAGTACTATAGGCACTATATAGACTTTCTCCTGCTTCCATATTCTTGTGACTTCTTCTTTAAGCTCTGTATATTTACTTATTTTTTCTGATATAGTCTTCTGTAGGTTGTGTGTATTAGGAACGGCGATGTCTATGAGGTAAGTGTTTTTATTACGTTTATCTTGCAGGGTTATGTCCGGTCTGTTGCAGTAGATAGTTTTGTCAGTAAGTATGGCTCTGTCGTAGTATAGTTTATGAGTCGTATTTTCTAGTATAGTTGGTGGAGTATATTTGTAATATGGAATATTTGTATTTTGTATGAGATTGTATTTAAGTGCAAGTTTTTGGTGAATAATGTTAACTATTTGATTGTGTCGGTGTGTGTAATCTGTTTGAGTGAGTGTAGTGCATGCGCCTGTAATATGCTGGATGGTTTCTGACTGGGTGTGACACTTGCGGCATTTATCGTTTGTGATGGAAGGGTCTTTAATTATATATTTTCTGTAGTTCTTTGTATTTATTATCTGATCTTGTATAGCTATCATGAAACCTTCTGTCTCTGGAAATATGTTCCCTACATGAAGCCACTTATTTGAAGCTATTGGGTCTATGTGCGTCTGTTCTAGGTCATGGGGATGTCGTCCATGAAGCGTTTTCTTTTTCCAGTTTTCTACTTTAGGTATTTGTGGATCTCTTTTATCGATGCTCATTATTATTATTATTATTATTATTATTATCATCCTGCATGTTTTCCAGCTATTTACATAAAATGATTGCAATAATAAATACAGCTAAGTTCTATAACTAATGTTTAAAAGATAATCTAAATTTTACTAACAAAAAATAACAGAATTAAAAATTACTCAAAAACTACTCGTCAGATCTCGCTCAAATTTATATGAGACCACATGATTAAAAAAGAATCATCAAAATCGGTTCACCCAGTCCAAAGTTCTCAGGTAAAAAACATAAAAAAAACAGTCGAATTGAGAACCTCCTCCTTTTTTTTAAGTCGGTTAAAAAACAAATTATGCTTGAATGGTCTGTGGGGCTTCCTTACAAACTTAGTCAGGACAGCTCGGTTGGTAAAAAAATTGAGTCATCCTATAGCTGTCGCGACGTCGACTAAGGTAAGTACATTAGCGGCGGAAGCTATGACGGAACTATAACTTGACGCGATAATATCAAGGAATCTACCGGCACAGAATAGTTGAGGTCTTTTCAAGACTTGACTATTACACTTTTTGTAGTTTTTCACAATCTGAGAAAATAATTTTGTAATGGAATAATTTAGTTTTAACGCGGCTGATTGCAATAATCATGTTTTGATTCAAACCACTGAGGATTAATCTTGTTTTGCTGAAAATAATACTAAATGATGATCAGTTACTATTCACTGATAAAAATTTTTAGAGAGTAAAGAACATAAATTAAAGTTCTGTGGCAGTGTGTTTTGTGGCAATTTAGATTAAAACAGTTAAATAACTTCTGGATTAATCATATTGTTACGTCCTACTAGTGGGTGGGTTCGTAAAAGATACCACTGATGTTGCCGAAGAGTACTTTATTTCACTCACAAGGTGGTACAATACTACTACACAGTAACCTCAGATCAATGAATAAAAAGATAAGTCACCGCCTTATATTCGAGTGAGGAAGAAAAGTACCATGCCGATTTACGTCATCCTTGTATTTACAAGGAACCACGCCCATCCATACGTCAAAAACCATGCCGATTTCTGCCAGTAAGTTCTGGAACGTCGTGCTATAACTTACACGAAAAAATGCCATCCTGTGTAGTGAAGTCATGCAAAAACAATTCAACATCAAATAAAAAGTCCGGAGGAATAACATTTCACTTGTAAATGCACTTTTAACTATATTTTTAAACACTTATCGAACACATTATAAGGTTATAATTGACAAAACTGTCAGTTGACGTAACAGATCAGTGTTGCCAGTATATTCCTATTTCGAACTGCCTGAAATGTAGGGAAATAATTGCAAGTATAAGTGGGGCAAATATGTCAAGTATTATTAAGTAAAATTTGTTTTGTTTTATATGAAATTTTAAATGAAAAATTTTAAATGAGAAATTTTAAAACATGTTTATGTTACAATAAATTATTTTTTGAATAAATAATAATAATATAATATTTGTTTTTTTGTCGTTATTATATGTAAGGTTTCCGAAAAATGACTTGTTATGAGAAGAGTGACGCCACATATTATGTATTATGAAATTTTACACCTAGAAATTATAAAATCAAAACATCAGTTCCGAAATAAGTTTTATTTCCAATAATTGTTTTTTTTTTATATTTACCTATACATACCAATTATTCGATTTTGAAATGTGACGTCACGATATTTAGGACCCCCCCCCCCCCCTCCGTTATTTTTTCTAACCTATAAGGCATACTTGCGATAGAGTAACTTTGGCACTTGCCGAACCACGACAAGCAGTCACCGACTACAAACCTTAACAAACTCTTCTATTAAAATCCGTTTTTGTGTGAGTAGAAACAGGTAAGAATGAACGAAAAAAGTAAAAACACCAAAAATCGCAACGGTTGATCGAAGCGAACATAACCTGACCCGCCGTGAATAAGTGTACAAATCTGATTAGGTAATTTTTAACAGTTAGCTACCTTAATTTGGAGTGGGGGGGTGTGATGGAGGGGTACGGGGGGATGCAGGAAACCCCCCCACAAATTTTTTCGTGCCGGAGACGCGTAGTTTAGTTTTTATTGCATTTTGAAATTCTATCTTTGATACCACTCAACCGTCTAAATCACGAAAGGTAAACGTCGGTAATGTAAGAAAAGGAAGGAATTTGTTAGGAATTCGACCCTGAATGCTATGATATCACACTCAATCCTCCGCGACGTACGTAATTTCAAAAAAATTGAAAAACAATGGGCATGATGACAGATTTTGAAATACTGTTCTATTTTATTAAGAATTAAGGTTTAGTATAAAATAAATACATTTCAATTTATAAGTTGATAATTCGCACCAAAACGCTTCAAAGTGTCATGGCGTCGCTTGTGCAGTCACGTCTCAGGAAAATAATAGACAAGACGTCATTATCAGTATGGTCATATTCGTTTGTTTAAAGAAGCGTGGCGTAATTTGCGCTGATTGGGACTGATTGGCGTTCAAGATAACATGGCGGCTTGCCGTATTTTGTAGTTTTATTTTATCAAAAATATTGTTAATCTCGCCCATAATAATAGAAATGCGTGTTTTGTAATCCTCCCTTTATGGGGAGCCTGTGGTAACACAATAAATTGATAAATTAATATTAAATATCACACCTTGCCTCTAGGTAGTTAATGTCTTAAATTAATTGCAATATTCCAGATTTAAAGTTCTATAAATACAATCAGTACAATAAGTCGCATTGTAAAAATAAAGTAAAAATACTAATTGTAATTTTGTGAAGTAGTTTTTGAGTAACTTTAAAGTCGGTTATTTTTTGTTAGTAAAATTTAGATTGCATAATGTTTCTATGTGATTTTAAAAAAGGGATGTAATATATTATTTCGGCGTGTCTCCGCGCTCAAAAATTACATCAGGATACCATAAACAGACCCCTGGGTAAGCCCAACACAACATCAAGTAAAATTCAGGTAGCACTCTGTAAAAGTCACTTCTCGGATAAACTTTAATAGTTAGCTACCTGAATTTGGAGTGGGGGGTGTGATGGAGGGGTGCGGGGGGATGCAGGGAACCCTCCTCACAAATTTTTTCGTGCCGGAGACGCGTAGTTTCGTTTTTATTGAATTTTGAAATTCTATCTTTGATATATCACATACCACTAAACCGTCTAAATCACATAAGGCAAACGTCGGTAATGTAAAAAAATTAAAATTGTTATCTTGGAAAGATACTAACTTTCAACACTCCCGGAAAACCTTTCCAGGTAAAACTAACAAATGACTGAACTATGTAATTTATTCATAACTAGTATAGCATAAATTGTTGTAGAACTTATCATTGTCATTAAGCAGCGCCGAATTGCCCAGTATATCTGCCGTAGTACGTGTAAGTATGTACTAGAGAGTGCTGGATTACATTTACATTTTATTAGTATTTTTACCACAAAATGATATTGTATTGTAGGATGTACCAGTTCAGCCAAATGAGGCTATAGACAGCAAACCCGTTGCAATACCGACTATTTCTTCCATAGAAGCTCTAGTAAGCTCAAGATAGTAATAATTACCTATACTTGGTTTTATATCACATGTTCAGTTTTTTTAATTAATAATGAATTATTACAGGACATAGTTACAAGCTTCACCTAGTGAAATGATCGATTATTTCTGCAACCCAAAACCGAGTACATCTTTTATTGCAGTAAATATTTTAATATATCCATATTCTCCATATTCTAAAGAAGTTTTTAACCCCAAGATTGAAACACAAACGAAGTAAGCGAAACAGGACATCCGTTTAGGAAAAAAAATCAAGGTTTTGCACGCATTTCCATATACTTTTTAAAAAACCAACAAACTACGAGTAAAACAAAAACGCGAATTCATCTAGGGAGATTTAATTGACTTGGCAAATTTGGCAACATTTTATTTACGCACACATGATCACTTACGCACACATGCTTACGTGAAAACTTTCCTCACTTTTTTGTTCGGGATGCCTTATCTCTTTATTCATTGATCTGAGACAGTAACACTAACACTAACAACCGCGTAAGAGTCACTCACTCGTTCACGAACGCGAAACACCCTCTTACTATCGCCCTGATCACGTATTGACCCGTCTGGAGTCCCAAACCTGACTCCCTTATCGCTCGTATCGCTGTTATCGCTTCGATCGTTCCGAACTGGTATCCCGAACTGGAATCCCCCACGACGACCAATTCGCGTCCTTTTATAGGTGGCCGAACTTAACTCGCGGGCCTTCGAGAAGGTTCCGCGCTAATCCAGATAATTAAACAAAACACAGTCATAAAAGTTAGCATCAAGGTCAAGACACAAAGGAACGAAGGTCATTCGCCCGGAACACAATAGTGCAATAAAACGATTAAAGACGTCTTCGACAATTTAGGGTTCCATTTTTCCGTACGGGGTTCCGTGGTTCGTAACACTGCCCCCTCCTTAATCATGCTCGTCCCGAGCATCATTTGACCCGTGATACGGAACCAACCGATCGACGCGAACAATCTTCGGCCTTCCTTCTTCTCCTTGCCTGTCCTGTGTCGCGCTCGATTTAATCTTCGGCAGCCCGGCCTCTTTACGCGGACCAGAACGGTCCCCACATGGTTCTACACATTCGCGCCTCCGCGACGATCAGCTTGGCTGCCTCCGTGAACCACTGTATCGCCTCCATCCACAGCGCGCTGGCCCTATCATAGGTCCCTCCAAAGGCCTCAAAGAACGGGACCCTCTCGATCCTGAAGGACACGCCGTGGAACAACAGCTGGCGCGCTGTATACATCCCCCGCAGCTTCATGTCCATCGCCACGATCACCATTGCGCCTACGCCTCTCTTTTTCACAGCACTATTAAAATCCATAAACGTGGGGAAGGGCATGCCCTCCCCGCACCACTGCAACAGCTGCTTGAAGCGCGTGCGGTACCTGATGTCGGCCTGCATCTTCCCGATCAGCGCCGAGTATGCGCTACACACCATGCCCCTCTTCACGATGCCGTTCACCGCCGACAAGTTCTTCACGTACTCAAACTTATTCGAGGGATGGTCCTCAACCTTCCCGGCGCCGGTATCGCGCAGGTCCCGCTCGGCGTCGTACTTGAGATCGTTGAAACCAGACGCCCAGATGGCGCGCCTGCGACCCTTCAGGTAGTTCTCGAGGATGATGCCCGCTGTCGCGCGGCCCTTGCCCACGTCGGCACCGTCGCTGATGAGAAACCCAGGCCTTGACCCATCAGATAGCAGGTGTTCGTGCATCTGCGACGCGCACACCACGGCCTTCAGCTGCAGCGCGGACGGCAGCCCGGCGCGGATGGTGTCGTCGGGCAGGCTCAGCTCGGCCGGCTCCACCAATGGTAGCGACGCTGCTACCACGACCGGATCCGAGTGCCCGTGGCCCAGTCCCAGCTCCGTCGGTACGCAATCCGAACATGTCTCGGCCACGCCCATCTTCCTGTCATCGACATCTTCCCTAGTATATAATAAGTTGAAATGGTCCAAAAATTGCAACGTTCTACACGTGACCAGATCCTCTTCTTTCAAATTAATATACCCCAGATACAACACTGCAGCATTCCGTGGTAGTTTCAAGTATAACGCCACCAAATGCTGGAACAACCTGCCCCCACCTTTACGCAGCCTGAAAACAGTTACAAGTTTTAAACTCAAGTATAAAATGCACCTATTAAACTTGCAGAAAT
The DNA here is from genome assembly GCA_951805285.1 of Thymelicus acteon. Classification (NCBI taxonomy): domain Eukaryota; kingdom Metazoa; phylum Arthropoda; class Insecta; order Lepidoptera; family Hesperiidae; genus Thymelicus; species Thymelicus acteon. The sequence continues at coordinate 11,108,615 of OX638238.1, read as the reverse complement.
CGCTTTAACACGCACACACACACGCACGCACACACACACACACACACACACACACACACACGCTCACTCGCATACACTCACGCACACAACGGGGTAGTTGTTTTTACTTGTTCAGGAAAATAAAACGATTTAAATTGCACTTACTTCTATGGCATAGCCGACTTACAGATATTTTGCAATTTTTTTTCTCACTTCATTTCTCGCCTATATTGGATAATAAACGACGTCTTTATTTCTGCTTGTTTTCATTTTATAAACCGATTCGTTGCTTTGTTATGTTTTTATTTTGATAGATAAAGATTGATATTTAAAGTTAGATGTTAACTCACTTTACTCGTATTATGTTTGTTATGTATTAAGTTCAATTTTATCTTATTTGCATTGACTTCGAAATTGCAGTCAGACTAATAACTGAATATACAATGTGCCGCTGCGCCGCTGCCGATCTACGCGCGATAAACGGGCGCACTGAAATATCAGAGGACGCAGTGAGTAAATACCTACTTACTTCGCCATTTTCTGAGTGCGACCCGTTTCCGTCATTTTGGTAGCTGCAACTCCGAACTCAAACAAATGAACTTTATTACAATTTATTGTACTATTTAAAGTTGTTGCTATCCTTATGATGGAATAAATGTTTCTTTCTTTCTTTCTTTTCTTTCTAGTACACTGAATGTCCTCCTTACTTCCGAGACCGTCCTCTTCACTCTCAGGCCTCTCCTCCTTACTCTCCTCAACCGCCGCCATAGCCGCGCGGTCGGCCGCTGACCGCGGTGGCATCCCCCCGGCCGCGCCACCATCGCTTCCTTCCTCGCTCACGCGCCGCGACGCCTGCGACACGCCTGTGATCTTCGCCACTCCGACGTCCAAGGCCCCCAATATGTCGTCCTTCAGGGACCGGCGCAGGTTGTTCTCCAGGGACGGCTGCACGCCACTCCTCCCTGGCTGCCCGCTGCTCCTCCCTGGCTGCCCGCTGCTCCTCCCTGGCTGCCCGCTGCTCCTCCCTCAGTGACTGGATAGCCCCCAGCAGAACCGACAGGTCCAGTCCTCCTGGAGCAGTCACAGTAGCAGAAGCAGGGGCAGGAACTGTCGCGGTCACCACTCGTGCGGCTGCCGTGGTCTCCGAACCCGCAGCCGTGGTGGTCATCACCTCCGCCGTCGTCGTGGTCGTCGTTCCCGCAGTCGTCATATCCGCCGCCTGGCGTCGCGTACGTACACCTTCTTCAGCCTCCCTCGGGGTCAGTGGCATCCCCATTTCTGACACCAATTGTTACGTCCTACTAGTGGGTGGGTTCGTAAAGGATACCACTGATGTTGCCGAAGAGTACTTTATTTCACTCACAAGGTGGTACAATACTACTACACAGTAACACTAACACTAACAACCGCGTAAGAGTCACTCACTCGTTCACGAACGCGAAACACCCTCTTACTATCGCCCTGATCACGTATTGACCCGTCTGGAGTCCCAAACCTGACTCCCTTATCGCTCGTATCGCTGTTATCGCTTCGATCGTTCCGAACTGGTATCCCGAACTGGAATCCCCCACGACGACCAATTCGCGTCCTTTTATAGGTGGCCGAACTTAACTCGCGGGCCTTCGAGAAGGTTCCGCGCTAATCCAGATAATTAAACAAAACACAGTCATAAAAGTTAGCATCAAGGTCAAGACACAAAGGAACGAAGGTCATTCGCCCGGAACACAATAGTGCAATAAAACGATTAAAGACGTCTTCGACAATTTAGGGTTCCATTTTTCCATACGGGGTTCCGTGGTTCGTAACAATATTTTGTTCCAAATTTTGAAATAGGTGATGTCATTTTGACGTGGAATAATCTGTTTTTGATGAAATTATGCCCTTTTTAATCTTTTTTTTTTGGTGTAATTATTAAGTTTTTTCGCAATTTTATTTTCGCGGAGTGTAAATTTGAATGTTACCAAAGAAAAAAAAAATCAGTTTCATCAAAATTGGAATAGTCAAGTTTTGAAAAGAACCTCCTCAGTTACTTTTAAAAAGAACCTCAGGAATAATCTGCAGGCTTGTCACCAGTAACTAAGGATAATTATTATCTCTGACGTTAAGTATGTATTTATGTATGTCTATGTAGGTACATATATGTGAACTTATGTATTTATTGCTATGTATGTATATTATATACGTATTTTGTGTATTTTTATATGTAGGTATTAATAACTAATATATAAAATTCTCGTGTCACGCTTTTTTGAAGTTGAACTCCTCCGAAACGGCTCGACCGATTTTCGTGAATCTTTGCGTGCATATCGGCTAGGGTTGAGAATCGGACAACATCTATTTTTCATCCCCCTACCCCTAAAAATTTTTTGGCAGAACAAATTTTGCCCGGTCAGCTACTAAGTAGGTATGTATATCAACTTACCTTCCCAAACCGCCTTTCGAGCATTTCTATTTTGACCAAATGTTTAGCTGGTAGAGAATGCATATAGCTCAACATTTGTACCCACGGACGTCAAAAAAGAACGGACATAACCTTGTCTAATCGAGAGTGAAGCATAGTAATGGCCGATCGCTTACTACGTGTGCGTAATTTTGGGGTTACCACAATATGAGCATTTCCCCATTTTTTTTAATGTAATAAATGTATTACTTACTGAATAGTTATTCCGTAATGTACGGTTTACACGTATTAATTAGTTAAGTAGATAACTAAATTTTAAGTAAATTAATAAGGTAAACGAACAATTTAGTAGTTAAAATTTAGTACGCAAGTAAACAAAAAAAAAGATTGAAATTTTTCTGTTAAGTAGATGGGCGGGGCTTATCACTTAAAACGTTCGGACAGACACTTTTTAGTTAAAATTTAGTAAAAATGCATAAGTAATTAAGTAGGTTGTGAATAATTGTATGAACTAAAGAGCTTTACTAAATTATTACGTTTGGACGCACACTAAAAATTCTTCATTTAAAATTTAGTTATCTACTTAAATACTTAATGCATGTAAATCGAATATAACACATTCCACATTCAATAAATGCAAATTGTTATATTTCATGAGATTAATGAATTTTATTAATTGACAACAGATTAAATACACTGGTTTACCCACTTTACTTATAGGGGAGGTACCTAAAAAATTTTTTTCAAATTTTGTTCTACCATTATCTTAACGTAATTAATATACCTTAATCTATACCAAATTTCAGCTTTTTAATATTGTTAGTTTGTAAGCAATACTACGGACAGACGGACAGATATGGCAAACATATAGGTAAGGGTTCCTTGTTATTTAGTACGGAACCCCAAAAATATATACTTTTAAACTAAAATAAGAAACTCGAGTATTATATATGCTATAATTTTCCCACACATTCTGGGTATTAGCATATGCAATATTGTTGGCAGCACTGGCTGATTTTGTGGTTACAATTTTTCTAGTTTTATTTTGTTAATAACTTTAGGAAAAATAAAAGAAATCAGTGATTAAATTACAAGCTTACTTGTGAAAGGTGATCCCTTTATGTTTTTTAACTGAATTAATATTGTTCTTGCAACTTTTAACAGCACACAAAGGTATTTTTATTATTCTTTATCAACTCCCGTTGTCCGTATGACTCGAGTGCGGTCCGGCCGGCGCCGGATGGTGTCAATGTGTGCGTGTTTACTTGTACGAATAGAGAGTTTGTATTCCGATGGGTGCTTCACTGAATTTGTTCTTGAGATTACGTCCGTATTTCTTTAAGGTCCGTGATTTGTACCGTAATATTTTATTGTGGTCAATAAAGGTGTAGTGACGTATGAAATTAGGTTCTTATTGAAAGGCGTGTTGCTTAAAGGATGACTTTATTAAGACTGTTCTAATCGATGATGTATGCACCTTATAATATATTCACACACTACAAAGGTTAAATAAATAAATAAATAAATAGTTACTTCAGATACCGTAGACAAGAGGTGGTTTGATGTCTTGACGATCCGAATGTCAACCCGAATTATAAAACCGGGTAAGTGCGTGTCAGGCCACGTGCAATGTTGGGTTCCGAAGTGGAAGTTTATCAACTATTACTCATTAACTACTTATGCTAACATAGCCGTGATAGTTCTCCTTGTAAATTCATCATAATTATAACCTATTTTTGAGAATATTTTTACTTGTCCAACTCCAACCGTTTAGCCTGCAGAGGGAGATACTTGACTCTAACCAAAATTAGCACTTAAAAGCCAAATATTTTGCTAATGGGGGGTCCATTCCAAAAATGGTCTTAATGTCTATTTTTATAAGACCTTTTCAACGATACCCCACGGAGTACGCAATGAAAAAAAATTCATCCTCACGCTTACAGTAGGCGAGGTACCCTGAAAAAATATTTTTCACAATCAATATTTTATTCTACGATTTTGGACTTTTAATAAATACGTATATATATCCATGCCAAATTCCAGCTTTCTAGCACTAAGGCTCTTGGCGCTTTGCTTTGGACAGACGGACGGACAGACGGACATGACGAAACTATAAGGGTTCCGATATTACTTCGTACCCTAAAAAAGAAGGTATTTTCTCTTGATTAATTCGTCTACGCAGAGAAAAACTACAAATGATAGAACTACGAATTGGAACAGTTGGTTTTATGGCCGAGTTGCAATAAGAACAGAATATTTTCCAAAATTCATAAAATAAAGTCCTGCCCGCAAATTGTATACGAATACGTACGTACGTAAAGCACCAAATTTACCTTTTTTTAGCAAACTTTAAATAAATAACGCTTCATACTCATAGCCCCACACTAGGATTCCCTGTGTCGTGGGTGCTATGGACAACACACTAGACAAGGACATTCACAATCTTTGCAGGCATGTGGCTATAAATACTTATAAGAAGGGCCTTGTGGTTTTGTATAAATAGGATTTTTCCATGACTATTCCATGTAGATTTTGTAAAAGTTGTAGTTTTTTCAAAATAAACTACATTTGTACAAATAAACAGTGTTTTACGTAATTACTAATTTTTGTGGTATATAACCAAGTATAAAACTTTTCAAAATTCCTACGGGATAAAAGGTTTCTATATTTTCGCTTTCAAATTACCGAATTCTGAATTTCGAAATCGAATCCAACGAAGCCGCGAGCAATTTTACTAGTCTTTGCTACTGATTTTAGTTTTCAAACTATTTCATTCATATCTTACACCGTGTTAAATTTAACCTTGATTATAATACAGGTCCAGAGTCTTCGAAGGTCGTGGGTGGTGGCAGCCAGTGGGTGAGGCTGGCGCCATGCGGTGAGGATGGCCCAGCAACCTCCATTCCCCCTGCCCTGGGGGCTTCACTACCAACACAGGTGACATCAGCTGACACAGAAGCACATGAGTACCTTTCAGCTCATTTGGCCAATGATTTCGGAGCAAATTAACTGTGTAAGGGGGACGAACAGACGAGTGATCCTATAAAAATTATAATTATAATGACGACCCGTGTGGCGCAATGGTTACCATGCCGGATCGCACCAAGGGTCCTGGGTTCGATTCCCAGCGAGGCGGAAATTTGAATGATGAATTTGAATTTCTGTTCTCGGTCTGGGTGTGAATGTCCTTGTCTAGTGTGTTGTCCATGGCACCCACGACACAGGGAATCCTGGTGTGGGGCTATGAGTGTGTGGCGTTATTTATTTATTATTATTTAATTCTTGACAAAAAATAACCGACTTCAAAATAACTCAGAAACCACTCGTCAGATCTCGCTCAAATTTATGTAAGTGGGACCACATGACAAGATTTTTCGATTAAAAAAAATCATCAAAATCGGTGCACCCAGTCGAAAGTTCTGAGGTGACAAACATAAAAAAATACACTCGAATTGAATACCTCCTCCTTTTTTGAAGTCGGATAATAAGGGTTGCGTTTTTTGTTTTTTCGTATGGAACACTCATCAATAACATTTATGTCAACAGCTACCAAATGAGCAAATAATATAATATATTGATTGTAAGTTGTCATCATGGGCTATCAGTAATATCGTAGCCATCACCGATGAATTAAGCCATCAGCTGGTCAAGAGACAATAATTTTATTCTTGACAAAACATAATCGACTTTCAAAATTAGGGATAACTCAAAACTACTCGTCAGATCTTGCTCAAATTTAAATGGAACCACATGACAAGCACCAGCTTTCGATTAAAAAAAAATCATCGAAATCGGTTCACCCAATCGAAAGTTCTGAGGTAAGTATAACAACATAAAAAAATACGATTGAATTGAATACCTACTCCTTTATAGAATTCGGTTAATAAAGGGAAGACAAACGCCTCTCAAGCCCCAGCCGGAACAGTAACGAGAGACGTAAGCAACATAGGTATCACCGATGCACCGATGAAGAAAAAGGAAGAAAGAAAGAAAGAACTCGATCTCAAGCCCTAGCCAAGCTAGAGCAGTCATTTGAGGTGTGGGTGTGATTCAAGGTGATAGCTAGCTAAGGAGGCTTCATGGATAGATAATAATATCAATGGTATATTGATTAATTAATAATAGTTTTGACTAGATGACACGGCAGACGTTTTTCTGCACCATTTTTCTAAAATAAAACTAGCCTAAGTTACTCCTTATTATATCAGCTATGTGGCAGTGAAATTCCCGTGAAAATCGGTCCAGCCATTTCAGAGATTAGCCGAAGCAAACAGACAGACAAAGAGACAAAAATTGTAAAAAATGTTGTTTTGGTATATGTACCGTGTATACATCTAAATGCACTTAGAAAAAATTGGTTATTTTAACATTACAAACAGACACTCCAATTTTATTTATTTGTATAGATAATGTTTATGCACCAGGCGTGTAAAATTTTGGTGCACGAAAATATTTTTATTTCAAACAACTTATTATCTTCGTGGATACTAAACATTTTTAAAGCAAACGGGTAGGTACTCAAAATTTTTCTATGTTATAAAGACCGATACATATTTCGATACCATGATCCTTGTAACCGGGTCGAAATATCGGCATAAATACAAAAATCGTGGGTACCTGTTTGCATTGAAATAGAGGATATTGTTAACACTCATATCCCCGCAGTAGGTTTATATCTATGTCGCGAGCGACATGGACGACACATAAAACACATCACAATCACACCCTGCACCCGAGTACAAATATTTATCTGTCACATATATATCTGCCCCGGCCGGGAATCGAACCCGGGACCCCTCGCTTCGCAGACAGGTTCACTACCAACTAGGCTACAGAGTTCTTGTAGTTTAAATGTTGTTGTTTTTGTCGTCAGGGAGCCCCCCGCTCGGCGCGACGTGCCCCAGTACCCCCCCGCGCCCCTGCACGCGCACCACGCGCACTACGCGCATCGGACGCATGAGGCGCATCAGACGCATCAGACGCAGATCCCGTGAGTGCAGTTCTTAGATTTATTTTTAAGTGTATGCTAAAGTAAAATTGTATTATATCAAACTCGTCTTGGCTGGACCACTTCCGTGCAACTAGATTTTTTTGAGTATCTTCATAGTTTCTTCTCCTACTAATATTATAAAGTTTATAAACTAGCTGACCCGGCGAACTTCGTATCGCCTAACAAAGTATTTTTTTTCTATAATATAAGTAGCCTAAATTACTCCTTGTTATATCAGCTATCTGCTAGTGAAAGTCCCGTCAAAATTGGTCCAGCCATTTCAGAGATTAGCCGGCACAAACAGACAGACAGACAGACAAAAATTGTAAAAAATGTTGTTTTGGTATACTCGTTTGTACCGTGTATACATCTAAATGCACTTAGTAAGTCACTCAAATTTTATTTATTTGTATGTAGTATGTATGTATGTATAGATGTGAAAGTTCATGAGGTTGTATGGAAGTATGTTACTCTTTCACGCCAAAACTACTGAACGAATTTTAATGAAATTTAGCACACATATAGAGCATGATTTGGCATAAAACAGGGTACTTATTTTCCCTAAACGCGGTGCTGCGAGCATAGCGCTTGTTATTCATATCATAGGTATTCAACGTTTTAAACATATCCGGATCCTATTGTCCATTGAATCCGTGCTTTCCAGATGTAAAGGAGACAGTGAGGCGGAGAACAGGCCCGACTACCGGGAGCGGGATTACCGCGAACACTACCACGTGCACAGGTAAGTGGCTGATAGACACTGGACAAGTAGAAAGAAGAAGAAGAAAACAGTTTTATTCAGACATACACACATACAAAGGGGCCATCCATATATTACGTCACACTAATTTCATGACTTTTGACCCCTCCCCCATCTTTGTCACAGCTGGTCACATTTGTGAGACCTCCCCCTCTAGTGTGTCGTCATATTACGAAATTTTAAAGAAATTATTAAATTAAAACAGCAGTTCCGAAATAAGTTTTATTTCCATTAATTGCTTTTTTAATATTTACCTATAGGTACATACTAATTATTCGATTTTGAAATGTCACGTCACGAAATTTAGGACCCCCCTCCCACCCCTTGTCACACTACATCGACCCCTCCCCCCCCTAACGATTGCCCCTAAATAGCTGACAGACACTGAAAAAGTAGAAATATAAACGCTTACACACTCATACCCCGCAGTAGGTTATTACCTGTGTCGCGGGTGGCATGGACGACACATATAACACATCAAAATAACACCCTCCACCCGAGCACTAATATTTATCTGTCACATTAATATCTGCCCCGGCCGGGAATCGAACCTGGGACCCCTCGCCTCGCGGGCAGGGTCGGTACCAACAGTACCAATTAGGCTACAGGATGACCTTGTAAATCCAGTGTACCCTAAAAGTGTGTCATAAGTGACGGCGCACCGCGTATGGCGGATTGCAGAACTGATTCACACGTAATGCGCCGTACGATGTGCGCGCCCGCTTGCACTCCGGTCAATTCCAAACGTGTCGAACATTTTATGCGCCGCTCATTTCGCCTGCGCGTGCGCCGTCACTCAGGACGCACACTAGATTGTTTAGCAAGTAGGACTCGACTAAAAAAATTAAAATGTGTGCAATTCACACGTGGTAAAAGTGAAACCTTCAAAAATACAGTATTAATTTAATAACGTGTATCAGTTTTAATTATCTTTCAAAAACTATTTTGTACTGAATAAAAATAAAACAGTGGAAACTAACGCCATCTCTTAGCATAATATGAAAAGTAAAATGAGCAGCTAGCGTCATCTATCCAGCAATAAAACGAATCTTCTATCTTGTTCCTCGCCCCATCTAACACAAAGAGAACCACGAACATAAGAAACACTGTATAATGCTTCCTCTCTCATTTTCTCCTACGTTAAATCTTATGAATTTATGTGTCTGTCTCTTTTTACTGTCCCTTTTTCGTTTCATCGACTTTCAAATGACAACGATACTAAAGAAGTTTTCACTTCAAAATGGACTATAGTTGGATACAATAATAATAGATAATAAATAACGCTTCACACTCATAGCCCCACACTAGGATTCCCTGTGTCGTGGGTGCCATGGACAACACACTAGACAAAGACATTATCAAGGACATAATCGAATGTTGTGAAACGTTTCAGATGTCCCCCAGCCTACACCAAGTGCGTGGACGAAGGAGCGGAGGGCGACACGCGCGAGGAACCCGTCTCCAGCTCGGCCGAGCAGCTGTCGTGGGGAGAGAAGCTCGGTAACTAGTTCTGTTGCTGCGATATACATATCGACGCTTGAAAGGCAAAAATTACCAAGCAACATGTTGGCAACTTTACACTAGAGCATTTTACTTTTTAATTATAGAAAAAAAAATCGCCTATTAGTCATAGCTACTTAATGTCAATGAATTTTAAATGCAGTTTAAATGCTTAGTATAGCGATTTTTTACGATTTTTCTAAAATTAAAAACTCAAATACTCTAGTGTTAAGTTGCCAACATGTCGCTTGGTAATTTTTGCCTTTCAAGCGTTAACATATACTTATCTTATCTTTGGAAGTACGGACTCTATGGAACGGATGGAGCCAGTGCATAATAGAAATGAAATTATTATATATTTAATAACATTCGCTTCGGTGATGGCAAACATGAGGAAGTCTCCATAACCTCTGGTGTATCTAATAATAAAATAAAATAAAAGGGTGTGTGTACTTTTGTACGTGCGTGAGAAGTTATACTTCTTTGATATAATTAAATAAATATTTAATTTAATAACGTGTATCAGTTTTAATTATCTTTCAAAAACTATTTTTGTACTAAATAATAAAACGGCCAAGTGCGAGTCGGACTCGCCCATGAAGGGTTCCGTAGCCGCAAGTAACATAATATAAAAGTTTTGTAGTTCGTTGTAACTTTGATCGAGGTAAATTGCGGTTTACGATTCATGACGTATTAAAAAAAACTACTTACTAGATCTCGTTCAAACCAATTTTAAGTGGAAGTTTGCATAGTAAAGTACATCATATATTTTTTTTAGTTTTATCATTCTCTTATTTTAGAAGTTACAGGGGGGGGGGACACACATTTTACCACTTTGGAAGTGTCTCTCGCGCAAATTATTCAGTTTAGAAAAAAATGATATTAGAAACCTCAATATAATTTTTGAAGACCTATCAATAGATACCTCACATGTATGGGTTTGATGAAAAAAAAATTTTTGAGTTTCAGTTCTAAGTATGGGGAGCCCCCAAAAGTTATTGTTTTTGTTCTATTTTTATGTGAAAATCTTAATGCGGTTCACAAAATACATCTACTTACCAAGTTTCAACAGATTAGTTCTTATACTTTCGGAAAAAAGTGGCTGTGACATACGGACGGACAGACAGACAGACAGACAGACAGACAGACAGACAGACATGACGAATCTATAAGGGTTCCGTTTTTTGCCATTTGGCTACGGAACCCTAAAAATAAACAGTGGTAACTAACGCCATCTCTAAACATAATATGAAGAGTACATTGAGCAGCTAGCGCCATCTATCCAGCAATTCACGCAACAGTGCAGCGCAAACGTTTAACGCAACCTTGTTGGAAGTCGCATAACAAGTATAACTGCAATAAATAAACACTCTACACTAATATCTCACAAGGATTTCTTGTGTCGTGGGTACACAACACTACAACACAAGAACACACTCTGAGACAGAGAACAGAAATTCAAACTTATTACTCCACGCGGGTCATCAAGTATCAACAATGTTGGCAAAGGTGTGTGCCAATACACCTGGCCAGCGTGGGAACACTCGTTTTGTAAGAGGGACGAACGTAATATGATAACAATGGGGCAGTTCTGGGTTGTGTTGATGATGATGAGATTTTGATAACATTAAGATTTAATTTCAGTGAGTAGCTCCCTGTGCTCAGGTTCCTCTACGTCTCGGGCTGATGCGTCCTCGCCACATCAGCTGGTCACCACTACCCATGCTGGTATGTGTAACGCCATATAGCGGAGAGTATCCGTTAGAGTATATTCCGGAGTATTCACACACCACTATTTTATAGCGACATCTGTTAGACAGAAGCTAGATTTTTTTATTTACTGATAAAATTATTGAGATTTTTTTGCCGTTGTTTTTATAAAACGTAGCTAAATTTTCTATTCAAATTATTTATTACTCAAAGTTTAAAAAAAAATAATAATTTAAAATTATTATTTTTCTGTAAATGAACCTCATTCTCCAGGTGTGAGTGGCAGCGGCAGCGGGCGACGGGGGGCCCTGCAACTATGGCAGTTCCTCGTGTCTCTGCTGGCAGAGGGCGCGCGCTGCGTGGCCTGGACCGGCCGAGGGCTGGAGTTCAAGCTACACGAGCCTGAAGAGGTTGGTGTGAAATTGAGAGAATTTGTGCTCTTTCACTACTTGATAACAGATGACGCTACATGTATATTATTATTAAAATATTGATGACATTGCTCGAAGTATAAATCTATGTCACGTAATATTTACACACACACACAACCTATTTCCTTGTAAATTAAAAAAAAATGCCACAAAGCAACAATTGGAGTTCTGGACGAGTTTGATTATGAGTTTGAGGATGAGCGGACTTTTTCTATTGAACAATAGATGGCGCTGCAAGTTATTTCAAAGTGGATACTTCACAATTTCATAGTGTTATCAAATTGTTTTATTTTGTTGCATCTATTTCCGTCGGTAGGTGGCGCGTCGTTGGGGCGCTCAGAAGAACCGGCCAGCCATGAACTACGACAAGCTGTCACGATCGCTGCGCTACTACTACGAGAAGGGCATCATGCAAAAGGTCGCAGGTAATAAATTAACATTTTACATTGACCCTTTATTATTTGTTGTTTAATACATAGATTTATAAATATCTTTCTTTATCTCAACAAGTAATTTATATTTATGGCATCTTAAATGATTGGATTTCATTAAAAACTCTGTATTTTAATTGATTAATAGGAGCTAACTAAACTATAAATATTATTTTTAGTACATTTTTGATTGCAAAATTAATTGAACAATGTATATCTGAATTCTAAAACTATCTCGACCAACTTTTAAGCGGCTGAATTCGATATTTAAATTTTATAATCTATACAAATAAATAAAATTGGAGTGTCTGTTTGTAGTATTAAAATAACCGCTTTTTACAAAGTGCATTTGGATGTATACACGGTACAATACCAAAACATCATTTTTTACATTTTTGTCTGTCTGTCTGTTTGTTCCGGCTAATCTCTGAAATGGCTGGACCGATTTTGACGGGACTTTCACTGGCAGATAGCTGATGTAACAAGAAGTAACTTAGGCTACTTTTATTTTAGAAAAAAATATTGTTTGTTAGGCGATACGAAGTTCGCCGGGTCAGCTAGTGAAAAATAACACCATGTCTTGCTAACCCTTCAGGCGAGCGCTATGTATACAAGTTCGTGTGCGACCCCGAGGCTCTGTTCAGCATGGCGCGCGCGCCGCCGGCGCCGCCCTACGAGGTGCTGTCGACCCTGTACTGCCCGCAGTACCTGTCCACTGAGCACGACCCGCGGCGGTACTACGATCATCCACATTATGACACCTGAACTATGATGGCTGCAATGGGTACACTACAGTGCCTCCAACTTATCTGTGAATTGACGGAGGGCACTGTCGGACGCATTGGACCAATCACTGGACGCAATTCGAGACGTAGTAAATGTCAATGAATGAACACAAAGAACTCATGAATGGGGCGGAATTAGTTCCAATTTTCGCCATTTCACAGATATGTTGGTCGCGCTGTATTTTACATTGCGTCAGTTTTGTGTGTACATGTCAAATTTTAATTTTAAAAAATCTGGTATAGCAATCCTCTTATCTAAAGTAGGTGAAGTAGGGGCAAATGGCAGGCAAATACAAAATAATACTACTACAATTTTATTGTCATATAACATAATATGTCTTTCTTCCTTTTTTTTCACCTTTTCTCGGCTGGTAACGTATCAGTGATGCCTTTGGTGTTGCTGATGTCCATGGGCGACGATAGTCACTTACCATCAGGTGGATCGTCAGCTCGTTTACCGGCTAGTTACATAATAAAAATGTCATTTGTGGTGTCAACCCATGGACGTAATATACCAAACCACCTTACCACAAACGTGTACTTACACTATTACAAGTGTTGCCCTATTTTTAAAAGTTTATTGGAATTTGACATTGATTCACATTTATCCAACAAACTTATATATGCTACATCTGTATGTGTTAACGGCTGCGGGATGCGCCTTGCTTAGCGCGCTAGATCGCAGTGGCCAAGTGAATTAAAATCCTTTGATAACCACAGTTATCTCTTCGTCGTTAAAATATTACCCTTGTATGCGACTATACATACCTAATACTTCTAGTATTTTCCTGTACTTCAATACATACTGTAATTAATATTATATAATATTAATATTAGAAATTTCGTGATTTAACTGTTTAAAATTAAATTTCGTTTGTACATAATAATTATTGTAGCAAATAACAATGGTAATGATGTTACTAACGCCATCTCTTATCAAGAAGGGTAAATTAGCCATAAAATAATTTTCGTTTTGTAAATCGATTGTATAAATAAAAACATTAATAATGTAACTTCAACGTTATGTCCAGACATAAAGTTGCGTGCGTGAGGTCGTATATTGCATGTAAACTAGTAAATTAAACTTAAAAAATTATAATATTAGATATCATTATAACTGTAGTTTATTATGTAATTAACTAAATTCCAAGAAATTCGTGTTAGAATTTTATTTCATTGTGATATTATTTACGAGATCTTAATACATTAGTGCTAGTCAATACTATAATACTATTAAGTAAGAATTATATTTATAATATTATCAAATTAACATCTCACACAAAATATTGCAAACGTAATTCTCTATTATGAAATAAGTAGAATGTTGACAAATTACGCGACGGATTTTTTTTTTAATTTTAAGTAATATAATGACGAAATTGAACCAAATTGTGAATAATTAATAAATATCTAAGGTAAAATTGGCCTTTTATTGATACCCCATTTTACAAAAAAAAAAATGAACAAATAATGAAAATGAATAAATCTAATGTCTTTTCTTCATAGTTGCTATTTCGTGTGCAAGTGAAAAGGAAAACAAATTGTATAGTGTTTTCTGTCTAATAGTCTTTGTGTCACTCTTATGAGAAGACCACTTCCCATGTGCTTATTTACTGTGAATAAAAAACCACCAAACATTAGAAACATTTATTCAACGAGCGATACAAAATAACATCAACTAATTAAATAGGTACATCATAATTTTCTTACAAAACAATAACTACAATTTGATTAACTTCCAATTTAACTACACTTTGATTACCATTAATTCAATTAAAGCTGGTCATATGTATCAAGATCAAGTTTACTTGACAAATTTGCAGCAAACTTGATGCGTTAACAGTTCCATTATTTTTACATTCATTGGGAATGAACTTATTCTGTTGACAGTACCAGTGGAAAAAAAATCCCACCTTTGATTGACTTTTAATTTTGGTTTCGAATTTCCTTTACTTTGATTACCTCTGATTGTGATTACTTAAGTTTGATTAACTTTGAATTGTATTAACAGTTTCATTAAAAAAAAAAGTAAGTTAATAAATTTTTGCTTTCTCGTCATGGATACCTAATTACCACAAATTTGTATTTAACACCAGTGTCTAGGATACCTTATTGACGAGATACTTCTTGTATTTTACAAATTCCCTTTGACCGTAGGAAAACTCCTACGAATCCTTTTGATATTCATTGATGTCTCCAGCGGGAGATTTTAGTACGAGGTGCTTTAAGCCTCTAATGTGCGTTAGTCCATACATAGTATCATGACGGGGATAAAAAAAATAACTCATTTTTCATTGGGTAATAATAACCTATTTGTAAATAAACATTCTATTAAACAGTACCTTGTGCACATGTAGTAATGTGCTCTACTCATCAATTTAACGCTAAAATTCAACATTCAGCTCATTCGTAAGCAGGTTCCATAAAAAAAGTTCAATGCGTCTCTTCACTATGTATATTATTATGACAGAAACTTCTAAAGCTCCAATCAGACATTTTTCTTAGATATGTACCAACTTCAAACACATTTAATTAGAAAACGTCAATAAATATACCAGCAACCAGAGATACCACAACCAGCTTAAGGCAACCAAGACTTTATTATAATAGCAACAAGTATTATATTACAATGATATAATATACAAGCTTCAATTGTATAATTATTACAATAATTTACATAAAATTATTGCCGACAACGCGTTCGTCATTATTTTTACTTTATAACTTCAACATAATACAGAAACCGCGTAAAGCAGAGCATATTTACAACAGACTAGACGTCATATTGCTTCGAAGCAACATTAGTGACGATATTCGTGCTTCGGAAGTGTCCTTAATTATAAGAAGTAGCGATAAAGGCACTATATTCCAAGCATCCGTTACGATGGCAACATATCCTGTAACATACCATAACATACAAAGACAATGAACTTACTACATTTTACTTTGACGTATTTTATGCCGATATAATTCTGGGTACAAAGGGCGTCAAGAGTGACTAACGTCTATCTGCAACTTCTTTATAATTTCGGCATAAACCATTTTTTAATTTTTTACCCGACTGCCATAGAAATGTTATGTTTTTAGCGCGTATCTTATATACAAAATGCTTATATACAAAATGTTTAAAGTATCAAAAAATAAAAATAAATTGAATAATGCAATATGGGTATTTAATTAAAGAGCTCACCATAAGGATTTCAAAAAAGATGATAACTTAAAAGTTATCAAAATTAAAAAACCGACTTCAAAAAAAGGAGAAGGTATTCAATTCAACTGTGTTTTTTTATGTTTGTTACCTCAGAACTTCTGACTGGGTGAACCGATTTTGATGATTCTTTTTTTAATCGAAAGCTGATGCTTGTCATGTGGTCTCACTTAAATTTGAGTTAGATATGACGAGTAGTTTTTGAATTATTTTGAAGTCGGTTATTTTTTTCTTAGTAAAATTCAGATTATTGTTTGATAGCAAGCGGGTTTTTTTAGGGTTTTTAATTTTTAAATTTAAACTAGTTTTACGTAACGAGCCGAACAAACGAACTGACGATCCACTTGCTGACAAGTGATCACCGTCGCCGTGGACCGATGGCCCATGCGTTGCCGTAAAAGATAGAAGACAGAGAAACAAAAACTGGCCCCCAAGCATTTCAAAGAAGAGAGTGGTACCTACCCAAGCAGACTTCACGAAAATAAATAATACCTTATGTGAAGTCTTACCACCAAGCGGGCCGGTTCTGTCGCCCCTTACGACAACCTAGTATATTGGCGTGCGATTGGAGTCAGTATTCTAAACCGCCGCAATACGGCTAAAATCCGTTAATTACAAAAAAATATATAAAAGTTTCGGTAGCTAATAACGAGTTCAAATTTTCAATAATGATTATATTGTTGTCGTGTGTGGGATATATGTATGATTCTAAACTAAAATCATGATGTAATATACAGATCTCACTAGTAAAAAAAATATTTTTTCATATTTTTTTTTTTATATCTGCAACCTGTTTCTCAATGTGTTCTATATTTCCCTTATCAACTATGAGATTTAAAATATATTTCTATTACATTATAAATGTTGATTATTGTCTTATTACCATCAGTCCTACATTATGAATAAGAAGGCAGTAATTAATGTTAATAATATAACATAAAATAAAATAACTAAAAAAATATCATTATTTATAAATAATTGAAAAAAAACCAACAACAATTTATTACAAAAATAATATGAAAGCAAACTATTGTTCACTATAAGTGCAGTCGGTCAGAGGTTACAGATACGTTGCTGCGCTTTTTCAGACCGAAAGAAACTTCTTTATTACTCTCCTATAACGAACACAGATTTTATCACGATTCGAAAATAGGGATAATTTATGGACTGGAAACACTTCACATCTATATTAAAATAAAGCCCCTAAGTATACTGGCCCTTTTTGTATATTCATGGCTGAACGTAACAGTTCTTTTTCGTCGGTTGAAACAAAAACAAAAATAAAATCTTCTGTTGTGAAATAGTTTAAGACTAATATTACAACATAAAGATATCAAGTATCGCATTTCATGCAAAAATTTGGTGTCTTTGAAATAATGTTGACGACGCGAAGTACCTTTTCCTAGCCCGTAACTTTATACTATAATGTTTTTACAAAAAATACTTAAAAACAACATAATATTCAAAGCTAGTAAATAAACGTTTAGAATACAGCTCCACTTAATACGATTCATAAACTTACAATTTAACAACAATACAAATTAAAAAAATATTTAAAAAATCCTAGGCGTATATACAAAGTCTCAGAATTACAGAACAAGTTTCCATACAAAGTACAGCTAAAGAAGTCACAATATAACTTCCGAAGTTCAATTATGACTTCGGAACTTAAAGTCCCGAAGATCCAATATGGCTTCCGAAGTATCAATTTTACTAAATAGTCGATGTTTACAATTGACATTAGCTACAAGTCTTCACTGAAGACTTATTATTTAATTATTTTTAAAGTTGACATCACGTAGTGATAGTAAGCGCCAAGTCTCGTAAAAATATTTTAATGGAGTCGTAAGTAGCGAAAGATATTCCAACCGCAATGGGGCCTTTCACCCAGTTCATACTGAGACCCTTGAAGAAGCCGCGCCAGCCTTCCGTCCTGAAAGGATCATTTTGTTTAATTATCTCTCTATTCATCTATCAACAATAACAGTTTTGATTTCAAACTTGTAGTGACATCTAGCGGCAAGTAGCCGTAGTAGTGGTTTATTAACTCAAACATTGCTACTGATTGACAAGATGAATTTTATTTCATCGCAAAACTTACAGCCGAAATAATTTTAAACATAGTTAAATGTGAGACAGAAGACAATTAAAAATTTTTCACAAATAGTATAATCTATATCCATAGTTCCATACATATAAATAAAGTTGAAGCGTCTGTCTCTGATTACAATATAACTGTTTTCTGAAGTGCTTAAAGTTATTTACATGATATTACAACACAAACAATTTTTGTCTGTCTGTCATTGTTTATCCGGTCTCTGGCTGAACCGATTTCAATGGGATTTTCACTGTAAGATACGACGCGGTTTGACCGAACGCGTCCGTAACACCGCCATGCTGCCGTATAGCACGTTCGTGATGCCAACTCCCAAGCGAGCGAATTCAACGGATATGCGAAGCCACATGACTCACCTGTATATTAAGACGAGTGTATGCCCAACACTAGCGTACGGATACGACCCGTCGGCCAGTCGCTTGCCCGTCTGCATGCGGCGCCGCACTATGTCCAACGGATACGACGAGGTCTGACCGAACGCGCCCGCCACGCCCCCGTATAGCACGTTAATGTAGCCTCGCGGGGACGATTCGAAGATATCTGAATTGAACATAACAATTTTATTGTAACAGAAGAATATAAATAGAAACAACTATTTTTATTTCCTTTCCTATTATTATTTTTAAAGTGAAACTTTTATTCTACCGCCCCAAAATTTTTCGTCCATCTATCGCATGTCGCATTACAGCCGGCCCTGGAGTAAGAATAATAATGGAGATTCAATTATTTAAATAAATATTGCTCTTAGTTTTTAACATGCGTTTATCATCTAAATGATTGTATTAATTATGTATTCCGTACTCTAATATGCAAATTTATAATATTTTGTCTACTATTGATTTCCCATTTTTTAATAATTAAGTTAAGATTTTAATTTTTGTTATTAGATTTTGTGTTGGCAGATATTTATGTGACAGATAAATATTAGTACTCGGGTGCAGGGTGCTATTGTGATGTGTTATATGTGTCCATGTCACCCGCGACACAGGTAACAACTTACTGCGGGGGTGTGAGTGTGTAAGCGTTTATTTATTTATTATTTATTTATATATGACCCCTCCCCACTTTGCCTGGTGGGAGATCTCTTTTTGTTAATTCACTACTGAAACTCACCGAGATGCCAATGCTTCAGTGAGTCGTATGTGAAAAACGACACCCCTGCGTAAGGAATCACGCCCATCACAGTCGCAGGGTAGCCCCTGCAAAAATACACAACCTTATTAATTAAATTTAATGCAGTATTGAGAAACCGAACGCATAATCTAAAACTGTGTATCCGAACGGCTATATGAATTACTGAATGATGTAGTTATTGAAAACACATAAATGATGCGAATTAAGACGAATTAAGGCACCGCAATGATTTAATCATAATTGAATTGTCTACACACATTCCTAAATCAAGTTTCTGCAAAAAACCCCGCACCAACTTCGACTTTCTACTGTCAACCACAAAAACATCATTTCAACGCATTGAAGTATTATTATTAGCTTAAAGAACCGACACCGCGAACACAATGTATGTCCCAATGAATTGGCGCCGATCGGCTTCAATTTTCAATGGCTTCATTCGATTTTGAAAGGAGAACGGGGCCGTAATTTTGAAAATAGAACCTCTCGGCGGGACACATTTTGTTCGAGATGTCTGTTCTATGACATTATATTACAATGTTTCAACGGCATCTATCTTCAACTTCTTTAACTAAAACAATTTTACACAATCAGCGCCATCTATCGCAAACCCACCGATACAACGTCCGGAAACCCTCCTCACTGGTAACCCTTACAAATACCGCCTTCAGCGTGCGGTAGTCCGCGACCGCCATGCGCGCGCGCGCCAGGTCCAGGGGATACGTGAGGCTCTGTGACGTCACGCCGGCGAGCGAGCCGGCCAGCAGCAACCGGATCGGCTGCTCCCTGCAATGAGGATAATGACTTGTAATCGCATTGTCCACAATACAGATGATTGTTTATACTAACTTCGGAAATATAGTGCTAATTATGACAGAGATGGATAAATCTATACAAACAAATAAAATTGGAGTGTATGTTTGTAATATTAAAATAACCGCTTTTTATTAAGTGCATTTGGATGTATGTATGTTACCGGCAAAACCCGATTTCAGGTTAAACTAGTTTGGCCTAGGCCAGACTAGTTTGGCGAGACACGATTAGGCAAAACTAATTTCTCGTCATTCTAAAACTGATTAGAACCGAATTGTTACGGATTTATATTTATTCGACAAATCTTTGTGCTTTAAACCTCTTAAATTACAGCTATTTTAGTCACGACTGCACTTCAAATTGTATTCGAACACCTAATGTAGTATATGATCACCAAATTAACTGCTCGCGTATATATTATTTCTTTTGGATTATTTTAATTTCCAGATGTAGATCGAAATGGTTACAAAACCGACTTAGTCAACGCCGACCCCACGTGGTACTAGTCTGCCCTACCCCTAGAGTGAATGTAAACCCCGGAGGCGCGGAGGGAGAGCGGCCCCCGCCCGCTGTAACAAACTGCAGGCACCATGTGAGCCGAAGCGACTGAGGCTGGTCGCCGCAGACGACCAAAAAGCCGAAGCTGCGTAGGCGAGCATGGAGTGCCTGCAGTTTGTTACGCAAGGGCGGAGGGGCTGCACTTCCCGCAGCGCCGGAGACGTTCGGAAGCCAGTTTGTAAATCAAAAAATGAATTACCATCTTTGGTTATAATTTTACATTAAAATGCTGTTTTAATTTTGGTGATCATTTACTACTTTTGAGATAACAATGATTTATTTGGTGGTAAGTTAAACATAAGCCAAACTTATTGACGAGAAACTAGTTTTGCCTAATCGTGTCGCGCCAAACTAGGTTGGCCTAGGAAATGGGGTTTTGCCGGTAACAAATTACGTTAACGACAGCCGTAGGACTTAAAAAAAACCAAAGTTTTCTAATACTATTTAATTAATTAATTTAAAATTACAATTTAAATAATTATAAAGAGACAATACAGTACAATTCTGGTATCTGATATTGAATGTTAATTCTTGAAATTACATTAATAAGGAAAATTCGCAATAACAATTTATCTGGGGCACACGTGTACTGACAGTGCAGATCGGTGCGCGGCATCAGCGATCCTCTAATAGGCTAGGGCTGTAACACCTCCACCCCCAGAGCAGCAACTATTTGAGAATCTTGAGCGAAAATGTTGCTGGAATCGGTTCACTCGTATCGGTTCCACCAGGAGCTGCATCTATGGGCTCCTTGCTCGTCCTTGAAGTTTCCTCTGAAGTAGTGGTGCCTGGTCTGGTTCGTTGCAGGTACCGACGAATAAAGATAGCGGTGGCGACTGTTAATGCACCAATTACAACGGCATATAGGGGTAGCGTTGTATGGTACAATGCCGGGTCTGTATTACTCAGTTCAATTGGTTTCTGCAAGAATATTCTGTCCTCCAAGTTATGTAAGTTCTTAAGATTGATCGTATTGAGAGTTATTTCAGGAGTATTGCGATCTTCTATGGCGACGTAGTTATTTAAGACTTCAGTAATTTTCAGCGGTTGACCTTTCACTTCATCATTGATGTTAATAATCGTAAGTGTATCTGTGCGAAGTGAACACCCATATGGAATAGTGGCGAGATAGCTTCCGGATAGTGATAGATATTCGTCGCGCCCACAGCGTAATTCGACTTTCGTAGGTCGTGGAAAGATGAGAGTATAGTGCCGGTCATCCAGTCGCTCCATGGCTTCGTTTGTGAAGGATATTATTGTAGGGTTGCACGATTTCTCTATTCGTTGGTTAGCGATGATATTTTGGATGCAATCGGGGTGATTTCTTGGTTGCAAGTTGCCTTTTTCCTCGCAGAGAAGTTGAAGACCAAACTTCGGGCATTCAGCCTCCATGTACATAAAAGATTTTCCATTGGTTGCCACAAAAGGGTATGGTGGTAAAAAGGTCTGTTGGTATTTGTTAGGGACAACGGAGACACGGAATAATTCAAATGTATCGGGGGATATAATGGGGAATTTAAATATAATTACCAATCTTTTACCACTAAAATAACTACCAGGTCTAATGATATCGTAGTATTCTCTCATGTCTGCATCCACTACTTCTTTATTACCATAAATTTCCTTTAGTCTAGTTGTCATATTCTCTAAGTTAGCTAACCCTAACATGCTATGATGTGTGCTCGATGCACGAATAAAAGCTAGCATATTTTCTAATCTAATTAACTCTAAATATAAATCTTCAACGTTCTCGCTAATTCGTTCGTAACGTTCTATCCTTTATCAAAAATTAATTTAAAGGTATCATTTATTTTATTCTGATTATCTACTAGAGTTGTTATTAATTGTGTATGTTGGGTCATCCAGGCTTTATTCAAACTAATATGGTTATTGAATTCAGATAAAAGTTTTTGTTCATTACTCTCTAATATTTTAATTGCATTATTATAGTTTACAGCATCTGAATGATCCAAGTTTCCAGTTAAACTTTTTATGAAAGATCCAAGTCCATCAAAAAGTCCTCTTTTGGAACGATTGGGCATTAAGGTTTTTAGTTGAGAATTGATTTTGTTAAGTTTAGAAGTCAGATAGTCTATTTGGAGTTCATATATTGCCAAGGTATTATTATCTAGTTCGGCTCTAAAATAATCTAATTGGTTATTAATGGAATCGAGATGTCTTTCTAAGTCCGAGAGTTCTATATATTGTATGAAGGAATGGTAATGAGTAATGAGTTTGGCTTGACCAAGTTTGAAGGGGAGAAGTCCAGGTCCATCGTCCAGTGATTCAAGTCTTATCTCGCTCGCCATTGTCAGGTGAATCGCTAGGAGTACCAGTCGAAACCTGTAATAATTTAGACTTCTTAGGGGCACGCTTAAGGCGGGATTTGGCGACGGGTCCTTTCTTTTTGGAGGTATATATATGTATGGGGAGGTCAGCAAGAACAGTGTCTTGTGTATAACGTGGTGCTAATTTTTGCCTCTTGGCTAAGGGATTCTTAACAAAGACTTGTTGGTCAGGTTGGTATTCAACTTCTGGCTCGCGGTTTTTATTTCGGTTAGTCATTAAATTAGTTCGGTCAATTGTCGTAGATTCGTTAATTAAATCATATACCGTCTTCATTTGATCCCGATGTGTCAAAATATACTGTTGCATTAGATGTTCATTAATATCGATGTCTAATGGGTCTCTTGGGTCAAAATGTCCTCTAATTATATCATGGGGTCTACACTTGGTAAAACTGTGTACTGAACTGTTGTAGGCTAATATAGCATAGGGTATTAGATTGATAGTCGGTTCGTCTTTCTGTTTTAGTCGGAGTATTCGTAAATGTTCAAGTAGAGTCGAGTGAAATCTTTCTATAATGCCATTGTCATTGGGGGAATGAGCTAAAGTCCTGTGGTGGTTAATTCTATGTAGTCTTATAAATTCAGCAAAGAGTTGATTTGTGAATTCCGTACCATTGTCTGTCACTATAGTTAGGGGTAACCCATGGTGCGTACAATAGGTTAGTAGTGCTTGTAAAATACTGACTGCTGTACCATCACGCAAATGGTAGGCCTGTCCGTATTTCGAGAAGGAGTCTACAAAGGTTATGTATTTCTCGTTCATAGCGGTAAATAAGTCGAGGTGGACAATTTCAAATGGTTTAGTGGCTGGTGGTACAATGT
Source organism: Thymelicus acteon (assembly GCA_951805285.1). Lineage (NCBI taxonomy): Eukaryota > Metazoa > Arthropoda > Insecta > Lepidoptera > Hesperiidae > Thymelicus > Thymelicus acteon. Next base: position 11,084,632 of record OX638238.1, on the reverse strand, counting down.
TAAATTGAGGTCTTATAGGGTTTCTATCGTATTTCGTCTGTCCACATATAGTGCATTCGTTAATGTACTTAGTGATTTCCTCCCTCATCTTGGGCCAGTAATAGCGACGGGACAGAGCTAGATAACATTCATTTATTCCCCTATGGTTTGTCTTTCCTTCGTGGTAATGTCTAATTATTTCCTGCTGTCTTAAATACTCCTTCACATCCTCTAACTCGGTTTTTGTCAAAACTAAATTCATAGATGAGCTTTTGAAACATCTTTGTAGAATTGGTATAATAGAATACATGCCTAATGGTGGGGTAATCTTAAGGGCGGTTTTTACTTTGGGGTTTACATATTCTTTAATGGCATTAACTACGTCCTGCTCTAATGTTGATTCGGATAGTTGTATGTGGGTCCGTGTATGAGTGTCAAAAGGTTTTGTCACAGTTGTTCGTCTTTTAATGTCACCTACAATTATAAAGCAGATCTGCCTGTGAAATTTGTTGAGGGGTTCGTCAGTTATGGGTATCTCAAGAATGGGGTCCTCTGCTGATGTATGTATGGTGGCGGTTGAAGACCCTGGTGGTTCAGGTACTACTGAAGTGTCTATACCACACTCTTGAAGGAGGGATTCTATCTCTTCGTTGTTAATCTGAATTCGAGAGAGAGCATCCGCATTGGTATTACATTTTCCCTTTTTATAAATTACAGTATAGTCGTATTCACTTAGTTTTAGTCGCCATCTAGTCAGTCTGGAGTTAGGCTCCTTTAAGTTCATAATCCATTGTAGGGGCTTGTGGTCTGTAAGAATTTTGAATCTACGGCCAAATAGGTAGGGTCTAAAATACTTAGTGGCCCATACTATTGCTAAAAGTTCTTTCTCAATGGTACTGTAGTTTAACTCGCTGTCATTTAAAGTCCTAGAGGCATAGCAAATCGGCTTGTCAGATCCTACGGGGCCTTGCGAAAGAACGGCACCTATGGCCACATTTGAAGCGTCTGTCGTTAAGATAAAGTCTTTTGTAAAGTCCGGGTACTGTAGTATAGGGTCATTAGTTAGCAATGTCTTACATTTCTCGAAACAGTTAATATATTCGGAATCTAAGGTAATTTTATTACATTTTTTTAAACATTTAGTCATTGGTTTAGTTACACGGGCAAAGTCGGGTATAAATTTCCTGTAGTATCCTAATAACCCTAAAAATTGCTTGATTTCTTTAGTGGTTTTGGGCAACGGATAATTTTCGATAGCTCTAACTTTGTCGGGGTTTGGCTTAATACCTTCACTACTAATAACATGACCAAGATATGCGGTTTCTAACTTCAAAAACTCTGATTTGTCCATTTGTATCTTAAAATTGGACTCACGTAATCTACTGAAAACCTTTTCAAGATTTATCATATGTTCTTGGAGTGATGTGCTGAACACTATGATATCATCAAGATAAACTAGGCATATCTCGTTTTGTAGTCCTCTGAGTACATTATCCATGACTCGTTGGAAGGTAGAGGGCGAATTCTTAAGACCCATGGGCATGCGTAAAAATTCAAAGTGCCCATGCTCTACATTAAATGCGGTTTTGGATATGTCGTCGGGATTCATTTCTACTTGGTAAAATCCTGATGCCAAGTCTAAGGTGGTGAAATATTGGCACCTACCGAGTTTGTCTAGTACGTCTGTTATGTTAGGAATGGGGTATTTGTCGTCAATGGTCTTGTCATTTAATTTTCTGAAGTCTACCACAAGTCTCCATTTCTGTTTTCCGGACGCGTCTGCCTTCTTTGGGACCACCCAGATGGGTGAGCTCCAAGCTGAGTCAGAAGGTCGTATGATGCCTTGTTCTAGCATCTTAGAAATTTGATCTCGAACTTCTTGTCTGTGTATATGGGGATACCGATAACTTTTAGTGTATACTGGAATTTCGTCGTAAGTTCTAATGTTATGTTTTATTTTATTAGTGAAAGTTAGAGGTTCACCATCAATATAAAATACGTCGGCATACCGGGCACATAAAGTCTCTAGGTTAATACGTTCTTCGGTATTTAAATGTTTAGTTCTAAGTCGGGATAAGACATCTTTAACTCGGTTCGGGTCTTGTTCAGTACGTGTAAGCTCGGCATTGCATAAATCTATTTGAATGTTTCGGTCAAATGAAATAGTTATGTCTCTGTCTGTCGGGTTTTTAATCTCTACTATACAAGTCCTGTCAGTTACGGTCGTAATGCATTCGAGAATTAAGCAGTTACATAGAAATTGTTCAGGTATAAACACATCACCGTCGGGGTAGCAAATAGGAAAGTCAATTAAACGGGAAGAATTTGCGGGGATTACTTCTTCAGATGTGGGTTTCCTACACTGATACCGCAATAATGGAATACTGGCATGATCTGTGAATAGTATATTGTGTTTAAGGTCTATCTTGCAATTTTCTAATAAGTCTAATCCTATGAGTCCATCAAAGTAGGTATGAAATTTATAGATAAATAACTTCATATCCTTTTGCGTATTAAATTCTGAAAAACTTGGTATTGTAATAGAATAATCGTGAATACTAGTGACACATGAATTAGTTACTTCGAAGGGATCAAAATTTTTTTTTACATGTGAATAAAATTTATCTACAGCTTGGGGACTAATAAAAGATTGGTTGGCTCCGGTATCTATAAGAAATTTAAGCGGGGGATTATTAATCTTTATGAACGGTAACTCTTTTCTAGATTGCAAATTGAACTCTATTTTGGTTCTAAGTTGCTGCGGCCCTTGTGAAAATCCTGCTCTTTATGATCCTTGGGTTTTTCTATCGCTGAGACTGGAGATTGACCATAGTGTTGGGGATCACTCTCTGAATGGTACTCGAGGGGCATATAGTTACTGCTATGGTAATCATTGGGATTGTAAAAGTTATAGTTATTTTCGTAACCAAGTTCCGCATAGTATTGGGGTTCAGTATTACAATAATTAGGGTAATTATAGTCATAGTTACAGTCGTAGTTATAGTCGTAGTTATAGTCGTAGTTGTAGTCGTAGTTATAGTCGTAAGTCTGATTAAAATTCATCTCCTTGGTTTTAAAGTAGTTAGACGGAGGGGGATTGCCGAATCTTTGCCAGTCATGTCCTGGTAATCTAGGGGGTAATGGTTTCGTCACAAAATGGCTAACTCCACTCATGGGTTTAGGACCACTAGGGTGCGGTACATTACCATGGGGAATTTTAAAACCAGGATTATAATTTGGAGGAGGGGCTCTAAACATTTGTTGCGTACGAGTAGGCTGCATATGTGTACGCTGCGGAGGTTGGTTAGGTTGAAAAGGGGGACGCCCATACTGAGGTGTATGAGTTGGTGTAATGGGTGGCCTCTGCCAGCTTGGTCCAGGAGAAGCTAAATTAAATCTCCTAGACACAGAATTATGAGTTGGGTACGGTACATTGGGCTGCGTCTGAGCTGGTGGTGGGCGCCGATCCGTAGCTAATTTATTTCTATCCTGTAGGTACATTACATTCAACTCCTCTTGCACAAATTCCAGAGCCTTTTCGATAGTCTCGGGTCTCATACACCGTATACGAGACCCAAGTGGTTCCTTCAAACCTCTGACGTATGCTTGCATCGTTAACTTGCGATACAGATTTCGCTTGGCTTCTGCGGTAGTAGCCACAGGTTCATGCAGTGTTACATATGTCATTATAGTACTGAAGAGGGTCTGGCATTTGTCATAGAATTCTTGGGGGCTGTCATTTCCCTGAGTGACTAAAGACAAATCATTATAAAGAGCTGTTTCGTCGCGTTGGTCGGCGAAATTATTAATTAATGCGTTTCTAATCCCTAACCAATTTTCCGGAATACCGTTGGCATTAATAGTACGGGCAGCGGCACCTGTTATTTTATTCAAAATGCCGTTTATTAAACTAAGATTCGATAATTCATGGCCTGGTTCATTTTTAATATATTGCAAAACTATTTGGTCACAAATTCTAATAAATCTAGTCAAGATATTAGGGTTCCCGTCAAATTCGGGAACTGGGCGTAAGGCCTTAAAAATCGTGTCTGGATCCATCGTGAAATTAAAATCTACTGAAGTATTTAAATCTAAGCTAATATCTAATAAACTCAGTTCGAGTTCAGATCAGATTCTAAGTTTGAACTTATACTTCTACTATTATCTAATACACTATTCCTATGAATCTGTCTAGAGGAGACAGATTCTTCCCCGAGTTTTTTTGGACGGAAAATGGTGGGAAAGGAGGACAACACTTATAGAAAACTTTAATGTACTTACATTGGTTTTTCTTCGTGCACTGATGCTGAGTGCGTCCTGGGTCAGGTCGTACGTAGATTCTGGATAACTCGATAAAAAACTTTAGAGTGTAAGCAGGTGGTTGAGGTCCGCTTGAGGTCGATGTCTGGATCTTCGCGTCTAACGCACACTGCTTCGAATTATCCTACCGACTGCGCCAATTACGTTAACGACAGCCGTAGGACTTAAAAAAAACCAAAGTTTTCTAATACTATTTAATTAATTAATTTAAAATTACAATTTAAATAATTATAAAGAGACAATACAGTACAATTCTGGTATCTGATATTGAATGTTAATTCTTGAAATTACATTAATAAGGAAAATTCGCAATAACAATTTATCTGGGGCACACGTGTACTGACAGTGCAGATCGGTGCGCGGCATCAGCGATCCTCTAATAGGCTAGGGCTGTAACAAACATGTATACACGGTACATACCAAAACAACATTTTTTACAATTTTTGTCTGTCTGTCTATTTGTTTCAGCTAATCTCTGAAATGGCTGGACCGATTTTGACGGGACTTTCACTGGCAGATGGCTGATGTAACAAGGAGTAACTTAGGCTACATTTATTTTAGAAAAAAAAATTGTTAAATATCACGCGGACGAAGTCGCGGGTAATAGCTAGTATTAGAATTTTTTATTGTATCTTATAAGAGAGATGATTCGGCCTGATACGTATGAATCGCCAATTAAATAGGTTAATGGCCAAATACACGCCAAATGTTCTTGGACAAACTAGGCGTAACGCATTAAAGGGCCAGTTTCACCAAAGTGGAGATTACTAATATAACTAAATTTGTAAAGGAGGAATCAGATATTGTATTTTTCCATACCTCAATAAGCTATAGTCACCGCGAACTAAGAAGCCCAATTTGTCGTTTGCCATCACAGTGACATTAGAGATGTACAAAAAAATCGGTTCAAGAAAGAAACCAATTTTTACAACAAATCGATTCAAAATGATAAGACCTTCAAATCGATTCGATAATTAAATTTTAAACTAAAAACCATAATATTTAGGTACCTAGTTACCTACCTACTATCTCGATTGAGCTATCTCGTACCGCATATTTTTAATATGTACCTATTTACGACTTCAATAAAATATTCTTTTATCCATTCGCCCATGAACATCAACAACACCAAAAGCATCACTGGTGCGTTGCCGGCCAAGAAAGAGAAGAAAAAGGAAGAAAGATAGATCATGATAGAATGAAAGTCCCGCTCAGTTTCATAATAATATTTTGACATAATATTATATTATGAGCGTCAGGAAAAAACTAGTGAATAAATTTTTGCTTATTTCGTAAGACACATTCATGTATATGTTACCGGATATCTGTATAATTCAGCATTCTATACAATACCTAGGCAATGTATAGAATATCTAAAACGTTCAGGTAACGTTTTGAATATTATTTATTTCATACTTAGCCCAGGCATTCTATACAATACTCCATGCGTAGTTGGTAATGTGTGTAAAAGACGGTTCTCTGCCTTTTCGCCGAAAATTGTTTGGCCGATTATCACTTGCCAACTAACGTTTCGCAGAATTTTATTTCGCCGAATGATCATTTGCCAACTTATCATATATATTTTTTTTATTTTCCAACCTAACAGTTGCCAACTGTACGTTTGGTCTGCCTTTTATAATGACACTTTTCAAAAGACCAACTTTCAAGTAGCGAATGTTTCAGTTAGAGTAATATTCATTTAGTTGTATATTGTTTATAAACCTAGGTTTGTAAATTTGCGTTTCTTGTTATCTTCCGGTGACATATGCACTTTTAGGGAGAATTTAGGGGTTTTTGATACACAAAAAGGCTTCCAAACGTCTCCGGCGCTGCGGGAAGTGCAGCCCCTCAACCCTTGCGTAACAAACTGCAGGCACTGCATGCTCGCCTACGCAGCTTCGGCTTTTTGATCGCCTGCGGCGACCAGCCCCAGCCGCTTCGGCTCACATGGTGCCTGCAGTTGGTTACAGCGGGCGGGGGCTGCTCTCCCTCCGCGCCTCCGGGGTTTACATTCACTCTAGGGGTAGGGCAGACTAGTACCACGTGGGGTCGGGGTTGACTAAGTCGGTTCTGTCACCAATTTTGAAAAATCCGAAGCTGCGTAGGCGAGCAATGTAGTGTAGTAACCATTAGACTGCATCTCTCCTTACCATCAAGTGTGATTTCGGTCAAGCATTAATTTAAAATGTATAAAAAATATCTATTCATGCAGGTTACAATATGTTTTGAGTGTGTTTTTAAGGAAATTCTTAATTCCAACCTCCATCCAAGTTGAATACACATACCCAAATCTAACTTTATTCATTGCCGGTGGACCTGCAGGTATTCTGTACAGTAGTTGGGAAACGTATACATTACCTAGGCAAACTATGTAATGGTGAATAATATTCATATAATTTAATACATTGCCAAAACGACCCAGGTATTATACACATTTCCTAGGAATTTTGTTGAATACCTGCATTATACAGATATCCGGTAACATATACATAATTATTATTTTGTTGAAAAAAAAAAATGTTCACCGCAACCTTAAATACTTATACAATATATTATCTGCAGTTAGTGTCCATGGATGGCGAAGTGCCCATACATGATGGAAAACGTCCTTTGTTAGCATCCAATTCATCGTGGTATTATTGGGTACCTAATTTTAAATTCAAATGCAAGCAAATCATTTTTAACAATGTAATTAAATTAATCAATTTTCATTTTTAAATTTCGATTATAGTAATGTATCGATTATGACTGGTTTTATAAACGGTTTCAAGACGTCACATCACCCTATGTCAGATTAGATTTAGGCTTCTTCATATAAGATTGTTTCGACGTCATATATTTTTATTAAATTTTGCATAAATTATGATGTGATGGGATTTTTACTAGATTTTAACGTATAATATGATTTATAATCAACGCCAATGAAAATGAGTAGGGATTTTTAACAAATTTTGGCAAAATCCTTTGTCCGAAAGTATTCAACTATTCATGTCATGTAAATGAATATTCAATTTCGCTCAAAGACACCCATACAAGGTTAGTTCATACATATCAATAAATAGCAGCTATCATTATGGGCATCTTAGATAATTTTGACTATAGTTACTAGTGGACTTTTGACAAATTAGTTAATCCGTGAGTGATCTTTATTTTCTAATTGTCTCTGTAGCCTAGTTGGTAGCGATCCTGCCTGCGAAGCGAAGGGTCTCGAGGTTCGATTCCCGGCCGGGGCAGATATTTATGTGACAGATAAATATTAGTACTCGGGTGCAGGGTGTGACTGTGATGTGTTATATTATATGCCTCGTCCATGCCACCCACGACACAGGTGAAAACTGCGAGGGTGTGAGTGTGTTAGCATTTATTATTATTTATTGTTTAATTAATTTTGTTTTTTGTTATCTGCACACCATTATGAATTATTTTAAACAAGTATTTATTCAATGTAAACTTAGAGGGAAGAAGCCTATTCTAATCCATGATTTAACCGTAAGGAATACGATATTTATTTATTTATTTCAATGCTCTCCTACGAGTTCAGTCAGAGTGAACGTGACATTGAGTTGTTGAACATGTGAAGATATTAAAGAAGTAACAGTTAGCGACACATCTGTTTTCCTCCCATACGCCGTCATCAGTTAATTATCGTTAATAGTAATTAGTGTTATCAGAACATTGGACACGCCTCCACATATTTGTATTAACTTTATCATCGTGATAGAGACACATGAATGGTGATATCCTTCTGAGATACCTCAATATCTGTCCAATTTACGACTTCGATAACTCGAAGGATTCTAGATTACCTGATTCTTTACGATTATCTGCTAAAGGTCAAAAACATAATGAGACACTACTGAATTGTAAACGGTAGTTACATAAAATAATAAACATGGAAAGATCGTTTAATGAAGACTGATCGAAGAAATGTTTATGGCATAATCAAAAACATTTTTATTATAGAAAAAATATTTATTTAAAAATATTACTTCATACGGAAATTTAGTGACTTCTTCCAAAATCAATAAACTAGCTTAGCACGATGAGAGAGGCGGAATCACCGAGTCGAGTAGGAAGATAGTCGCAGACCAAGAGCACAGACAACTACCGGTTAAAACCATTGCACCAAATGTTTCACGTTAAAATTTGCGTTTCATTTTACAAAAATGTTTGCTAATTGTGCACTGATTCGTTGCCGGCCAAGAAAGAGAGAAGAAAAAGAAAGAAAGAACTGGATCTCAAGCCTCCAGCCGGAACACGACGAGTCGTTTGGCGGCTGACTCATGCTCAAGGGTGGTTACCAATATAATCCCTCGAGGGGCCCTGCCACCAGCGGGCCGGTTTTAATCACCTCTTACGACACCCATCCAGCGTGGGATTGGGGTTAGTATTCTAAGCCGCCCCAATAATCTGTTAAGTAGGGGACTTACGAACTGGACCAACCATGAATCCTCATCTTATTTTAAACAATCATTGAAGAGATCTGATAATAGATGGAGCCACATACACCTTAACAGTGATCTTTGAATGTTTTGCTCTGTTTGACGTGTTTTATTGACAATAAGATTGTTATCTAAGGTATTTGTACTTTGCGCTGAGAACGCTGAATCTTGACACGGGTAAATTATAATACAATGACTGATAAAATAATTTCTTCTAAGCTATCACAAATAAGTGGACAAAATTGCGTGTGTGTACGCTCTTGAGAAACAATACTTTATACGGCTTATATTTCAATGTTTTTAAGTCGAGTTGAAGGGGAGTTGGTGAATCTTACGAAGACATCAATGGTGCTTTTATTTATACTTTCTACTTATACTCCGTATTAATGCACAGATAAGTAGTAACGGATATTAGTAATAGATGACGTTTACAATATTACTTATCCCCTTTATAATAGATGTCAACGTCAACAAAAATCAATCAGTGCGGCCGGTGCTCTACAATAAAAATTTTATAAAGGTCCTCGCACATCACACCAAATCGACATCAACCTCATTCCGTCAAATCAGATGGCGCTAATTTCACTTGCAGCTTAATCCCCATTTACATAGACGTCGTGTTCAAAAAAAACGTACAGTGCTGATTGTGACTCGTCGACCGTGAACTGTTTACAACCGTATCCCGCGTACGGTATGCTGCGCGCCATGGTGGCACTATTACCGGATGTCAATGACAGATGGCGCTGTGTACGATTATATTACCAAAACCACTTACTGCATTGTCTGTGGCGTGTCTACTGCAAGCAGACGTGTCCAATGTTCGTGCGCTGTGAACTGTATCGCTGCGTTGCCGCATGTCAGTAACAGATAGCGCTGTTTACAATTACGTCACCACTTACTGAGCTGTCTGAGGTGTGTCAACAGCAAGCAACCGTTTCCAATGCTCGTGCGCTGTGAACTGTATCGCCGCGTACGGTATGATGCGCGCCATGGTGGCGCTGTTGCCACGCCATAGCGCAAGGAAGCCCTCGTTCTTCGCGCTGGCCACCAGGAACCGGACTGCCGCGCGCCATGAGTATGGTGTATGGCTGTGAAACACCATGGAGTGTACAGAGGGCAGTAATTTCAAGCTTTTTTGAGTAGACATTGCCTCAGAATAGAGAAAAAGTAAAGAAACAAATGACTCATTGCATTCCGGTTAAAGGTTGAAAGACAGTAAATTCTTTCATCTTCTCTCTTTCTTGGCCGGCAACGCATCAGTGATGCCTTTGGTGTTACTGATGTCCATGGGCGACGATAGCCACTTACCATCAGGTGGATCGTCAGCTCGTTAGCCGGCTAACTCTATAAAAGAAAAAGAACTGGTTCTCAAGCCCCCAGCTAGAACACGGCGAGTCGTTTGACGGCTATCTCCACCAAGTGATTCACGGAAAAACAATAATACGAAATTATTGATAATACGTTTCTGAGAATAACAGAGCTGGGAACTACTGACTACCAACCCAGGCTGGTCTAAATCGTCAGATATCCTCGTTTAGGAGCTGACTCAAGCAAGAAGATAGCTAGCTGTAGGCTCTACGAAAAGGCAATTGTACGGGTCAATTACAAGTCAGGCTGTGTCAATGCCAATGTTAATCCATAGGTCACTGTTTTATATACGGCTCGAAGGACCAAAAAATTTACGGGTCGATTACAAGTCAGGCTGTGTCAATGCCAACGTTAATCCATAGATCGCTGGTTCATATCCGGCTCGAAGGACCAAAAATGTACGGGTCAATTACAAGTAAGGCTGTGTCAATGTCAAGGTAATGTCAATGAAAAACGCGACTATCCCGTAAGATACCTTTAATTGCACTAAACAATGCATTGCAACGATTGCTGATATGCAAAAAGTACGAATTACCTCGTACACAATATCAGTAAGTACTCGTATTGACGGATGAATGGCCAGGAAGTCACGCTACTCACGATATCTGAAAGTTGATCTTGGTCCGGTCGAGCGGCGCGATGACCGTCTTCGCGATGGCCCCAGCGGTAGCGCCCGCTATCAGAGACGTCACCACCACCGTCGTACCGCTCAGCTGACGGCGGGAGACTGCGTGGTCGGAGGCTGTAGGGAGATGTTTGTTGTAAGTTATAAACATTATGCTACTTCCTACTAGTTCCTACATTTTTTTTTTACACGAATAAGTTAATGCTTGACCACAATCCCACCTGATGGTAAGTGTAGATGTGGTCCAAGATGGTGAGCACATTAACTTAGAAAAAGCCTATTCACTCTTTTCTTGAAGATATCCACGTCGTAGGCTGGCGGGAACGCCGACGCAGGCAAGTTATTCCAGTCCTTCGCAGTGCGTATAACGAATGAAGAGGCAAACCGCGTCGTCCGTACCGGCGGGATGTTCACGACAAAAGGATGGATACCCGCCGTGCGTCGTGTCGTTCGATGGAGAAACGGAGATGGGGGAATTATCTCAAACAATTCCTGCGCACACTCTCCGAAATGTGCCCTGTAGAAAACCGAGAGACTGGCTACTCTGCGCCTGTGCTCGAGGCTTTGAAGATTGGTCTCAACCAAATCTGGGTCACCAATGAGCCTCTTCGCACGCCTCTCCATCGAGTCCAAAGCAGAAAGGTAACTCATATTATAAAGTAGCACTCTGTCCACGGCGTTACCGTTTCGACATAATAAGTACCTACCCTATGTCTGTTCCAGATAATGGTCTTTTTAGGTCTTTCAATCCCACGCCGGATGGGTGTCGTAAGAGGCGACTAAATCCGGCTCGATGGCGGTAGGGCCCCACGAGGGATTGTATTGATAATATTGATTTTAGTTGTTAATGAATACCATTATTACTATTATTATTTCTCTATGGGGTTCAGCTGGATAGCTAGCACCCTTGAGCATGAGTCAGCCGCCAAACGACTCGTCGTGTTCCGGCTGGGGGCTTGAGAGGCAGTTCTTTCTTTTTTTTTTTCTCTCTTTCTTGGCCGGCAACGCATCAGTGATGCCTTTGGTGTTGCTGATGTCCATGGGCAACGATAGCAATTACTATCAGGTGGATCGTCAGCTCGTTTGCCGGCTACTTCCATAAAAACCTATGTTAAATTTCACTTTCATAATGCTGTCGGCGGTGTGTTAAGTCGGCCACACTTGGCCAATTGGACTATGGCCTATACCCAATGAACAATATACACACCATATTGTGAGAGACTCAAGTTCAGCAGTAGCACGATTGTGAATTATGAATTACTAGAGCTCTCCCCGCGAACATGCTTGCGTATTCCGTGATAATAATAATAAATACATAAGTTTGTTAGTCTTTCACCCAAAAACTACTGAACGGATTTTCGTGAAATTTAGCACACAGGTAGACATGACCTGGAATAACATAAAGGATTATTATCCCGGCAAATGCACGCAAAGTTGCGGTAGAACGCTAGTTCAATTATATCTATATACATCTATACAAATAAATAAAATTGGAGTGTCTGCTTTTTACTAAGTGCATTTGGATGTATACACGGTGCATATACTAAAACAATATTTTTCACAATTTTTGTCTGTCTGTCTGTTTGTTCCGGCTAATCTCTGAAATGGCTGGTCCGATTTTGACGGGACTTTCACTGGCAGATAGCTGATGTAACAAGGAGTAACTTAGGCTACTTTTATTTTAGAAAAAAAAAATAGTTTGTTAGGCGATACGCAGTTCGCCTGGTCAGCTAGTGTCTTCGATGACATAACGTGCCACAATATTTGAATAAAATACTTCAAATTACTTGAACTCGTATAATTTCGGAAAAAACTCAAAAATTAAGTAGTCTACACGCCATACAAGCTTAGTACAAGAATAATTAATTTTCACACTAAGATGAGGGTAACAAAATGCAATGCACTTAAAAAACGCCTACTGCATTCAGTTGATCTATACGTAAATATTGCTATTCACTTCACACAGGCACTAAACATCTTCCCCCCCGTTGAAAGCTCCACAAAGTCTTTCAACAGCCGCTGAACTCATCGGCCGTTGGCAAGGGGCAAAGTCGAACGAGAGGTCTTCGAACGCTGCCTTTAGTTGTAGTAATGTCCGCCACTCGCGCGATGCCGTCCGGGCCCGGGAACAAGCGGGCGACACGCCCGAGACGCCAGCAGAGCGGTGGTACGAAGTCTTCTTGGAGCAAGACCAAATCGCCCACATTTAGCTTCGCAGTGCTCGCTCTCCACTTCGTTCTTTGTTGGAGCTCCGTTATGTACTCCTTTTGCCACCGCTGCCAAAAATGTTGACGTATGCGTTCGACGCGGGCATATCTTGCGAGCGTATTTTCTTTGGAGTCCTCCAAGGCTGGTGCTGGTGCTGCAGTCAGCGGTCTTCCGATAAGAAAGTGCCCAGGAGTGAGGGACATTAGGTCGTCGGGAGAGGAAGACAAGGGACATATGGGACGACTGTTGAGAATAGCCTCCACTTGCGCGAATAAAGTCGAAATTTCTTCGAACGTTAAGTGACTATTGCCCATAACGCGTCTGATATGGTATTTAGCGGACTTTACACCGGCTTCCCATAACCCGCCGAAGTGAGGACTGTAACTAGGCGTGAATACAAACCGAATACCTTCTTGACTAGCAAATTGAGATAGAGGTTCAATATTAGAGTTTAAAAACGTACCAACTTCTTTTAAGGAAGCTACAAAATTACGACCATTATCGCAGTATATTTCAGCTGGTTTTCCCCTTCGCGCGATAAATCGCCTTAATGTCATGATAAATGAATTTTTGGACAAATCACTAACGGCCTCTAAATGTATACACTTATAACGAAAGCAAATAAATAAACATAGATAACATTTAATTAAACGGCTACCACGTCCTTTACGGTTTAGAATGTAGAATGGACCCGCAAAATCTATACCTACTGTTACAAAGGGAAAATCTGGCATTATCCTCTGCGACGGAAGATCACCCATTTTGGGACACAATGTTTTTCCACGAATGCGCCTGCAACGCACACAGTTGTTGACTGTACTCCTGGCCAAATGCCTGCCATTGATTGGCCACACACATTCTCGTACAGTCGCCAACAACAACTGTGGACCAGCATGCATGTTACGCAAATGTTCTGCTACAAAAAGTAATTTTGTCAATCTATGAGACGAGTGAAGAAGTATTGGATGTTTCTTCTCGTAATTATAATCCGAAGAATTAATTCGTCCACCAACCCTTATCAACTTATTATCCAAAAAAGGAGACAAAGAAAGAATTTTGCATTTAGAATTTAAGGGTTTTTGTTTGGTGAGCAGTTCATATTCAGCCGGAAATGATTCGCGTTGAGCGACAATACACAACGTGCGGAATGACTCATTCAACTCGTCAACCGATAAGCAACCCGTGCGTCTATTTTGTTTATTTCTTAAATTAAAAATAAATCGATGTACATATGCAACTATGTTTCTTAATTTATTTAGATTAGAATAATTATCAAAATTTATAATATTATTTTCGACAACAACGACAGAGTGCAATTTTGTTTCGGGCAAATCTTCTAAAGTAATATTTTGATTTAAGATTGGCCATTTCGAATCATGCTCTAAAAGAAACCTTGGACCTGACCACCACAAATCCATGGAAGGTAATTGCGACGGATCTACTCCTCGCGAAATCAAATCGGCTGGATTGTGTACAGTCGGTACATACCGCCAGCTTGTCGCCTTAGTTAACTCTCGGATTTCACGTATTTTATTTGCTACAAAAACTTTTAACTTTTTTAAATCGCTATTTATCCAAGCTAAAACGATGCTCGAGTCACACCAATGAACGACTCGTGTGAGCTTACATCTAAGTGAATCGATAACTGCTTTAGTTAAATTAGCGGCGAGAGTAGCCGCGCATAATTCGAGGCGAGGTATAGTGGTCGATGCTATGGGGGCTACTCTGGACTTAGCGCATAGTAGCTTCACCGTTACATCACCATTATCGGCAATCGACCTGAGATAGATACACGCGCCGTATGCACCCTGCGAGGCATCACTGAATGTGTGCATTTCAACGGATTTAGGTAGATCGCATAGCACTAATCTCGGGATTTGTAAGTTTTGTAAATAATGAATATTAGTAGAATATCGATCCCACAGCTGTTGTATGTCGCGTGGGACTGGCTCGTCCCAGTCCATTTTTAATTGCCATAATTTTTGAATGAATATTTTAGGTTGAATTATTACGGGGCTTAAAAGGCCCAGTGGGTCAAATATTTTAAAAGAATTTGACATTATGTGACGTTTAGTTACCTTGTCATTAGTAGTAAAATCTTTAATAGGAAAAAATAAACAATCAGATTTAGGTATCCAGCCTAACCCGAGCGTATTTGATGATTCGCTGATAGTTAAGTTATCTTGAGTGTTTATATCAAAATTATGAAATAAATTAGGTAAATTACTTTTATATTTTCGTAAATTGAAACCGCCTGATAATAATGTTTTGGATACTTCCTGTTGTATATAGCGTAATTCGTCCTCATTGTTTGAACCCGTTATCAAATCATCCACATAAAAATCATGCACTATTATATTTTTAATCAATTCATCGTCATGTTCATCCCCTAATTGTTTTAAACACCGTGTGCTTAAATAACTGGCACTCGCGGTTCCGTACGTGAGTGTATTTAGCTGTAATGTTTTGATGGGTTGTGACTCATCCTCTCTCCACAAGATAAGCTGCAACTTGCGATCTTCGCGGGCGACTTGGACCTGCCGGTACATTTTTTCTACATCACCGGTAAGTATTTTTATTTTATTTTATTTTATTTTATTTATTTATTCATAATTACATCTAACATTACAGGTTGACCAATGCGTTAGAGTAATATAAAGACATTAAAATCAAATACATAATAAAATTAAAAATTCTCATACATTTCAATTAAAATTCTTATCAGTTACAATAAAATTTAAGTCATATCAATAATTAATAATCGTCATACATAAAAATTGATAAATTCATTTAAAAGTCAATGACAAGAAACAATCGCATAATTCACTAATTATAAATAACAAAAAATAATAATAATATTGAAATTGCATGTCATAAAATTTAGTCATAAGTCATAAGTCATAATGGGCACATTATAATCATTAATATATCGTCAATAGTCAAATTACACGTACATTAGGGAAGTGTCAGTCCTGTCGTTCTACAATATTACACACGGCCTTCCCGAACTCATTCAGTGTGCAGCTGAACAGGTCAATACGTTCCGCCGCCGCGTTGAGAGTGCGCAGCGCTCGGGTGAGTGGCGCATCACGCAGCAGGTTGGTGCGCGAGCGCGGCAGCGCCAGCAAGGGCGGGAGCCGTCGTCGCTCCACGCTGTTAGGCGGAGCGCACAATCTCAGCTCTTCTAAAATGGCTGGGCCGTCCCGTTCACCCCGCAGAACCATCAATAGGTACTTAGCAAAGGCGACCTCCCACCTGACCTCCAGTTTACTGTATCCCACCATGCCAAGGACAAACAAAGTAGGATACAGCAACGGATACCCCGGATATACCCCATACATCTTCATGTAGAGGTATCGAGCAAATTTATTTTGGATACGCTCCACCATTTGTTTGTACTTAATCTCACTCGGAGCCCATATAGCCGAATTGTGTTCCAAGTTACTCTTTACCAAGGCTTCATATAGGGCACGCAGAGCCTTCAGGTTAGTGAAGCCTTCCGATTGTCTCAATATGAAACCAAGATTTTGGTACGCTTTTTTGCACACTTCGGCTATATGCGCCCGAAAACTGAGATCAGCGGTGAAGTGTACCCCGAGGTCCTTTACTTCCACGACGCGCCGCAGAGGCTCGCCCTCGACGTGATATAGGTGGTGCCGCGGAGCGCGAGCGCGGCTGAAGGACAGTACCGAGCACTTTGCCACATTAAACAGCAATTTGTTGTCGTGGCTCCATTTCACGACCCTGTTTATGTCCTCCTGTAGCTTTGCATGGTCCGAGATGTCACCTACTTCCCGCACTAGTTTCAGGTCGTCAGCAAATAAGAGGCATGTGGAATTTAGAACCACCTCCGGGAGGTCATTTATCATAATGACAAAATGTATGTACTTGTATAGTCGCGATCTTATCAAGATGGAAAAAAGTGAATCTTGGACGTTCGGCCCCACCAATAATATGTCATTTAGGGAATAACCTGACGTCGTGGGAGCAGAACCATCGAACACTACTCGTAATTTTGTGGATTCGCTATCTTCTTTGAAGACGGCCTGATGACATAGAAAGTAGGATAAATCAGGCTTGTAAACGGGTGAAATTGAGAGATGTTTCAGATCCGAATATTCTTTAATGAATTTTGAATATTCTATTTTAAGATTATGATTACGTTTAAACCTTTTTTCTAAGTTTAAAAATCGTCTTTTAGCCGTACTGTAGGAGTCACCCAAGCAGTCCGGTGTATCGGCTAAGGGCAGTTTCACACAAAATCTACCTGTACTAAGTCGAGTGGTATTTTGTAAAAAATGTTTTTCACAAATTTCGTCTGTCTCGTTTAAGACAGGTTTACTCGTATTTGGAACTTTCTCAATTTCCCAAAAAATTGGTAACATTTTGTCTATTTCATTTTGTATTTTATTTTGATAGGAAATTAAAGAATGATTGCATTGAATGTGAGAGTGAGTGTTGTGATGACGTGTGTTTGTTGTATGTATGGGGCCAGAGATTAGCCACCCTAGTTTAGAACTATGTAGTTTAGGATTGTTGGTGGGACCGAGAGGCTTTTGTTCACTCCCTAGGATATCCCAGAAGACGTCAGCTCCGATCAGCACGTCGATTGGTGCCGGCTGGTTGAAACTGGGGTCTGCGAGGCGAATATTATCAGGTAAGTATATATTTTGCAAGTTAATATGTGATTTAGGTAGGTTACCAGTTAATTCATTTAGTACAAAACAGGATAAAATAATTTTAAATGAACTATGCAATGAAGTTAGTTGTACATTACACCTTTCCACAATATGATTTGAACAATTGTTGCCAATTCCAACGACCTTTAGCATATCAATAGGAATTGAATCTAAATGTAACTTTTCTTTAAGTGACTTAGTTATAAACGAGGACTGACTACCGCAATCCAGCAATGCACGGACTTGTTCGGTCCTCTTAGTTTTTGGATTAGTAATCTCAATAATTGCCGTAGACATGAGCACCTGTGTGCTATTTTGTTTGGTGAAATTGACAGTAGTTTCATGTTCAGTATTTTCTATATTACTTGAAATGACATTTCTAGATGAACCATGTAGTAAACTATTGTGTCGCCGTTTACACTCGCGACACGGACCCCTAGTGCACTCAGCTTCAGGGTGTCCCTGTCTAAGGCAATTAGGACATAGTTTGTACCTTTTAACTTCCGCCCACCTATCATTAATAGATTTATTCTTGAAATTAACACAATCGTAGATCCTATGGTTTTCTCCACAAATTATGCATAAAAATGTAGTTGATTTTGCTTTCGTAGTGGTAGTATATGACTTTAATTGTTGCACCTGATTAGATTTTTTGTGAATATTATTATTTTGTGTAGTTTGTAAATTTCGTGAACTAGATGGACGACTTTGAGTGTAGTTTTCGCTTTTGTTACGATTTAGTGACTCTAAGACGTCCGCACGATCAGTTAAAAATTTATAGAATTGGTCCAATGTTGGACAGTCCCGTAATGTGTTTCGATATTCTTCCCACTTTAGTAACGTTTGACTATCTAGTTTTGATGACAACATAAATATAACTAGAACGTCCCATTTATCCGTGGGTTGCCCTAGATTGGCTAAAGCACGCAAATTCTTGGTCACGTGATCCACCAAGAAACGTAGTGACTTCTCCGATTCGCGAGTGAATAATTGTATATTAAACAATGCGTTAAGATGATGATTAGTCAGCAGTCGTGTATTGTCGTACCGCTCGCGAATCAATTTCCAAGCTATTGGATAATTTGCGGCCGAAATCTCTAAATTTGATATGACACGGGCAGCCTCGCCCTCTAAATATGAAACGAGATAGTGAAACTTGTGTATAGGCGAGATGCGCTCATTTCTATGAATTAAACTTTCAAAAGTATCACGGAACTCCAACCAGCGGAAATATACTCCGTCAAATTTGGATATTTGTATTTGTGGCAACTGAAATCCGATATTATTGCTAGCCTTTTCTTGACAGGGCGGGGAGATATTAAACGTATCTAGCAAGGTTTTAGCCCTAGCAGTTGTGTTAATCAAATCCCCTTCTACTTTTTCACGCTCTTCGAGTTCCCCATCAAGTTCATCAGAATTCAATACCTCTATTTCATTTTGTAACTCGTCAAAATTAGCTGCCAACGTCTCAATTCGATTTATTCGAAGAGACAGTTCAGCCATCTCGACGGTCGTCAGAGAAGTCTTTTGGCTTAAGTTATTTAAGTAATTTTTATATTTCGTTAATTGACCTTTAATTGAAGAACGTTTTCTCACTAGTACACTTAATTTACGGGAATTTTTAGTGTCGCTATCACCACTAGACGACATCGTGAAGTATCTATTAATTTATTATTAATAAACGAAATTAAACAACGTAAGCCAAAATAACAATGAACTACGTTACGTAATAGAAAATGGTACAGTCTCACGGTCCTCGCTTCGGTGAGAGTAGCAGTCGCCGCGATGGGAAGCCGGCCGCACGCGCAGCAGAAGCCAGAAGCTCGGTGATATGCGTAAGAACAGGCTTGCTACGCAGCGCGTCGAAACCCCTGGAATTGTTCGGCAAATACGATCACTAAATGCGAATTGACTACGTGGAACTGTATGATAACTAACTTTGGTGCTAAATATCTTTGTATGAAATATGTAGGTATGAATCTAATTAATACACACAACAAAATAATTATAAAATTTACGATCTAATTTTAACTAGTAGGTGCCTAGGTTTTTAATGAATTTATAGTGTGCAAATAACTCGAAGCAGTGGAGGCTATTTTGTAATTTGAAGGAACAATATTAGGATTGGATTTAGTATGGATTATGTTAAGAAAGATGTGAAGGAAAGGGCACTTAACTTTCGTTGGACCGCGATTCACGACGTGATGCTTTTGCTGCTTCACTGTTTCGATCCTCAGCTTTGTATCCAGACGCCTTTCACCTCTGCTCCATCCACTTCAGATGAAAAACGGCGAATTTTCTTGATTTTGAAGTAACCTCCGCGCGGTTACGTGGCTTCGATTTTGTACGTAGTTATTTAGTAGTTCCCCTCATTGAGCCACCAATTTATGTCTTCGATGACATAACGTGCCACAATATTTGAATAAAATACTTCAAATTACTTGAACTCGTATAATTTCGGAAAAAACTCAAAAATTAAGTAGTCTACACGCCATACAAGCTTAGTACAAGAATAATTAATTTTCACACTAAGATGAGGGTAACAAAATGCAATGCACTTAAAAAACGCCTACTGCATTCAGTTGATCTATACGTAAATATTGCTATTCACTTCACACAGGCACTAAACAGCTAGTATTATACAAATATCACTGATACATTTATGCACGTAATTTTTTTGATTCTATCATTATTTCGAAAAGGTGCTTTGTCATGGAATAGAAGACATCGCGAAAGAAACTCCACAGCATAATATGTTTTTAATATATTACAACAGATTTATATTACTACAACTTTACCAATTTTCATCGAAATCCGTTCGAGGGTTTTCATGTGATGCCCGGACAGACAAACAGACAGACAGACAGACAGACAATAATTCTAAAAAAATATTTTTGTGCTCTTACACGTTATTGAAGTGCCCCCTAATCGAAATTTTTAAAAAACATTCTATGTACAGAAAATTTACCCTTTGAGTTTTATTATAGTATAGATAACACAATCACTTACGAATCAATTGCAAAGTTAATCCATGACTTGCCATCATTTGCTTCATTTATAAAGCTACGAATATTTTATTTTATTCTCCATTATTTAATACGAGTATATCCAATGAGACGCATCAACTTTATAGTTGAACTAATATGTTATTTAGTTGTTATATGACTAATACTAATAATAGTAACATGTTAATATGTTTGTATGTTTACTAATTTAGATACGGTTGTAAATAAAACCATGGGTGCGGTTATATGTACGACTGGTAACCGCCTTCGCTTACTTGAAGAAACCGATTGAATAACATCCAATACAAAGTGTATTTTGTACTACAAGCGTTATAGTGGTAGAAATTAATGTTAAAAACAAGGAAAAACCGGGCAAGTGCGTGTCAGGCCACGCGCAATGTAGGGTTCCGAAGTAGGAAGTTTAGCGACTATTACCATAGAAGACATAATAGTACATCTATTACTCATTATCTACTTATGTTAACATAGCCGTGATAGTTTTCCTTGTAAATTCATCATAATATAACTGAGAATTTTTTCACTTGTCCAACTCCAACCGTTTAGCCGGCAGGGGGGACACTTGACTCTAACCAAAATTAGCACTTTGAAGCCAAATATTTCACAAACGGAAGACCCATAATATTTTTAAAAGACCTTTTAAACGATACCCCACACTATTAGGGTACGCCACGAATAAAAAATTGAATTTAATTTGCCTGAAAAAAAAAATGTTTTTCAATATTTTATTCTACGATTTTGCAGTTTTAATAAATATGTATAGCAACAACCCATAATCGTCCCACTGCTGGGCTCGGGGTCTCCTCTCACAATGTGAGGGGTACAGGCCATAGTCTACCACGCTGGCCAAGTGCGGATTGGTAGACTTCACACACCTTTTGAGAACTTTATGGAGAACTCTCCGGTGTGCAGGTTTCCTCACGATGTTTTCCTTCACCGAAGCAAGTGATAATTAACTTTTAATACGCACATAATATTTGAAAATCAGAGGTGCGTGCCAGGATTTGAACTCGGGTCCCTTCGTTCGAGAGTCCGACGTTCTGATCGCTAGGCTATCACTGCTCTAATAAATATGTATATCCATGCCAAATTACAGCTTTCTAGCACTAAGAGTCTCGCTGCTTTGCTTCGAAGTTCGAACAGACGGAGGAGGGACGGGCAGACATGACGAAACTTATTAGTGGTTCCGATTTTACTTCGGGACCCTAAAAACCGACAAGTGCCTGTCAGGCTCAGGCCACATGACCAACATTTAACATTTAGCTTGCAGGGGGGACACTTGACTCGAACCAAAATTAACCTAAATAGACTTTATAACCAAATATTTCTAAACGGACCCCTAAATCGAAATTTTTTTTTTAATTAGCCGGCAACCGAGCTGACGATCAACCTGATGGTAAGTGGCTAGCGTCGCCCACTGATGCGTTGCTGACCAAGAAAAAAAGAAGAAAAAGAAAGAAAGAAAGAACTGGTTTTCAAGCCCCCAGCCGGAACACGACGAGTCGTTTGGCGGCTGACTCGTGCTCAACTGGTAACTATCCAGGCGAACCCCATGGAGAAATAATAATAGTAATAATAGTATTAATTAACAATTAAAATCAGTATTAACAACATAACTTTCACCTTTCACCTTGGTGCTTTCACCCACGCTGTTTATTCTGCATATCAATGATATGCTGGAACAAATCCCCAGCATGCATTGCTATGCAGACGGCAGTACGGGTGATGCGCATTATTCGGGCCGCGCAAACTCCTCTCGGTCCTACCTGGAGGAGAATAGAACTAGACTTGTGTCCGAAATCGAGCTCTCTCTGGAGCGGGTCTCAGACTGGGGTCGGCTAAACCTAGTCCTATTCAACCCTTCGAAGACACAAGTCTGTGCATTCTCCGCAAAAAGAACACCATTTGTCTTGGCGCCGAAACTCCAAAACACGCCTCTCACCATTAGTAAAAACATTGGGATTTTGGGGGTTGACATTTCGAACGAAGTGCAGTATCGGGGTCATCTGGAGAAGAAAGCCAAACTTGCCTCCAGAAAGCTGGGTGTACTGAACAGGGCAAAACAGTACTTCACACCGAAGCAGCGCCTGCTGCTCTACAAGGCCCAAGTTCGTCCACATATGGAGTACTGCTCTCACCTTTGGGCCGGTGCACCCAGCTACCAACTAAGCCCTCTTGACTCCGTACAGCGGCGTACTGTTCGAATTGTCAATGATCCCAACCTCACAGACGGCCTAGAGGACTTAAGTCTCCGGAGAGACGTAGGCTCCCTTTGTGTCCTCTACCGTCTCTACTATGGTGAATGTTCCGAAGAACTTTTCAACCTGGTGCCTCCAACTACCTTCCTTTATCGCACCACCCGCAAAAGGTTACGGTACCACCCGCATCACCTCGACTCGTGGCAGTCGTCTACTGCTCGTTTCTCGCGCTCCTTCCTGCCACGAACTTGCGAGCTTTGGAACAAACTTCCCTCTAAGGCATTCCCTGCGCGCTATGATATGGGGTTCTTTAAGAAGAGTGTATATCGTATCCTTCAAGGCCGGCAACGCACTTGCAGCTCTCTTGATGCTGCACGTGTCCATAGGCGACGGTGACCACTTACCATCAGTTGGGCCGTATGCCTGTTTGCCCGTCGTTAACATTAAAAAAAAAAAAACCCTCAAGGGGCCCTATCACCAGCGGGCCGGATTTAGTCGCCTCTTACGACACACATCCGGCGTGGGATTGGGGTTAGTATTCTAAGCCGTCCTAATACGGCACAAAATGGTCTCAGCACATTTTTGCTGCCTGAAACACACCTGCTAGTGTATAAACGCACCCATACATAGAAACTCGTAAATATAAATGTTTATTGATTATATTATTGACGCGACGTTAAACACTGATTGTTATTCAGCAATGGGGGCTCGTCGTTGTTGGTTAATACATTAATATTATGTATGTTTGTTAATTCACGCGTGACGTCACGATGTAGGCGGGGTCCGTGTAGGGTTGCCACAACCCTGTGCGGCAACCCAAGTGGCGCAATGGTTATCATGCCGTAACGCCGTGCCAAGCGTCCTGGGTTCGATTCCCAGCGAGGCGGAAATTTGAATAATGACTTTAAATTTTTGTTCTCGGTTTGGATGTGTTGTCCATGTTGTCCATGGCACCCACGATACAGGGAATCCTAGTGTGGAGAGTATTAGTATTAAACCCCGGATTCCTACGCCTTTACTCTCTCCTTTATTGAGACTTTAATGTTTGATGTGGCTGTAGACGGTATGTGGCAAGGGGCGTTGGCAATCCTGAAGCGCACGAGCGACTTGAATGCACGAAAAAGTGTCCCGTTTCGCGAGCGAGAGAGCGGCAAAAGCGAGAGAGAGAGGTACGATCGGCTACGATCGTAGACGATGCCGTAGGCGATCGTAGTTGAGTGGAGCGGAGCGGGGCGGAGCGGAGCTTTGTCATGACGTTGTCACGTTAAACTACCGTCCGTAAACCGACTTTACAGACAACCATTTTTTTTAGAGGAGCGCCCTAGTCAAAGTGTCAAACAAAGCAATAAAGATCAGTGCCGGCGTTAGAGCCACTGACGCCCTAGGCAAGAATATTGTGGCGCCCACGTAAGAATATAAAAATCGAGCTTTCTTTGCTCGAAAATTTTTTTACAGAACCAATGGGAACGTTTATTAAGAATTTTATTTTTTCCTTTTTTTTGCTCCTCACCCCAAATGTGGCGCCCCTCCAAATTTGGCGCCCTGGACCGTCGCCCCACCTAGCCCCCCTTAACGCCGGCTCTGCTAAAGATCATCTCTTAATTTGAAACTCGATAACTTAGTACAGTAAAATTATCCTACAGTTGCTAAGCCTGTATCTGGCAGCCCTAGTGACGTATGAAATGATCGTAGCAAGTCTAACAAGTTTCCCACGACTAAGTTTATCTCATGTATTTAATTTCCTTACGCAATGTCACTTATTAGTATAATAACTATTAATACGTAAGCAACAACTTTTTACTCCTTTTTACGGCAATTACGCGGACGGAGGAGTATGAAATTTAGCAAGAGTCAAAGTGAAATGCAGAAAGTTGCTATTGTTGGAACGAAGTTCCTTATCGCGCGTTGCGAAAGGGGACTAGACGGAAAATTTTGGAACGAAAAGTTGTAACGACACTTTTACTAGGTGAACAAAGCCGATGAGAAATTTAATACCTTAGATTTGTTTTGGCACACTTGCTGCATGTTTTTGCTATTCTAGTACTGACTGCAAGGAACTTCGTTCCATCCGGGTGTCCCTTGACACCTCTCAAGTTTTTTTTAATTCGCCCTTGGAATGATAGTACAGCTACCATTCTCAGAGCAATTAAAATTAAAATGTGTGCAAATCACATGTGGTAGAAGTGAAAACTTCAAAAATAAAGGTATTATTAATTTAATAACGTGTATCAGTTTTAATTATCTTTCAAACACTATGTTGTATTAAACATAAACGTGTACTTATTTATGTGCGCGCGTGAGAAGTTATACTTCTTTGGCATCATTAAAATAAATATTTAACACTAGCTAGTGTCAAGACGGCTGTCTTGGCGAACTTCGTATCACCTAATAATCAGTGATTCATGTGCTTTGTTGTTACTTTTAACTTTTATAGTTTTGGTAGGTTTAACAAATCAGAGATTAAATTCCCTCTCCCTCCCGCTCCCTCTCCCCTGCCCCTCCCCCTCCCGCTCCCTCCTCCTCCCCACCCCTCCCCCTCCCCCTGTACAATGCTTCCTATCTCATTTTCTCCCACGTTAAATCTTATGAATCTGTTAGATCGTTAGATCTTATGAATCTGTCTCTTTTTACTGTCCCTTTGTCGTTTCATCGAATTTCAAATGAAAACGATGCTAAAGAAGTCTTCACTTCAAAGTTTTTTATTGGTCTGAGCTACCTTTGAACTAAAATCATCGACCAACGTCCACGGACAAGCACGCATCAATAAAGACGTGGTATTACCAGCGTCCTGTAATTAGGACCAATCAAACGTTACAGCGTACCTTGATACTTTGTATTTTCAATCGCAACAAATTACCCTGGTATTGTTTCAATCTTAATATATATAAATTACGTGTCACGTTGTTTGTCCGCGATGGACTCCTAAACTACTTAACCGATTTTAATCAAATTTGCACACCGCGTGCAGTTTGACACAACTTGAAAGATAGCATAGCTTACATCTCAAAGTAAAAATAAATCTTTTGACAGAACGAAGTCTGTCCGAGTTTAGTATATTTTATTCTTTAGAATTTACAGTTACTTTTAATTCACGTAGTCAGATCTTTGTGTTTTTGTGTGTCAGAATTTTATGAGTATCAAATGCATAATTATTATAAAAAAATCCTAGGTTTCTGCACTCGTTCTCGTGAACTTGCGAGCTTTGGAACAAACTTCCCTCTGAGGCATTCCCTGCGCGCTATGATATGGGGTTCTTTAAGAAGAGTGTAATATCGTATCCTTCAAGGCCGGCAACGCACTTGCAGCTCTCTTGATGCTGCACGTGTCCATAGGCGACGGTGACCACTTACCATCAGGTGGGCCGTATGCCTGTTTGCCCGTCGTTAACATAAAAAAAAAATTTAACTGTAATGGAACTGTGCCAATTTTAACACTCATTCATAAAAAAGGGTAGGTACAAAGTTACGGCTACAATATGTATAACAAAATCCCACCCAAAATCCGTTCTTTGACTGATATAGAAAAATTCAAAGAAGCTTTGTAGAAAATCCTACTGGATAAATCATAATATTATAGCCTAAACGAATTTTTAAATGACAAAATAAATAGGTATACTCAATTTCGATAAATTGTACTTTTAGATAATAATTTTTAACCGACTTCAAAAAAAGGAGGAGGTTCTCAATTCGACTGTATTTTTTTTTATGTTTGTTACCTCAGAACTTTGGACTGAGCGAACCGATTTTGATGATTGTTTTTTTAATCGAAAGCTGGTGGCTGTCATGTGGTCCCACATAAATTTTATTGAGATCTGACAATGGCATCCATGAGAAAACCACATAAGTCCTCAATATCACGCCAACCGATTTCGATGATTCTTTTTTTAATCGAAAGCAGGTGCTTGTCATGTGGTCCCACATAAATTTGAACGAGATCTGAAAAGTAGTTTTTGAGACTTTGAAGTCGGTTATTTTTTGTTAGTAAAATTTAGATTATTATAATTTGATATTTATTTTAAGGTATTCTGAAATTCTGATTAATCTGTAACATTCAACAGTGTAATATGCTGTATTTTTTGGTTTTAAACAATATTTAATTAAATTTTATATTTACTGTTAGGATGGAATATCTATACTAATATTATAAAGAGGAAAGATTTGTTTGTTTGCATTGAATAGGCTCCGAAACTACTGAACCGATTTGAACAATTCTTTCACTGTTGGGAAGCTACACTATCCCCGGGTGACATAGGCTATATTATATTTAAAAAAAAATAGGGATCCTTTATACAACTCCAATAATGTAACCCAAGTTGTAAAAAAATAAGAAAACCGAAGCAAAGCCACAATTAACTATTTGATTTGATTTAATAGTTTTTGTTTCATTTCATTTACTTTCATGAACTAAAAGGTAAAGACAAAAGATTATCATGAAAGCACTGGTGTAGAGTGGACATAGCTTTAAAGATCTTTATCTTCATGTAAATAAAGTCGAAATTCAAATGCCACCAGTGCTAACATGAAAACGTATTATCTATACTAATATATAAAGAGGAAAGATTTGATTTTTTGTTTGCATTGAATAGGCTCCGAAACTACTGAACCGATTTGAACAATTCTTTCACTGTTGGGAAGCTACACTATCCCCGGGTGACATAGGCTATATTATATTTAAAAAAAATAGGGATCCTTTAATAAAACACGTACATTATTGGTAATGTAATCCAAGGTGTAAAAAAATAAAAAAACCGAAGCAAAGCGAGGGCAGTTACTCGTTAAACATACAACAACAGGTTGTTAGAAACAATTGAAGCTTATCCATTTGTCGAGGGTTCATGAGGTGAGCTAGGGTTGCCACTTGCCACTTGTTAGAACAAGATCTTGAAACTTAAATAGGCTTTGCTCAGCCATTTTTTTTCGCATAAACAAAAATACTGGTCGTAAATGAACCTAGACGTTAACCGTTTTATGTTACTTTATAATTTTTTCGTATTAACAAAGTGTCCGTCATCCTAGTACATTTGACTCCATCCACTGAGTGGAGACATGATTTCGCATCTACAAAAGTACTAAAGGTCCTACTAATATTATAAACTAGTTGACGCGGCAAACTTCGTATCGCCTAACAAACTATTTTTTTTTCTAAAATAAAAGTAGCCTAAGATACTCCTTGTTTCATCAGCTATCTGCCAGTGAAAGTCCCGTCAAAATCGGTCCAGCCATTTCAGAGACTAGCCGGAACAAACAGACAGACAGACAAAAATGGTAAAAAATGTTGTTTTGCTATATGTATCGCGTATTCATCCAAATGCACTTAGTAAAAAGCGGTTATTTTAATATTACACACAGACACTCCAATTTTATTTATTTGTATAGATATGAAAGTTTGTGAAGATGTTTGTAAATAATCTTAAATTTAAATTTAAAAAGCCCCCGATAGCTTTATTTACACTAAACACAGCTAAGAACACTCTCGATTAAGTCACCTTTCAGACAAAAAAACTAGATCTAAATCGGTTCATCCGTTTGGGAGCTACGATGCTACAGACATACATACAGATACACAGATACACAGACACGTCAAACTTATAACACCCCTCTGTTTTTGTCCTAGGTTTAAAACAAACATTCCGCGCAAACCGTGTACGGATGAACATGAAACTGAAGACACAGACAGTAATTTACAGGAAAAGAAAACAGGGTAGATAATTATGTAGACAAAACTTTGGATGATGAATTTAATTTTTTATATATATTTAGCGATAATTTTAATGGTTTTTATCGAACGCTATTTCGTTGTAATCGATTTTTTTGTTTGTATACTTGATAAACATACAAAAAGTTAGCAACCCTATCATCACATTACAGCAACACGCACGCTTGTGCCATCGCATTGTCTTCGACGGGGCACTTGACAGTAAACAACACTTGTGGACAACGCCATTGCACTTTGTATTGGTCTAATTAAATCACTGGCACGCTATTATTTCTATGGCCGTATTGATGTCCGTTCTGATGTTATGTAAATACTTGTTTTAGCCGTATTGGAGCTACTTAGAATACTAACTAGCTCAAATATATGAATGATGAGTGTCGTAAGAGGCGACTAAATCCGGTCTGCTCGTGGTAGGGCGCCTTGGAAGGATTTTATTGGTAATTTTGATTCTTATAGTTCATTATTACTATTATTATTCTATTTCTCGGTGAGGTCCGTCTGGACAGCTACTATTCTCTTGCATGATCCGTCGTTCCGACTGAGGGTTTGAGAGCCAATTCTTTCTACGGGAAAAAGGAAGCAAGGTCGACCATCTATGGATCGATGACATCAAAGAAGTAGCGGGAGACAAGTGGTGTATTGAAGCGAAAGATAGACAAAAATGGTTAAACTTGGAGGAGGCCTTTATCTACCCTACAAAGGGGTTCTCATTTAATCTAATAAAAATTTAAATTTATAATTTTAAAATTGAATCAATCATTTATTAATATTTTAATGTTCTATTATAATTACGTAAATACTATGAATTTATTATTTATGTTATGAAAATGAGAAAAATAAAAGGCTTTATTATTATTATTATTACATTTTTGCTGCTTTTTTTCCCGGTTCACTCGCAATAGGCCTGTGTGGAAGCAATGGCGTAATTTAACTTTCAAAAACATTTTGTTAACCAAACCAATTAATGAACGAATAATTATTATTTATTAATAGCAATAATAGCATTCATTGACCAGTCCATACCACGCATGCCTTATCATAGGTTAAGGTTAGTTGACGTAAGATATCTGTATTTATTTATCTGTTACAGATATCGATGTCAAGAAAAGTTTTAGGCCTACTGTCCACGGCGCTTCATTTGTCGATTGCATGCAATCCGCTTAATATAGGTAATCTGAATTCCAAAAAAAAAACCGACTTCAAAATAACTCAAAAACTACTCGTCAGATCTAGCTCAAATTAAAGTGGAACTACATGACAAGCACCAGCTTTCGATCAAAAAAAGAATCATCAAAATCGGTTCACCCAGTCGACAGTTCTGGTAACAAACATAAAAAAATACAGTCGAATTGAATACCTCCTCCTTTTTTGAAGTCGGTTACAAACCGTAAGTCCCGTATGCTTTCAGCACTCACCATGATGCCGAGGCCGCTCCTCATGCAGCAGGGGGACTCTCGCCTCATCCACCACCATCGCCGCGCCTCATCACTGCACTCCGCGCATCTGGAGACAAGGAGACATTGACAATCAGGGTGCAAGATAGGAATCGAAAATTTAATGAATAAAATAAATCGTCGTTGCTACTTTAAAACCTCTTATGTGTAAAAAATCAGCTTTTTGAGGGAAGCGATAAAAATCGATAAAGTTTTGTTTAGCAAGCACATAGGCGATTTTGAATTTGGTGAATAAATTACTATGGAAACGTCGTACACGCATGAGAGTTTTTGAATTCGACAGTGCTTCAAAATGTAGAAACATTTGACGTAAAAAAGTGATTTTGCCAAAAGTTTCACATAACACATAGGAGGTCTTAAAGTCGCAACGACGAAATAACGGTTCACATTCATAGCCCCACACTAGGATTCCCTGTGTCGTGGGTGCCATGGACAACACACAATGACAACAACACTCACGCTCAGACCTAGAACAGAAATTAAAATTTCTACCTTGCTGGGAATCGAGCCCAGGACCCTTGGCACGGTGGTGACAATTCAATACGATTCGTCTACAATAGATCAAACCTGATCGTAGTGGCCGCTGGGACAACTGTCCCAAACCTCAAATAACAATAGAATACATTACTACACGCGACACGCTGTGATATTTGTTATCAAAGATTTATCAAACTGCTACTGAGTTCTGAATAGTTGAATAATAGATAACATGTCTCTTATCACCAGTTTCGGATGCCTCTTATCGTATGTAACATATATTAACTAGTATCCCATTAACTAAACTAAACTAAGCAGTGATAGCCTAGCGGTTAGAAAATTGGTCTCTCGAACAGAGGGGCCCTAGTTCAAATCCTGGCACGCACCTCTAATTTTCAAATATTATGTGCGTATTAGAAGTTAATTATCACTTGCTTCGGTGAAGGAAAACATCGTGAGGAAACCTGCACACCGGAGAGTTCTCCATAATGTTCTCAAAAGGTGTGTGAAGTCTACCAATCCGCACTTGGTCAGCCTGGTAGACTATGGCCTGTACCCCTCACATTGTGAGAGGAGACCCCGAGCCCAGCAGTGGGACAATTATGGGTTGTTGCTTTGCTTTGCTTTGCTTAAACTTTCCAATATTCTATCCAACTGTAATCTCTGGCAAAGTTATGGCCTCTGTTTATCTTGTATATCGTTCTTTCTATCTTGGCTTGATTATAACAGCTAAAATTTTGACCCCAATCACTTAAAACTTTTAATTTAATCTATTTATTTTCCTCAAGTTAGCACAAACACAAGTTGGGCAACACTTAAAAAACTTGTTTTCGAATGATTCAAAACAGTAAATAAATATTTAAATTTTATTGAGGTATGCAAAGGTGAAGGTCTGAAGTTCATTGAACGATATAGTATGTTCGTATCATTACATATTATACTATACAGACCTTTGTACCCTTTAATGCACATATAAAGGAGTCTGATATTTGCTATCATTTAAGTCAACATGGAGAGGAAGTGTAAAATCCAAAATTTTACGTAAATGTGTTTACAATTTACAAATAATGTTTATTAACAAAAAAATATTTTCAAATTATTTTTAGAAGTTAATCTTTGAATGCGGTTTCCTGATGGACCAACTATGTATGTACAACGCCATCCTGAAAAGTGTTCCTATTGACACATTTTTTTTTTTGTTATTTTTGTTTAATCAACTGCGTTTATCCCTTCGATTTTAGTATAGATAGCTTTCTTGTTTCAGTATAGTAATGTTGCAAGGAATGGATTATATATTTAACCAATCATATATTTAGAATACATAACACATTGTAAACCTCTTAAACCGAGATATGCACAGATAATTAATAAGAAGAAATTATATAATTCATTATTCTAGTATTTGGCAATGAACCAAAATTACTAATAAATCAACATACACTAAGTATTATGTTACCTAACTAAAAATCGAATTATTTTTCGATGTTATTACACTTAATTATTGTAACTGGCAGTTTGCAGCTGATATCGTGTTAAATAAATAAAAAAATGCCGCGTAATGATAAAAGCAACCTTGAATTAAATACATGCATATAGTTTTTGTTATCTCATATCTGAATACTTAAGTAATTGAAGAACAATGTGTATTTGAAGTTGTATTTTTTTAATACGTAAATTATTTCCCGACGCGAGTTCCAAAGTCTAATACCTAACCTTGAAGTTTACGGGACACTGCACGTAGTCTTGAAGTCATGTAGGCTGTTTAAGCTATATTTAGAACTTAAAATTCTTAAAAAAAAAAAGGTTACGCACCTCAAATTCCTGATAATTTTTCCAGCGTTCAAATCACTACGCACTAAACTTCATTTTAATTTTAATTTAACCTAAAAACACTCGACTGGGTAACACTCGTTGCCCTGGAGGTTAAGTTTCTTTAACAAACACGACCGTGTAAATATTTCGTAGATAATTTTTATCAAATACAAGAAATATCACAAATCACAATCTCAGCCGATTTCAAACTGTGAGCACCAGAGCACAGCTGGGCCGAGTTGACTGACATTTCATTGATAATAAAATTTGGATTTTGACTGACTGATACCCCATTTAGACGCGCGCGCGAGCCACGAGACAATCCGCGAGACGCGCGCATACGCGCGCGTGTGAACAGGGCGCTCGCGGACCAGACCGCGGGAAGTCTCGTGGCTCGCGGGCTCGCGTCGGGAGCGGTTTTGTAGGCGCGCGCCAAAGGAGCTCGCGCGAGCGCTCGCGCGGTGTTCACACTCGCGTAGGGGGCGTGGCTTACGGACGCGCCACGAGACGGTCCGCGACACGCGCGTGTAAATGAGCGGTGACAGTTCGCCCAAAATGTCAAATTGACGTGTTATATTATGTTGCCATGGTAAAAATCATGTAAAAATATACAGTGCGCCCAACTTATCTGTGAAATGGCGAAAATTGGAACTAATGCCGTCCCATTCATAAGTTCTTCGTGTTCATTCATTGACATTTACTACGTCTCGAATTGCGTCTAGTGATTGATCCAATGCGTTCGACAGCGCCCTCCCTCAGTTCACAGATAAGTTGGTCGCACAGTGAAACCATGGAAGATAGAGGGAAGGAAGGCCATCTCTGTATATGAAAAGTGTCTGTAAAAACGCGTCCGATTACGGGTATCGAATATTTTTCAGACACTAGCGCCATTCATTACGAGTGACGTTGCGGATGCACTAAGGATAACTCAGCAAACTTCACTCCGTCTATAACAGCTATGTTCATATCGTAGTCATTAATTTAAAAATTCACACTACTAAAAATCACGTTTTCGCACAGCAATATTTTGATTATATTTACTAAAACATTGTAAGTCTAACATTACATTTGACTATGTTATGCACTCCTGCACCGTGCTGACTACGCTCGACTCGAGGAATCACGGCGGTGTCGCGTAAGAACTGAAGGGTTACCATCCCAATCTGTTAACAGGGGCGGCCTTAGCCATTGCGAGGCCCAGGGCGGCAGATCATTGCGAGGCCCTTGTGCGTTCCGTAAAATTGTGTGTTTAGATTTGATTTGATTTTTTTGTTTAAATTGTGGCCAGCCACAATGACTGCCCTGATAGAAAGCGGACAGTACCGACCAAGCATGGGCGAACGCCACGAGTACCTTATGCCCCGATATTCGACCATGTTACTACTGCCTGTACAAATGCTTTTTCAAACCTCGCACGCTCGTGGATTTAGTAATTATTAGATTGCTATGTGTCACTTTTAGCCAGTGTTGGGTTTTTAGAGGTTTCCTGAACTTCATTTTTCACATATTTAAATACGGGCCCACGTATGTCGTATTGAAGTTGTTTTCTTTTGAGATGTTATTAATCGGGCGAATAATAAAAAAATGTAGGTAAAAGCATTGAAGTATTATTACTAGCATATAGAACCGACACCCCGAACACAATGTATGTCCCACCCAATGAATTGGCGCCGGTCGGCTTCAATTTTCAAAGGATTGTTCGATTTTGAAAGGAGAAAGGGGGCTCAGTTTTGAAAATAGAACCTCCCGGCGGGACTCACATTTTGTTCGAGATGTCTGTTCTATTACATTTATACTTCAGTTTAAAATCTTAATGGTTGTACTTTAATAAAGCGGGGAAATTATGTATTTGCGAAAAAATAACTGGCGATAACGAACATTCATTCATAAACACAATAACAAAAAAATCACTGCTGGAAGTGCAAAATAAACTCACTTGGAGAGGGTTCCGTACGTTGATTATGTATTTACCATTATTTTTCTATTTTATTTATTTTTGCCGTTTTTAAGACTATAGACTTTTTATAGGTTTTCCTGTAATATTTAAGTAAAGAACTGTTCTCTGTATTTTTTTTCAAAATTCTAGCGTTAGTAGTACATAGTTTCAGAGATAAGGGGGGGAATAGTCAGTTTTGGCTTTAATTTTAGTTCTTTCTTGAATAATTTTAAAACTATCCGTTGTAGAACTATAACAAAAATATACTTGAGATCCTTACAACAAGCCCTTTCATTTGACATAGAACACGATACGGTTTGCAAAACAGTTTTTGTTTAAATTTGATTCCGTATTTTTTTTTCAAAATTCAGTTATTTAAATTTACACCTACGTTTTTGGGTCACAAAAAAGTATATGAGTACCAAATACCAAATTTCAACTCATTTGGTCCAGTAGTTTCGGAGTAAATTGACTGTGAACGGCGGCCCAGACGCACGAGTGATCCTATAAGGGATCATATTAGGGTTTCGTAGCCAAATGGCAAAAAACGGAACCCTTATAGATTCGTCACGTCTGTCTGTCTGTCCGTCCGTATGTCACAGCCACTTTTTTCCGAAAGTATAAGAACTATACTGTTGAAACTTGGTAAGTAGATGTATTCTGTGAACCGCATTAAGATTTTTACATAAAAATAGACAAAAAATAAATTTTGGGGGCTCCCCATACTTAGAACTGAAACTCAAAATTTTTTTTTTCATCAAACCCATACGTGTGGGATATCTATGGATAGGTCTTTAAAAATGATATTAAGGTTTCTAATATCATTTTTTTCTAAACTGAATAGTTTGCGCGAGAGACACTTCCAAAGTGGTAAAATGTGTGTCCCCCCCCCCCCCCTGTAACTTCTAAAATAACAGAATCATAAAACTAAAAAAAATATATGATGTACTTTACCATGCAAACTTCCACTTAAAATTGGTTTGAACTCGATCTAGTAAGTAGTTTTTTTTTAATACGTCATAAATCATAAACCGCAATTTACCTCGATCAAAGTTACAACGAACTACAAGAACTTTTATATTATGTTACTTGCTGCTACGGAACCCTTCATGGGCGAATCTGACTCGCAGTTGGCCGCTTTTTTTGTTTTTTCGTACTGAACTCTAAAAATACTGTAAACAAACATATTCAATTTAAAAAGGGGACTTGGGGAAGTTGGGGAGTGAAGCCCAATAGTATAATAAGAAGGCTAAAGCTACGACATAGGTACATATTGTAACGAAGGTTTCGATTTTATTTTATAGTTTTAAACAGTCAAATAACCAAAAGTTTATGTATTTTTATTGTTATTTCACTGTATATTATGGTATTCCGTTCTCAAAGTTATACAATCATATATTTTTTGTATTGCTATGTAAAGTTTTTTTTTTTTAACTCGATGGCGCGAGGCCTCTGCAAGCGCGAGGCCCTGGGCGGTTGCCCTGTTTGCCTCCCCCTAAGGCCGCCACTGTCTGTTAACAATCGCAGAGCTCGAAAAATACTATCCATACTATCGTTACTCATTTTAGCTTCTGAAGTCAGATCCCTACTCTCGTCGAAATGTACCTGCCTCTTATTTAAAATATTTTTACTTAAGCTTGAAGTCCTCGATTGCCGTGATGGGAGAATCTTGGATATTTTAAAATTACACTAGGAATAAGACAAGGAATAGCGAATCACATAAAAAAAAACTTATGCACTTACCATCTAATTCTCATCTCGGTTCCGTTCTCGTTCTCAAGTCGATGTCTGGATCACGCCCTGCTGCTGCAGCTCTATGAAGGTTTCTTTGGTAGGCTATATCTTCCCCTGAGGTACCTAGCCAGCCTATCCTACCAACTGCGCCAGTTATGTGCGGCTGCAGACGGAGGTAAATAATGGAGCCGAGACGACTTTAAAAAGAATACTTTATTCTGAATTTAAAATAATTACAATTAAAATAGGCTAATATGTAGGAACGTGAAGCTCACGCGATGTTAGCTGTGAGAATCCCCTTCTATGGGAACGCTACGCGACACTGCCGTGATTCCTCGAGTCGAGTGTTGTCAGCACGGTGCAGGAGTGCATAATAACTACGTAAATAGTTGTGGTTTTGTATACTGGCATTGTGGAGGGTACCATGAAAATTTTTTAATATTTGAACTCAGCATACCACTCACTCTACACTTCACTCCATCTACAACAGCAATGTTCATGGTTCATATCGCTTTTTGTCACACACTAGCGCCATTCAGAAATAGCCATTATTGGAACCTCTTATTTCTATAAACAGCTGGACACTTTTTCATCTTTCCCTTCATATGAGATGGCCCTCCTTTTACCTCAGTACTCCATGAGTGAAACCAACAAGTTATCTGTGAATTGAAGGGAGGCGCTGTCGGACGCATTGAACCAATCATTGCACGCAATTCGAGAGGTAGTAAATGACAAAAGAATGAGCACAAAGAACATATGAATGACGCGGCATTAGTTTCAATTTTCGCCATTTCACAGACAAGTTAGTGGCACTGTACATAATGTATATTGTCATTAGTAAGAAAAATAAAATTATCAACGTATATAAAGGGATAGCGCTCGCGCGGCTTTGCACCCGTTTTCACACGCGTCACGCACCCAGACCGAGAACTGAAATTCAAACTCATTCAAATTTCCGTCTCGCTGGGAATCAAACTCAGGACCCTTGGTACGGCGATCTGGCATGGTAGCCATTGCGCTACACCGGTCAATATTAATAATTTAACTATTGTATATCTATTTTTCAAAAGCCAAATCTTGTGTACGTCTATTCTTTAGTGTATGCTCACTGAATATCATAAAATTATCTAAAATACGTCGCAACAAAAAGCGAAGTTTAAGTAATGTCTTCATTGCCCGGGTACTCTAACAATTGAAGTCCTTGAACCTTATCTTTAACCGGGAAAATACCTACCTGTATTATTAAATGAGACTAATAACTCGTCCTCGCTTTCCTTCGAATACCTTGTTGGCCTACGGCAAATTATTTTTGCTTTAGCCTTCTTCATGATATGACAAAGTAACTTCACTTCCGGAAATCTTCCGTAAAATAACGTTGAGGGAAAAATAAATAAAAGAATGTAACTATGTTACATGTATATAAATGCATCTGAACTGCAAATTTTATTATTATTATTAAAATAATTATAATATAAATTTGTGAATTACATATCAATTATGTGAATCATTCATGGATATAAACAACATCACAGATTTAATACATCCCTGACGTAGACACAAAACAGTCATTCCATGCTCTGGTATTTGTAACCATTTGTTGTTATTCCAAATAATAAAATAGCATATTTTAAACATAAATAGAACATTTTTTATAATAACTGAATAATTATTAAATTAAAGTACAAAAGACAACACAATTTTAAAGCCTTCTAAAATAGTAGAATATATTAAAACGCGAGAACGGGCAACACCGGTTCCGAAAGTCCAAGACGTTTACACCTCGCGACACGACACAGTAACGATCAGTCGCTGAGCTCGAGATCTGAATCGGTATCGTCGTGTCGTCCCCGGATAGTTTTCTTGCTCTCAATTGTGAGCGCGCGCTGTTTACGCGCCTCGGATGGAGGCACCATCAAGTCGCCAGAGTATTCTATTACTTCAGACCTGAAATGGAGAATAAATTACTGTTTAAGTAGTTGCCCGGACAGACTTCGTTCTGTGAAATTTTATTTTTAAAAAAACCTTCTGTGTATCCTATCTTTCAAGTTGGATCAAACTGCACACGGTGTGCAAATTTGACTAAAATCGGTTAAGTAGTTTAGGAGTCCATCGCGGACAAACAACATGACATGTAACTTATATACATTAAGATTGAACAGATAGTCATGTGAATGGGGGAGACTGAGTTTGAATCGTGCACACACCTGTAATTTTCAAAAAGGTTTTTGTGTATTACAATTTATTTATATTATCACTTGCTTTGATGATCAATCATTGTGAGGAAACCTGCAATGGCATTTTCTTCATATTTTTAAATGATCTTATGCTTGGCTCTTTTGCGTACAACAGTGCGCTAATATTGCCAACAAACCAACCACTGCTCAGTGTTCAGTCCCCAAAGTATTATTCCAAATACATACAACTATTCACACAGCACAAGAGAGTTTATTCAAAGAAAACATTTTACCTTATGTTACGGCTAAAAGATCTCAACAGCGTGATTCAGAAAATGGTACAGCGCCATCTAGTTTCATATTACTGAATCACACTGCTGAGCGCGAAATACAATACTTAACAACCACCAACACAAGGTTGGCAAGCTCCCCACCCACCTGGCCAATCTCCACTCCAGCATCTCGGTGGTGAAGTCATCCCGGTTGCCCAGCTCCGTGAAGCCCACTATGAAGTCCTTCGTCTTGTTGTCCTTCACGATCGCCAGCGTGGGGATCACGCGGATCTTCAGCCGGGCTGCGGACAAACGTAAAATGAGCAGCTAGCGCCATCTATCCAGCAATAAAACGAATTTTCTATCTTGTTCCTCGCGCCATCTATGAATACAACTTAGCACTTTTTAAAGTAACACAAAGAGAACCACGAACATTGTATAATGCTTCCTATCTCATTTTCTCCCACGTTAAATCTTATGAATTTATGTCTGTCTCTTTTTACTGTCGCTTTTCGTTTCATCGAATTTCCACTCACCAGTAAGAAACGGCGCCCTCTCTGCGTCCATCTTCACGAACCGCGTCTCCACGTGTTTCTTGGCCAGTATCTTGAGGTGCATGTCCAGTATCTTGCAGCGCGGCGCGTCGTTCCTGTAGTAGTGGCAGACCACGTTGCTGCTCTTCTGGCAGACGCCGAAGAACTCCTTCTCGCCGTCCAGCTCGGTGTATTCGCCGTGGCCCTAGTGAAAAGATAGTTAACGACGTGAAACAAAAAATAAGGGTGCGTGTACTTTTGTACGCGCATGAGAAGTTAAACTTCTTTGACATAATTAAATAAATATTTAATTTAATAACGTGTATCAGTTTTAATATTCTTTCAAAAACTATTTTTGTACTAAATAAAAATAAAACAGTGGTAACTAACGCCATCTCTTAACATAATATGAAGAGTACATTGAGCAGCTAGCGCCATCTATCCAGCAAGTAACGCAACAGTGCAGCGCAAACGTTTAACGCAACCTTGTTGCAAGTCGCATAAGAAGTATAACTTCAAAAACGAGTGTGTGTAATTATAAGAGTACGCACGTAACAAGTTATACTTACCTCTTACTTATAAGTACCTCTCGCTCGCACCCACGACCCCGCGCGCGCTAGCAATTTAAAACAACTCCAGCGAATGCCGTACGCCTAGTATCACGCACCTTCATCATGTCGCTTTTTGGCTGTCGCATCGTAAGAATTTTACTCTCATATTTTTTTCCAAACGCTGCTGAAGTATAACTTCAAAAATACAACGTTTTCTTGTAACGTTTTTGTGTCACGACTGCACGAGTAGCAATACCAGTAGACATGGACGTGCCTAGGAAGAGGGCATCCGCTCCGCCTCCCAGGATGGAAATAGCCGGCAAACGAGCTGACGATCCACCTGATGGTAAGTGGCTATCGTCGCCCACGGACATCAGCGACACCAAAGGCATCTCTGATGCGTTGCCGGACAAGAAAGACAAGAAAAAGAAAGAAAGATTACTTCATTAGTATGAACGCTTAAAAATGCTTACACACTCACACCCCCGCAGCAGGTTATTACCTGCGTCGCGGGTGGCATGGACGACACATATATCACCCTGCACCCGAGTACAAATATTTATCTGTCACATATATATCTGCCCCGGTAACAATCGAACCCGGGACCCCTCGCTTCGCTGGCAGGCTCGCTACCAGCTAGGCTAGAGGGTCTTCAACGTTTCCCCTGACAGTTCTCCACTCACATTGGCAAGCCACTCCTGCTTCTGCTTGGCGCGTTCCTTCATCTCCTTGATGCGCTGCTGCCGGATGGCTTCCAGGTCACTCGAGTCCAGCGTCTCTAGCCTGGAAGAAAATAATAATATAATCTATACAAATAAATAAAATTGGAGTGTCTGTTTGTAATATTAAAGTAATCGCTTTTTACTAAGTGCATTAGGATGTATACACTGTACATATACCAAAACAAAATTTTTTACAATTTTTGTCTGTTTGTTCCGGCTAATCTCTAAAATGGCTGGGCCAATTTTGACGGGACTTTCACTGGCAGATAGCTGATGTAACAAGGAGTAACTTAGGCTACTTATATTTTAGAAAAAAAATTGTTTATTAGGCGATACGAAGTTCGCCGGGTCAACTAGTAGCTAATAAGAAAATAAGCTAATAAGAAAACTGGGTATGTTAGCGGCGACACAAGCAATGATAAGTGGGTGTGTTCACTGTCGCTTGTGCATATCATTTTTTCTTTCATTTATTTAGGTTAACAAACAGTAACACAACAGATCTTAAGTAATACAATGTAGTTCTGAATTAATATTAGGTTGTGAACCAATACCGTTAACCACAGATTACTCTTAATATTATACATTGAAAGTGAAGCAGCAATAAATTGAACCAAAAGAAAATTTAACTTTAAATTTATACATACTTAATACAATATTAATAGATCTTTGTTTTTAAATTTTTAACTTTAACTGATCGATGTTCACAAATACAAAAAAAAAGAAATACTAAACCAATCCCGTTTGAGGTTGATTACAGATGTCTTGTTACTCCTTACAATAGTGTGTAATACTAAATTCCTGAAAGCACCAGGACGGCTGCTGATAATGTCTATAGTATTGAATCATTAACATCAAATTCATTAACCCCTGACGAAAAAGAGGAGTGTTATAAGTTTGACGTGTCTGTGTATCTGTATGTCTGTGTGTGGCATCGTAGCTCCCAAACCGGTGAACCGATTTTAATCTTTTTTTTTGTTTGAAAGGTGACATAATCAAGTGTTCTTAGATATGTTTAGTGTAAATAAAAAATGTCGGGGTTTTTTTAATTAAATAATATTATAAATGCAAAAGTTTGTATGTCTTTTGTTACTCTTTCATGCAAAACTAATATACGGATTTTCATGAAATTTATCACACAGGTAGAGAGTCTGGAACAACATATAGGGTGTGTAATATCCCGGAGAAACAATCTCTTGTCGAATGTACCAAATCAAACATGTATATATAGCACACCTAGTTAATAGATCTGGTATTCAGCATTCAGTATTTAATTGCAATGTATGTGGTACATTTAGGTCTTACACGATGGACAATTTGATTTACATATTTAGAGTCACATATAACCCTGATAGGGTATAGCAATAATAGCGAGAGTGATAGCGAGAGAGAGGTAGTTACCAGCCATGACACAGCTCCAAAGCATTACTATACACAGATCTTCATCATCATCATCATCATCAGACATGTACAGTCGATAAACTTAATGGGTATACACCAACACTAATAAACAAGATCCATCCATCCATCCATCAAGCTTTGGAGGACATAGGCCTCCCCTACTTGCGCCACTGACCGGTCCTGAGCCGTCTGAATCCAGCAGATTTCCAAGGTTTTCTTCAGGTCATCAGTCTTCAGTACAGGGGGACAGGGGGCGTCCTATACTCCTTTTTTAAAACAAGATATGTTTTCTAAACAAGATGTGTGTTAATGCTGACAAGTGTTTTACACACACACGCACACCTCATTAACAGATCTGGTACAATTACCAGCCGTAAGCTTATACTTTGGATAACTTTACACAGATCCTTACCTCTCCAGCTCAGAGTCCAGTTGCCGCTCCATATTGGAGGCCACTTGCTGCAGTATCTGTTCCATGGCGCCACTTGTTTGCTGCAACCAAATATGTACAATGAAGCTTTGTTTGTCATTTTATTTTAGAGGGGTCCCGGCCGGACAGATATTTATGTGACCGATAAATATTAGTACTCGGGTGCAGGGTGTGATTGTGATGTTATATGTGTCGTCCATGCCACCCGCGACACAGGTAAAAAGTAAAAACCTACTGCGGAGGTGTGAATGTGTAAGCGTTTATAATTATGTGTTGCCAAACTTGCAAACCAGTCAGGAAGAGAGACAAAGTGAACCTCCCAAGCTTCCTGCTCATCAAGGACCTGCTGACAAAGTGTTCAACAGCTGACACAAGGAAGAGAGTGGTACAATGAGTCTCCGGCAGGGTTTGAGCTACAGGTATTGTAAAGCCTTCCCACTCCCACCATAACCTCATAATACCCCGGTCAAGGTGTATTGATACTAAACCCGTTCCTCGTGATATTAAACCTGAACCTATTGTTGTTATATGGGTGACTAGTGGATGCCCGGCATGTGCTGTGCAAAAAAATTGTATGGAAAAAGTCGAAAATCTAAAATGAGCATAATGCAATGTTATAGGGGCAATGAACTAATATACACATGGAAGCATCTTTGATGCCTCAAAATAGCGCAACGAAAACTCAACCGCGGTGGGCGGGGCTTATAAACTCAACCAAAACGCGAATCAGTCAGTTTGGTGTCACTCATACGGTCAGCCGTTGGCTTCGAAAGTTATAATAAACAAGATTTTTGGATAAATTTGGTTTTAAAATGCCTTCATGTAGTCCAAAAATCATACAGATAATCGTTCCAAGGATCATGGAATCACATTTCACGTGTAAAAGTGCACCGAAATCTTAAAAATACAAAATCTATTTATCTTCTTTATGGATTGGATTATGCATAATGTAGTTAGCACATTATACTATCAATTTATTGAAGAATAATGATCGAATATTGTAATATCAAAATAAGACCATTTTACTATTTTGAGTTTTCAAACAAAGGTTTTAAGTGATTAAATGATTTTATGTGTTCGTTTAAAAAGTCTTTTTATTGGTATTTAATTTACAAAATATTTTAAATAAAGCCATGATTGAACTAAAATCTAAATATATTATTTTAATGTTTTATGCAGTAATTATCCTTTGTCATTATAACCGAATTGTTATTAAATAACTAATATGCAAGTATTATTATTATGTAGTTGGTCCAAAAAACAATATTTCTTTTATGATTGGCCCCCTCATACGTAATGCCATCCACGCACCTGACAACCTGACTGACACTGACGCGCGAACCAATAACCGTGATCGGGTCATGCCGTGAACCAATCCCGTCAGCGATTTCGCATGGCTGGACAACTGCTTGACAATAGTCCAATTGATGAGTTTGTATACCGTAGTAAGTGGTTTGTGTATGTATACTTCGCATTTGTGTGAGTTTTGGTGCTGATATTTAACGTTAGATAGTATTGAGAGGCTTATTCCAGTAGTATATTCGTTCACTGTATAGGGGTCTCAAACCATATTCGCATTATTGCCTTTCAAATGAAATTTCAAATAATATGCCCCATTTTGGGATATATCAGTTGGATGGTTTCAAAATCTAAAGGGCATCCGTACAAACAATTTTTGTGTTTTCTAATTAAAGATGTAACTCCAAAGGCATCAGACGCATTGTCAATTTCTGTAGTCGTACCAGTATGATTGCTACTTGTATATAAAGGGCCAATTTGACCTGCAAAGAATTTCTACGGTACTTTTCTAGTATAATTTTTTTCGAGGTAAATCAAACAATATACGTTAAAGTTTTACCGTCTATTACTTATTATACCTTTATTTAGTCTAAAAGATATGTATTTACTAGAATTTAAAGTAAATAGGATGACCTCATTCAACGCCGACGCACATCTGTTCATAAAATCTATAAAATACCTGGACTTACCTTTCCGGGTAAGATTTACTAGTTTTTTCCGTGTTTTAAACTTGATTTTTATGTATTTTG
This sequence comes from Thymelicus acteon, assembly GCA_951805285.1. Classification (NCBI taxonomy): domain Eukaryota; kingdom Metazoa; phylum Arthropoda; class Insecta; order Lepidoptera; family Hesperiidae; genus Thymelicus; species Thymelicus acteon. Next base: position 11,040,534 of record OX638238.1, on the reverse strand, counting down.
ATGCACTTTTAACAGGATTCTTTATTTAAGAAAAGAAAACAAACGATTTTAGTGGGAACACGCAGTAAACGGCACAGAGTACTTTGGTAAACGGAGTCTGTTTGACTTTGACAGGTTTGAGTTGAGTCAGTGGTCTCGAATATAACAAAGTACTCTGTGGTCTCGAACGTCAAAGTGCGAAATCGGTAGAGTTGCCCCACTAATTTCGGTATACGATATTAATTTATACCCAAAATCGGTATATGTCAGAAATGTATACAATATTCAATAAAATTCGTTTTTTTATCAAAAAATAAACTTGGAGACTAATTTATGTAAATCAAACACACCTAAATAACTGAAAGATAAAGAGTAAAAGCTATTTATTATCAGTAAATATAACACACATATCAAGTTGTAGGACTCAAGTTGAGAATGTTGCGCGGGCGCAACGCCGTTATCAATAAAAAAGTAAATTTCTGCCACCCTCGTGACGTTACTGCAGCGACAGCAATATGTGGTGTGAACTGGTGTGAGTGTTAGAACCGTCGACACGATTAAACAATAATTTTACAAAAATGGAAAAATTCTTTGCATTTTATTATTTACTCAAATAATATGAACCAAATTATAAAATATCCATACCGCTCTTCGATAGCAATAATGCGCAACACTGCGCCCCCCCCCCCCCCCCGTAAGAAACACACGTGGGAGAGAGAGCGAAATCTCTCTACAACGCTCTCACGTTTTACAACCGACCTGCAGCGAATAAAAAATGTAGAGCAGCTTACTGTTGAGGGATTCCCCATTCCCCTTAACGTAAAACCATAGATTCAGTCATAGCGTGGCCTCACATGAGACAGCGCTAGTATATTATGCTTACAAGTAGTTATAGTGCGACCAACTTATCTGTGAACTGAGGGAGGGCGCTGTCGAACGCATTGGACCAATCACTGGGACGCAATTCGAGACGTAGTAAATGTCAATGTCATTCATTGACATTAACACAAAGAACTTAAGAATGGGGCAGCTTTAGTTCCAATTTTCGCCATTTCACAGATAAGTTGGGCGCACTGTATGCCATAGATTTTGTAGTGTTACCAGGTTGATGTAATTTCCCATTTTCTTTGGAGGTGCAGGCAAGAACAGTCACGGAGTTTTCTTCACGGAATTAGTAGTTTTATGCCCCGTTTACATACTCGGAGAACACCTCGCCAAGTGAAAACACGGGAACCAGTATTCTTGAGTTTGCCATGAAGTTGGCAAGTGTGGTAAGGTCTAATCTAAACCAACCCCTTCTCACTTTGAGAGGAAATCCGTGACAAGTAGTAGAGTGATAAGCTAATGGTTAAGTAAATAAGTAGATACTTAGATGCGTTCATAGCCCGGCGGCTTGTGACGGTCGTAAGAATCGATAAAGTTAAAGTTAAGCAACGGCGGGCGCGGTCGGTAGTTGGATGGATGACCGCTAGTGGAAAAATAGCCAAAGTTTTAACAGTTAGACAGTTATTTATTCGTCAAATTATTATTCTTTGTAAATACTTAACCATGCCCTTTGTTAATATTTTATCTTATACCCGCAGAATCTCTCGAATTTGTCAAGTGCCTAGATGTAGTACTACGCTTGCAAGGCGTCACTATGAATATCTAGCAAGTGTCGTCTACAATAAAGTAAATAAATTGTTAAATATCTATCCACTGTCATACTTTGAATGGAAAAATAAATTGAATAAATTCTTGCAGAATCTATCATACGAAGAGACTGAGTCACTTATTTCTAGTTTATCATGAGGCTTCAACACACACACACGCACGCACGCACGCACGCACGCACGCACGCACGCACGCACACATTTTTATTATGTAATCATTCAACACAATATTAACACGTAATAATTACGTTATTTTAATTTATTATTCAAATAAGTAATAATGAAACTTTGTACTCCGAGGTTGACGTAAACAGTGGCAACACAGTTGATAGTATAGCCAGACGCCAGTGTTCACGAACATATAATTTGTTAAATTGTTTTTGTTCATAATAAATCTTTTAAATCTTCATTTTTAATTCCTTCGGAGTCGTTAAGCCATGTCGGAGGCCCTCGGGCGGTTTGAAAAACTTCCGACACTCGGGTTGGCCGCTAACCCCTCCACCAATCCGCACTGGAGCAGCGTGGTGGAGTATGCTCTAGGCCTCCTCAAGAGGAGAGACCCGTGCCCAGTAGTGGGCCAATAATGAATTGAAGCCATAGGTGAATATTAAAAAACAATGAATGGAAATAAAACTTATTTCGGAACTGCTGTTTTAATTTAATAATTTTTAAGTGTAAAATTTCATAATATGTGACGTCACATTAGGGGGGGAGGTCTCACAAATGTGACCAGCTGTGTCAAGGAGGGGGGAGAGGTTAAAAAGTCATGAAATTAGTGTGACGTAATTTTTGGATGGCCCCTAAGTACGGCTTTTGATTTATTGGTATTATGGGTATATTAAAATCTAGGTAATTTTTTTAACAAACTAATATTAATTAATACAAAATTATATATTTTATAGTAATCAATGCATGTAATAAAACTGTGACTGATCGATTTCTCTACATGGAAGATTTGTGACAAACTTTCACAAGGGATTATTAACACAATAGATTCCATAAAAATAGTTTTAGAATTTTTGTCTGTTTATCTTTGTTTGTTACGGCTAATCTCAGTAATGGCTTAACAGATTTAGATGCTATTTTCAATGATGTTTTGTTGTGAGCATCAGCGTAGCCAGCCATGGGCTCAGGGTGGGGCAGCAGTCTAAAATATTATGTATCTTTTTGTTGTAATTTTTTTGTGTCGACTGACGACTGTCGAGTGTAAACTTTCTTACAGATATTATGTATTGTAGTTAGCATCTAGATAATTAAGTTTTTTAAGTTTGATTAGGTACCTTACAGGCTTATAGGTTAGAGCCAGGGTGGGGCAAGCGCCCCAAACTGCCCCACCGTGGCTCCCTACGCCCATGGTATGCGGTCTTTGTAATTCGTGTGGTTTTACAAAGATGGCGTTGTTCACGTAATTTATGATTAATGTTTCTTGTTTTTATTTAATACGAGTAACCGCCCTCGCTTTGCTTCGGTTTTGTTATTTTTTTACACCTTGGGTTATTTTATTGGAGTTTTATTAAGGATCCCTAATTTTTTGGAAAATATAATATAGCCTATGTCACCCGGGGATAGTGTAGCTTCTCAACAGTGAAAGAATTGTTCAAATCGGTTCAGTAGTTTCGGAGCCTATTCAATGCAAACAAAAAATCAAATCTTTCCTCTTTATATATTAGTATAGACAAAATAGTTTTAAAAAGTATAATTAAAACTGATACACGTTATTAAATTAAATATTTATTTCTCACGCGCGTACAAAAGTACATGCAACCTTTTTTCTTGGTATTGTCGCTGATAAACGGTTTTAAAACGGTTTATTTTTAAATTAAATATCTATTTAAAATAATTATGTCAAAGAAGTATAACTTCTCACGCGCGTACAAAAGTACATGCACCCTTTTTTTCTTGGTATTGTCGCTGATAAACGGTTTTAAAACGGTTTATTTTTAAATTAAATATCTATTTAAAATAATTATGTCAAAGAAGTATAACTTCTCACGCGCGTACAAAAGTACATGCAACCTTTTTTCTTGGTATTGTCGCTGATAAACGGTTTTAAAACGGTTTATTTTTAAATTAAATATCTATTTAAAATAATTATGTCAAAGAAGTATAACTTCTCACGCGCGTACAAAAGTACATGCACCCTTTTTTTCTTGGTATTGTCGCTGATAAACGGTTTTAAAACGGTTTATTTTTAAATTAAATATCTATTTAAAATAATTATGTCAAAGAAGTATAACTTCTCACGCGCGTACAAAAGTACATGCACCCTTTTTTTCTTGGTATTGTCGCTGATAAACGGTTTTAAAACGGTTTATTTTTAAATTAAATATCTATTTAAAATAATTATGTCAAAGAAGTATAACTTCTCACGCGCGTACAAAAGTACATGCACCCTTTTTTTCTTGGTATTGTCGCTGATAAACGGTTTTAAAACGGTTTATTTTTAAATTAAATATCTATTTAAAATAATTATGTCAAAGAAGTATAACTTCTCACGCGCGTACAAAAGTACATGCAACCTTTTTTTCTTGGTATTGTCGCTGATAAACGGTTTTAAAACGGTTTATTTTTAAATTAAATATCTATTTAAAATAATTATGTCAAAGAAGTATAACTTCTCACGCGCGTACAAAAGTACACGCACCCTTTTTTTTAAAACGGTGTCTAGTTTCACCAGCCAGCTACCGCCCCGCCGCCCCGCCGCCGCACCGTGTAAACAATAGGTATGTAGTACGAAAATAGAAAGATAGAGTTTCAGAGTGTCATAGTTTATTTCTCAAAATAAAAGGTCATAATACAGTCTGTTAAAAATACATGATTTTATGTAGTTTTTGGTTACCAGTTGAAGTTAAATTATTTTCATCATTTCAGCGGCCGCCGAGTCAAAATCTGGAAATAATTATGACACAATTAGAGCTTGTTACATGAATTCAGCGACTATTTCTATCTATTGCTGTTATTTTAAGAAGCTGACCTTATCTTCTGATTTATACAGCAATGTAAAGTTAAGTTTCTATATTTAGAAAATATTTACAATGAGGTCGCACAAAATATGGGAACTGACTAGATATAGTTTTATAGATATAATAATATTATGGCAATCGTACAGGGTGAATTTTTCAATTTCTAAAAAATCAATATTAGCCAAGCCAGGAATCGAACCCGATGATTTGGAAAACAAACACACCCTGTATAATTACACTATTCGATAATGTCGCCATAAGCATCCAATTCTGGGAAGTACGATTGAATAATTATTACTAAACGAACTGTAGCCAATTGGCAACTGTTTTCAGCAGATTCAGTCGATTGTGAAAGAGACGGGCGCTCGATTTTCAAGATAGAACCTCCGGCGCGACACACATTTTGTTCGCGATGTCTGTTCTGGTACGTTAGTACATACATTATACTACTATAATGTCTTCTGTGATTATACGTCAATAGGAAGTAATTACATACGTAGGTAATTATTGTAATAACAGCGTTTCGTTACAACAGAAAATGAACCACATACCTAGAAGTTCCGCAGCCACTACAGCAGCTATAAAATAATTATGCAACATTTTTATCCATTATTTATAATGTGTATGTCATGCACAGACGTAAAAAAAGAACGGACGTAACCTTGTCTAATCGAGAGTGAAGCTGACAGCTGACAGCTCGCTTTATACCATGTGTGCGTAATTTTGTAATTTTTGATTCGCGATGGTGTCAATGTCGTAGTCGTATGGTGTCAATGTGTGGGTGTGTGTACTTGTACGAGTACAGAGTTGGTATTCCTATGGGTGCTTCACTGAATTTGTTCTTGGGATTACGTCCGTCTTTTTTTAGGTCCGTGGTCATGATATTTATGTTTAGTCTAGAAGCACACGCCGGGTGTCAATTAGTAAAAAATATAATTTAAGATGTAACAAACGATGGATATACATACGGATGGATATGGCGATGGTTTATTCAATGCTTTGTGTTAAACTTTTCCAAATCTTCACTCACCCGCAGTATTTGAAAAGTAATAATAAAAAAGGGTGCGTGTAGTTTTGTACGCGCGTGAGAAGTTATACTTCTTTGACATAATTAAATAAATATTTAATTTAATTACGTGTATCAGTTTTAATTATCTTTCAAAAACTATTCTGTATTAAATAAAAATAAGAAAGATTAATCATAAATGATCTGAACAAGTATTACTTGTGTACTACCTATGTTTACACAAGTACAAACTAGATGGCGTTGTTTACGAACCTGAATCACGTTGTTGAGACTGTGAGATTTGTATAAGTAATAACATTAAATTTTAAAAGAGGTAAAGACAACCTTGTTGCAAGTCGCATAAGAAGTATAACTTCAAAAAATTATTACAATAATTTTACAAGCTACATAAACACCCTACTGAAAAGAAAACCCTAGTCGCCAAGTACAATGCAAGTGACCCATTAATGGCCACTACTACGCTCGGGTCTCTCCTCTTGCGGACCTCGCTGCTCCAGTACGGATTGGTAGAGAGGTCAGTGGTTCACCCAAGTGGCTGAGACACATGCCGCCCGAGGGCCTGCGACATGGCTTAACGACTATAATAACCGGGACCGACGGAGCTATACGTGTCCTCCGAAGCACGGAAACGCTCAAGATTTTTTGCCACTAGCGGTCACACATCGGTTGAGGCGAAAACAGCTGAAAAGTTCCATTGCCACTCGTGTCAGACCCCAAGTTAAATTAAACAATGTCTTGATCGTCATTTGTAATCACTAGCTACTGAATATAAAAATTAAGAAATAAATAGCACGGACTACGTCGCCCCTGTCGTCAAGTACTTAGAAACTAATAATATAAACACTTACGTGTGTCAAACGCCGTAGGCGCTGCATTAGCGAAAGCCAGCAACTGTGAACAAAAATTATTTACTCACATTTCCAAATGTATAAGGGAGCTGAGATACAATGAATGTTACCAAAAGAAAAATAACTGACTTCAAATTAATGCAAAAAACTACTCGTCAGATCTAGCTCAAATTTAAGTGGGACATGACAAGCACCAACTTTCGATTAAAAAAAGAATCATCAAAATCGGTTCACCCAGTCTAAAGTTCTGAGATAACAAACATAAAAAAATACAATCGAATTGAATACCTCTTTTTCAAGTCGGTTACAAATACTTGCATAAGTGTAGCAGTTATGCCATATAGGTATATGAACAACTGTTATATTTTAATGTTCTTACCGCAAGTGCGATGACAAACAGAGCGAGGATGAATCTCATGTTTCTGGTGTTGTAGTTTAGGTGACTGTATGGAGACAGCGTGTGGCAGAGTGAAGATTACTTTTCGCGCGCCGATTATATACCTGTGTCCAGAGTTCAGACCAAACATTATGTGCAAACATACAAATAATAAAGACTGTAAAACAAATATTTAACCCGCCGCTGTGAGTAACGACGGGTATGTAACACCCGAGAAGTTTTTATACGCAAATTATGTTTCATAACAAAATAAGATTTTCCAGTTTTTTTGGAGTTTAACTTTATGTGAAACATTATCATCGTCATTCATCTTCATCATCATCCAATGTTACTAATTTGATGATTGCAAACTAGATGGCGTTAAACTCCAGTCGTGCGTCTCGGAGCACACAATTTCTTTATTTTTAATAATTAGTGAATACTACTTATTAAAGTTATACTTTTGAAGTTATATTTCTTATGCGACTTGCAACAAGGTTGCGTTAAGCGTTTAACGCTACTATGGAGGGGGTATGAAAGCACTGGATAGATGGCCCAGCCCTAGCTTCTTATTATCTTTACCTGTTTTAAAATTTAATGTTATTACTTTATACAATCTCACAGTCTCAACAGCGTGATTCAGGTTCGTGAACAACGCCATCTAGTTTGTACTTGTGTAAATATAGGTAGTTGCAATCGTCAAATGAAGCGACGTGGACAGTTGACCCAAAAGCGCTCAAGCGATATGTGATTTTGCCAGCGAAATGATTACTACCACATTAGTAGGTATACATTAGGAATTTAAAACCTCCCTCCCTAAAATTTCCCTGCGACATATAGGTACGTCTGTACGGCAAGCTTCAACGAGGTAGCTGAAGCCTGATCACGTGACACTGACGATCCTGTGGCCTAGTGGAGTAGTTGGTCCTAGTAGCGACACTAGCCACCCTGCCCGCGAAGCGAGGGGTCCCGGGTTCGATTCCCGGCCGAGGAAGATTATGGCCTTCGTTGCCTGATATAAATAAATAAAAATAAATTAATATGACGGATAAATATTTGTACTCGGGTGCAGGGTGTTATTGTGATGTGTTATATTATGTGTCGTCCATGTCACCCGCGACACAGGTAACCTACTGCGGGGGTGAGTGTGTTAGCGTTTATTATTATATATTTAAGATAGCTGCTTGTTGCAATATAGACCAATTCGAGTGATCCAATTCCCCTACTCTGTGGATATTGCATCATTATCATAAAAATATATTCGGAAACCTATTGTGAGTTCGCAGACAATAGTGTGATTATGAAGCATTATTTCTATTAAGTTGACACAGCTGATTCCAAGGTTTGTTTGCACGAGGCATATAATTCACACAGCATTGTTAATGAAAGCATTGTTTCGAATATAAGGAATTTATGGAGTAAGTAACAGAATGGTGTTCCTAATCCTATGTTGGCAGACCAGGGTGTCGTAAGAGGCGACAGAACCCAGCCAACTTGGTGGTGGGCATGGATATATTACTAACAAGAACACGGCCCTTCCGACCACGGATAGCGGCAGCAGGCATCCCTCCCCCTCACCTCACCGCTCACGCCCGACGGACTGCAGCGACCTCTCTCGGCAGACCGCACACCAGCCACGCTGACTCACCGGGCGCATCGCAGCGTACTGTGTAAAATGCACCCTAATACACTACCTTGTGGAATTGAGTTATTTATAATTATTAATATTTGATCTTATCATTTCAATTTTACCGGTTTCGGAGTCAAAATATTCTAATTATACTATTTGGGTACGATTTTTTAAGTATGAAGTATCTATTTTAGGCAAAGCGCTCATAGCCCGGCGGCTTACGTTGATCCTAGCACCGTGTACTACGTGGGCGACTCAACGCGAACGCGATCGCGAAGCGATCTCTGTCCTACGTGCACGCGAATTGTCACTTTACCGCCACTGACATACACCGCGCCGCTGAAGTTCGCGCGAAAATATCAAACCAACTGATCGCGTTCGCTTCAAATCGCGCCGCACCCCAAGACCCTCTACGTGCTTTTGGTCACGTAGGGAACTTCAATACATCTCGACTGTTTGTTATTTTCACTTCGCGCCGCGTCGCTTCGCGTTCGCGTTGATTCGCTAGCGACGTAGGACAGCACAAAACTTTGTCGATCGCTTACGCGCTGTCCTACTGGAGCATGTCGGAGGCCTTCGGGTGGCATGAAAACTTCTGACAACTGGGCTGGCCACTAACCCCTCCACCAATCCGCACTGGAGCAGCGTGGTGGAATATGCTCTAGGCCTCCTCAAGAGGAGACCCGTGCCCAGTAGTGGGCCATTAATGGGTTGAAGCCAATAAGTAGACTGGTCCTACTTCTCTATGTTCTCATTGTTAAAACTTATCGTTAAATTAATTAACATTGCACGCCCATAACGGGCAACACGTGGCGATAACACTTCTTACACTGTACCACACCTGTTTACCTACTATCTACAATAAACTATTTGATTTGATTTAAAAACCATATTTTCCTTAGGGGGCGTCCATAAATTACGTGAGGTGTTTAAGGGGGGGAGGGGGTCGAGTCAAATCTCATCTAATCTTACGTTGGAGAGAGGGGGGAGTCTCGGCAAATATCACGCAATTTTTTTTCTGATTAAAACAAAAAAAAATTATACAATTTTGGTCCATTGAATCCAGATTGTACACGCTTAAGATTTAATCTTAAGCGTAATCGTAATACAATTAAGATCATTCACTAATTCGTTCGAAAGAAAATAATTTCATTTTCAATATTTTTATTTTTCTTTTTACAATAACAATCCAACGCGTTTACGTAAGAAACCCACATTTTGAAAAATCTCACTCCCCGGGCGGCGGAAGCCCACGCTACGCCACTGCCGCTAACATTTCTGGTATGGAGTCATTTCTGAGTGCGACGGTTAAGATGTGATGAATTTAAGAACGAACTAGAAATAGAAATAATCTTTATTGTTTCTCTTGGTACATGTAAGACAGGGATGAAATATTCTCAACAGGGACCCATTACAGGTGTACAATAATCGTATTAATTTTAATACTAATTTTAATTTATCTATTTCATTAACATTCATATTTTATATTACATTACATTATATTAAAAAAACATTACATTTTATCAAACAATATAAAGTATCTATTACATTCATATTAATGTTATAATTTGTCAATAATTTTCTAGTCATTTAAATTTTATTTTATAATTTATTTATCATGATCTAGGAAGAAGTCCGTCACAGAGTAATAACATTTTAATATAAACATAACATAACATTTTAATATAACATTTCAAGTCTGTAATGTTATGCGTTGAGGAGTTCCCTCCTCTGGAGCCAACCCTGGGCGTAGTGTCTGGTCACCAGTATCATGACAGTGCATTGTCATCGGAACCAAAGTCATGTCTGAGATGTCAACTCCGCAAGTTGGGAGTGATGGGATTATCTTAGAAGGAAAACTATAAATATGGGAATATACATTTAATACTATAGAAAGATCACGGACCTAAAAAAAAGACGGACGTAATCCCAACAACAAATTCAGTGAAGCACCCATAGTAATACCAACTCTATTCGTACAAGTACACACACCCACACATTGACACCTCACTGCTTCAATTGCGAATCAAAAATTACGCAAATATGGTAAGCGGGCGACCATTGCTATGTTTCATTCTCGATTAGACAAGGTTACGTCCGTCTTTTTTTCAGGTCCGTGAGAAAGACAAAAATATCAAAAAGCAACACAAAAAGACATGGTTTCAAAACCAGAGTGACAGCACTGTCATTTGCATTTTATTTTTTATTCCCGACACTGGGCACTAACAACTTAACAAGGACACTATAAAAAACAACATACTATACTAGGTGTAGGAGATCCGATGTGTATTAATATAATCACTGTTCACTGGCTCGACTATGTCTACGTATTTTACTATGGCACGTCACTGTCACTATAGGGACACATCCGTCCTCTCCGGGATCTCCGCAGAGACTCCCCCTTGTACCGAGTTGGGTCATGTTATCGAGTAATCAAATAATACGATAATCGAATAGATGATCAAATGGACTCGTCCAATCGATCATCAAGCGAGGTCATCTAGCGACACCAGCGCACAACTCTGAGTACGTAACCACTTCGTAAGTGACAGTGACATTTGCCATTTAATACAGAGACACACGAGACAGTGTATGTATGCTATCGCACATACACTACACTAGGCCTTAAGAAAAACAATTTACAATTTAAGTTTTAAAAATCATTGTAACAAACTTTACACGTTTCTCTCTTGTTGGAGGTTTGGTCATTATATCAGCCACCATCTCTTGCGTACACAAATACTGCAAGTTAATTGTTTTATTCGCACAAAGTTCCCTAACAAAGTGATGCCTAATAATATGTTTTGTCCTCGAATGTGCAGTATTCCTGCAGTTTCTGTGCAGACTGGTTATCTATACTAATATATAAAGAGGAAAGATTTGATTTTTTGTTTGCATTGAATAGGCTCCGAAACTACTGAACCGATTTGAAAACTTCTTTCACTGTTGGGAAGCTACACTATCCCCAACTGACATAGGCTATATTATATTTTCAAAAAAAATAGGGATCCTTAATAAAACTCCAATAATGTAACCCAAGGTGTAAAAAAATAAGGAAACCGAAGCAAAGTGAGGGCGGTTACTCGTCGTTAAATAAATTTATACAACACTCAATACCTGTACATTCCGATATAAAACTGCGCAGAAACAATGCCTCTTTACAGGAATCCGAGATCGCCATGTACTCGGCCTCAGTACTTGAAAGTGCAAGTGTCCGTTGTTTACGACTTTCCCTTGATACTGTGTTATTACCCAGTCTAAATACATACCCTGTATACGATTTGCGATCCAGATTATGTGCACCCCAATCAGCATCCGTAAATCCAGTCATATCCATATTACCCTTTTCATATGTAAGACAGTAGCTGATGTACCTTTTAAATAACGCAATATCCTTTTACCTGCCTTCCTGTGACTATCCGAGTAGCAGTTGTTAAACTGAGTAACTGACACTATATGCTATGTATGTCAGGTCTGGTACATGCAGCTAAATACATTAGTGAACCTATAAGACACCTGTAATCATGCGAACATCGACTGTTTTCTTCCTTTTCCAACTTTATACCAACTTCCATAGGTGTTTTCAATTTTTTTTATTCCCAACAGAGAGGAAGTAGTTCTAATTCAGCGCAAGATGTGACCCATACATATAACATGGTAACAAACTAACAAATCTAGTAAAATATTAAATTAACAATGTAATGACAAATGCGTTCTTAGACTTTTCTTCCTTAAAAATTCTTTCTTACAGATATCACAAACATATTATGGTTTCTCGCTAGCAGGGGCGGCTATATTTTAAGTGCACGAAATTATGATGAACCAATTTAAGCTCTTTGTTAAAGTAAAATGGTTCACGGTGCGCTAGCCAAAGCGCACGGCGAATGCTCATACAACTTCTATGAGATGCAACCGAAAACGCCTGGCGCGTGAGACAGAGCTAGTTCAATAGAAAATGTACGGCGAAATAAGACGTTTTCGAGCGCCGCAAGCGAACCGAAGATTACCGAGCGGAACGAGGTTTGACGAAATTCGCGCGCGCTACGACCGGCAGGCCCCTCTTTCCCACTGGGCAATCTGGGCACGTGCCCAGGGCCCCGTTATTAATGGGGCCCCCTAGTTCCTGCACGATCACAATACGATAATCGATATTTATTACCGAAAAACTTTTTTAATTCGAATAAATCGAACTTAAAATACTGATTACAATGCCAATTCCAACAAAATAGTGTTCTGACAAAATCATTGTGGCCCCATTATCCCAATTTGCCCAGGGCCTCCAGTAGGTTAAAGACGGCCTTGATGCCCGGCTTATTATACTGGCTAAAAGGAGTTGCGTTTGTTTACATTCTGCAAGGATTTTTAGTATTATAATATTATATATAGTTACTGAATTGTGGGACATTGTGTGTAAGTAAATAGCTGTGAAAATGAGTATTTAACATTTTGGAAGCAATAATAAAACTTTTCAACAAAAATTGGAATTAAAATCGACAGGATTATTTTTCAAACACTCATCTATTTATTTTTCAAACACTTATTTAAGGACACTTTTAAGACGAATATAACGATACAAATCCATCCAGCCGTTTAGAAGGTCTACGCGCGAAAATCATAACCGTTCTTTGGTAGTCATTAAAAATAAAAATACGCTGATACAGTGCACCACCACATGCTCTTTTAGACAACATTATCGACTAAACGCTTTGCTACAGACTGTACAGGAGTATGGTTTCTCGTCAGTGTGTACATATACTCAAATGCTTTTTTAGACTACTTTGTTGAGTAAACGCTTTGCTACAGACGGTACAGGAGTATGGTTTCTCGCCAGTGTGTATTCTCAAATGCCTTTTTAGATCACTTTGTTGAATAAACGCTTTGCTACAGACGGTACAAGAGAATGGTTTCTCACTAGTGTGTCTACTCAAATGCTCTTTTAGATCACTTTGTTGAATAAACGCTTTGCTACAGACGGTACAGGAGTATGGTTTCTCGCCAGCGTGTATACTCATATGCTTTTTTAGCCTATGTTTTCGAGTAAACGCTTTGCTACAGATGGTACAGGAGTATGGTTTCTCGCCAGTGTGTATTCTCAAATGCTCTTTTAGATAACTTTGTCGACTAAACGCTTTGCTACAGACGGTACAGGAGTATGGTTTCTTGCCAGTGTGTATTCTCAAGTGCATTTTTAGATTACTTTGGTAACTAAACACTTTGCTACAAACAGTACAGGAGAATTGTTTCTCGCCAGTGTGTATTATCAAATGGCTTTTTAGATGCCTTTGGGTAGTAAAAACTTTGCTACAAACAGTACAGGAGTATGGTTTCTTGCCAGTGTGTATTCTCAAGTGCATTTTTAAATTACTTTGGTAACTAAACACTTTGTTACAAAAAGTACAGGAGTATTGTTTCTCGCCAGTGTGTATTCTCAAATGCTCTTTTAGACTACTTTGTTGAGTAAACGCTTTGCTACAGACGGTACAGGAGTATGGTTTCTCGCCAGTGTGTAGTCTCAAATGCCTTTTTAGATCACTTTGTTGAACCCGTCGGTTACCGGGAACGTTCCAGCACGTTCGAACTCAAAGGTACCGCGATCACGCGGATCCTAACGAGTGAATAAACCCTTTGCTACAGACGGTACAGGAGTATGGTTTCTCGCCAGTGTGTATACTCATATGCTTTTTTAGACCATATTTTTGAGTAAACGCTTTGCTACAGACGGTACAGGAGTATGGTTTCTTGCCAGTGTGTATTCTCAAGTGCATTTTTAGATTACTTTGGTAACTAAACACTTTGCTACAAACAGTACAGGAGAATTGTTTCTCGCCAGTGTGTATTATCAAATGGCTTTTTAGATGCCTTTGGGTGGTAAAAACTTTGCTACAAACAGTACAGGAGTATGGTTTCTTGCCAGTGTGTATTCTCAAGTGCATTTTTAAATTACTTTGGTAACTAAACACTTTGTTACAAAAAGTACAGGAGTATTGTTTCTCGCCAGTGTGTATTCTCAAATGCTCTTTTAGACTACTTTGTTGAGTAAACGCTTTGCTACAGACGGTACAGGAGTATGGTTTCTCGCCAGTGTGTAGTCTCAAATGCCTTTTTAGATCACTTTGTTGAATAAACCCTTTGCTACAGACGGTACATGAGTATGGTTTCTCATAATTCATAATTCATAATTCTTTATTGCGTCAAACATGGTACATAATAATATGGTGGTAACAACAACATGTCAGAGATCAGCATATTTGGCTGGATGCAGCATGCAATATGTATATACATATGTTTATTTATAAATTAATTATTATTATTAACAAAATAATCTAATGTCGAATTTACATTTATTTATTAAATTGTCATTTTTATTCCATTTTTACCTTATGTCAAACTGCAAACAATATTTTTGTTAATTATTTATTATCTTAATTACCTAACATTTCATTACATTATACAATTACTATTTAAAAATTCTTTAATGTTATAAAAATTAAAATGTAGCAAAAAAAATTTCAGCCTATTTTTAAATAATTTGTCAGATGGTATATCTTTTATGGTATCAGGTAGCTTATTATATATTTTAATACACATTCCATATGCATTGTTTAGAAGCAGGGACGTACGTGGAGTGCTGTTATAGACAAGTCTATTAGGTTTTCTGGAAATTCGCGAATAATGTTCTTCTGCCGTTTTAAATAATTTTTTGTTTGTCCTTACAAAGCAACCTATCTCTAAAATGTACATAGAAGTAAGAGTCAATATATGAAGTTTTTTAAACAATGGCCTACAAGACTCATATGGTGGAGCTCCACATAGCGCTCTTATACACTTTTTTTGAATTATAAATATTCTTGTGGTATGAGGGGAATTACCCCATAATAGAATTCCATATTTTAAGCATGACGCTACGTACCCATGATATGCTGCTAGAGCGGTATCTAATGTTGCAGTCTGTCTTAGTCGCGTGAGTACATAAACAAATCTATTAAGTTTTGAACAGGTTGCTTCGATGTGGGCAGCCCAATTAATATACTTGTCTAATATTATACCTAGGAATTTACATTGATTTACTTCTTCCAGAGCTTGTCCGTTATAGTTTATATTCAGTTTTTTGATTGATTTATTTTTTGTTCGAAATTGAATGTAATTTGTTTTATTTAGATTAATTTTTAAGTTGTTATTACTAAGCCAAATTATAATAGACTTAATTGTATTATTGATATTGTTTTCGAATTCAGAAATGTCAGTATTTTTGTCGCAAGTCAAAAAAATAGATACATCATCGGCAAAGAGTATACTTTTATGCTTTGTCACATTAGGAATTAGGTCATTAATATAAATTAAGAAAAGGAGTGGTCCTAATACACTACCTTGAGGAACTCCGGTATTATTTATACGGTATTGAGAATAATATTGTAAGACATCCCCATTTTTTGTCTGTCTATCAATTTGGACTTGTTGAGATCTATTTGTCAAGTAGGATTGTAGCCATTGTAGAGCACATCCCCGTATTCCATTTCGTTCAAGTTTTCTGAGTAATGTATCATGGTTGACAAGGTCAAACGCCTTGACATATCTAGGAATAGCACTACTACATTGTCTCTTTTATCTAGATTTTTGAGTACATTATGCATCAGGTTGAATCAAGCTAAAGTTGTAGACTTGTTTTTCTGAAAGCCATGTTGTTGACTGTTAATAACATTAAGTTTGTTCCAAAAGTTTACGAGTCTATTTGCAATTGCTTTCTCGAAAATTTTTGAGAATACAGGTATCAGCGTTATTGGTCGGTAATTTTCGACATTATCTTTATTACCTTTTTTAAAAATAGGTTTTACTATTGACTTTTTTAAGATCTCGGGAAAACTTCCACTTTCAAAGGATAAGTTGATCAAATATGTTAGTACCGGGGAAAACTCATATATGCAATATTTTATTGCTTTAGTAGATATTTCGTCATATCCTACAGCATTTGAATTACTAAGAGTTCTTATAATATTGATGGTTTCCTTTATACTATACGGATACAAGAATATAGAACTTAATATGTTATTATCCATATTATTACAATAATTGGAATTTACGGAATTATATTTGTTATTATTGGTTGTATCATGTGAATTTAGGGAATCATTTAAATTATTACTCTTGGTTATGTCAATAAAATGATTGTTGAATGTTGTTGCAATGTCTACAGGGTTAGTAACTTCTGTCTTTTGATATTTTAATACTTTAATATGATCGAAGTAACTTGTAGAATTATATTCTATGATCAAGACACGAATTTCTACGGGTTGCTTCAGTTATTTTCATAGTTAAATTGTAGTTTTCTAAAAGGTCTAGATAGTATTTGGTTGTCGTATTATGTTTTAGTATGTTTATATTTGTGTCTCCTGCGATGATAAGTTTTTGTTTCGGTCTTAAAGAAAACTTGTGTAACAAGTCATCAAGTTTAGTTAAAAACACTTCAGGGTTCGAGTTTGGAGTATGATATAAGCATACAATAACTATATTATGGCCCTCCATTTCAATCGCGCAACATTCAAAGACCTTTTCGATTGATAATTTTTTTACATATAATAAATCGGTACTCTGTAATTCCTGTTTTACTAGTATTGCTACCCCGCCTCTATGTGTATTTCTAGAGAAATGAGAAACCAATTTATAGTTCGCAATATTTAAGTTGTTCTCATGGCCGTTTTTTAAGAAAGTTTCCGTCAAACAAATCACATCTGGTTGCCTTTTTTCCTCTTGTAGTTTTGATAGTGCCACTTCTAGTAGTTCTTTCTTAGATAATATTGTTACGAACCACGGAACCCCGTACGGAAAAATGGAACCCCAATTGTCGAAGACGTCTTTAATCGTTTTATTGCACTACTGTATTCCGGGCGAATGACCTTCGTTCCTTTGTGTCTTGACCTTGATTCTAACTTTTATAACTGTGTTTTGTTAATTATCTGGATTAGTGCAGAACTTTCTCGAAAACCCGCGAACTGAGTTCGGCCACCTATAAAAGGACGCGAATTGGTCGTCGTGACGGATTCCAGTTCGGGATACCAGTTCGGAACGTTAGTGTTAGTGTGTAGTAGTATTGTACCACCTTGTGAGTGAAATAAAGTACCCTTCGGCAACATCAATGGTATCCTTTACGAACCCACCCACTAGTAGGACGTAACAATATGCTTGCAATATTTTGATGCATTAAATAAAAACATCGAGTCTCATTTAATTTAGGGTCGAAAAAAAGTTGAATTATTTAATTTGGAAGTATTATTTATTCCATTTGATCCATTGTCATTTGATTTATTTATTATAGGAAAATAGTATGGAATTGTGCCCTTTTTTTGTTATTCTTACTTGGTGTGCTATTATTTTTATTAATATTATTTTTAAAGTAGTAATCAATTGTACCTTTATTGTATTGATATTTTTTTCCGCCTTCAGTTCCCGTATTCCGTGCTCTAAACAATTTTACAGTTTCCAAAAAAATTTTAATATATTTCTTCTCATAGTCAATGGAATCTATAGAAGAGTTTAACTTACTACATAGGTAATACTGAAAATCGTCTAATGTATAATAATGTCTCGCCAGTGTGTATACTCATACTATGCTTTTTTAGGCCATATTTTTGAGTAAACGCTTTGCTACAGACGGTACAGGAGTATTGTTTCTCGCCAGTGCGTATTCTATGACGTTTAAGATCATTTAAGTCTACTGTTTTATAATAACATTTATCTTCGATACGTTGTTTCTTACGTGTCGGATTAGACTTATGTAATAGTACGTTTTTCGAAGTTATTCTATGTTTCGGCTCTTCCAAACCATTTCGATGATCTTGTTGTTTCACTGCAGGAGGCATTGTATTTTTTAATTGTGTACCTTAAAAAATACAATATTTTCAGACAGTTACAATTAGTTTTGTGATGTGGGTTTCATGGAAACATTCTAAAGACAACACTAGGTAACAACTGAGACTTGAAAACAAATATTCATTCGGCTTCATACTTTTTATATCCTGAGAGTTGTATTAGATACTTTGTTCCCAAAGTGGTCCAGGTGAACCCCCAGGGTTCCACGGGAGACTCGACGGGGGTTTACGTTGGCGTGACAAAAAATCAATTAATTAATTAACTAATCAATTCTCACATATTTTTTTTCGAAAGCTATTAATTAATTTAATCTCTATATAATCTAAACTCAGCCGAACACTTTCCGTATTTAGATCTAATCTTCACATTTTTATCGAGTTTGTTTTGGGAATATGGTAGAAATGTATCTGCAGGGGGTCCACCGGAACCAGCTAAATTTTGAAAGTGGTCTATGAGAAAAAAGTCTGGGAACCTCTGTATTAGATGGTAGCACCGTCATTCAGAGTCATCCAACTGTGATGTCATGAATGATTCATTGAGTTTCGGTTGCAGTGACCGGCAACGCGTCTCTGACGTCCCTAACACTATAAATGTGCGGCGGGCGTGATCACCAACTTTTTACAAATGCAACTTTTCTATAATCTGTGTGCGTTGGAAGTCGTGGTTTCAGTAGCTTTTGTTTTGCATTAAAATTGAATTGACTTTGCTTATTTAGCTGTTGGGGAGTTATTTCAGGAAGACAATGAAAATCCCTCATCAGTGAGGACCTCTTAGCGGGGATCTATTAATGCAGGTATTGAACACAAACTCTAGGCAAGGAACTCTAGGAAAATACATGGGTCGTTTAGGCAATGTATGAAATGATATGAATATTATTCACCATTACATACTTTATCTAGGCACCTAATTTATATGTTTCCCAACTACTGTACAGAATACCTGCCGGTCCACCGGCAATGTATAAAGTTATTTTGGTATGTGTGGTCAACATTATTTTATTGAAGTTATACTTCTTTAGGCGCATTATGAAAAAATGATGAGAGTGAAATTTTAAGATTTGTAACACAAAAGTAACAGGATGAAGTTGCCCGCAAAAAGAAGCACGCGCATCACTGTGAAGTTGCCCGCAAAAAGATGCACGCGCATCACTTTTTTCATTCCCCAAACTGGTTTCATTTGAAAGGCAATAATGCGACGATGATTTGAGACCACTAAAATAATGCATTAGGAACAATTTCGATTTTCGACTTTTCCCATACAATTTTTTTTTGCGTAGTATCCACGCCGGGTGGACCCCTATAGAGATATAAAAACCATTTCTTACCATTAAGATCCTCGTCAGGTTCAAACGCTTCTGGTTCAGTACAATCTCCCTGCTCACTCTTGATTGCATCAACGTTGTTACTGCTGTCTTCAATTGGATTTTCCGACGCTACCGACAAAACATTTATAATAACACTCCTATTTTACTCATATTTTACGACTTATATTATATTATACAATGTGTCCCAATGCAAGGTGACCACCCGGCGTCTCTTGATTATTTGGACAAAACTTAACTACTTAAATTAAGACCTGTACTTTAATGGTATTCGTTGATAGTTTTGTCCAAGTAATCAATAGACGCCGGGCGGTCACTTCGCCCTGGGACACCCTGTATATCATGTATACCCTGTATACCCTGTGTATCTGTATATTGGACTAGGATTTAGTCGCTTCGGATTGTTAGGTATCTACTGCGTTTATAAAATTATTTCTTACCATTAAGTTCCTCATCAGGTTCAAACACTTCTG
This sequence comes from Thymelicus acteon, assembly GCA_951805285.1. Lineage (NCBI taxonomy): Eukaryota > Metazoa > Arthropoda > Insecta > Lepidoptera > Hesperiidae > Thymelicus > Thymelicus acteon. The sequence goes on along the minus strand of OX638238.1, from coordinate 11,020,401 downwards.
GTTCAGTACAATCTCCCTGCTCATCCTTGATCGCAATGCCTAGACAGGCATCAACATTGTTACTGCTGTCTTCCATTGGATTTTCTGACGCTACCGACAAAACATATTGAAGGGGTAAGTGTAAAAAGGGTCTAAGTAACAAAAACAATAATTCGAGATAAATGCGTTTGAAAGTCGAGACTTCATTTTCGTTATATTCTTAGTATTCAACTTTTTTGTGATTCCAAATTATATAAGATACCTTGGAATTGTCATAAATAAAGTATGTTTTTTATTATTATTACTGTGTATTAAGCAAATATTGTCAGTTTTGCAATTAAACCCAATAAAAATGCGCCACATCCGTGCGTTTTTCACGAAACAAGGATTTAAATAACATTATGTTATATTAAATTTTCCACTATAAAACCTATGTCATAACATTGAGAATCGAAAGACGAATTCAACAATACCGATAACTCTATTTCAGTAATTTCATCTTTAAATAATTTTTAAGTTGGCAACCCTTTTTATGTATGTTTTACGTTAAGGGGAATGGGGAATCCCTCAACAGTTACAGTAAGCTACTCTACATTTTTTCAATCGCTGCAGACTCTGTTGTAAAACATAGAGTCGTTTTAGAGAATATTTCGCTCTCTCTCCCACTTGTGGTTCTTACGGGAGGGCGCAGCGTTGCGCGTTATTGGTATCGAAAAGCGGTATCTATAGTGTATAATTTGGTTCATATTATTTGAGTAAATAATTAAATGCAAAGAAAATATGACTAAAAACAATATTTTAAAATATAAATATTCTTTATTTTTGTAAAATTATTGTTTAATCGTGTCGACGGTTCTAACACTCACACCAGTTCACACCACATATTGCTGTTGCTGCAGTGACGTCACGAGGGTGGCAGAAATTTATTTTTTTATTGATAATGGCGTTGCGCCCGCGCAACATGCTCAACTTGAGTCCTACAACTCGATATGTGTTTTGTAATTTGACTGATAATAAATTTTTTTTTTATTTAGGTGTGTTTGATGTACATAAATTGATCTTTAAGTTCATTTTTTGATAAATAAACGCATTTGATTGATATTTTATATTTTTTGACATAATATACCGATTTTGAGTATACATATACCGAAATTTGTGGGCAACTCTACCGATTTCGCACTCTGACGTTCGAGACCACTGTTTTAGAGGCACGTCGTCATTAGTCAGCTGTTTCGTTGTTATCTATATCTGAATATAATAATAAATCCATAACCTATACAGATTGAAAATTTTAAATTGTAGCTGCATAAATTACCTAATCACTCTTATACAGTGGAATCTTTATAACTCGAATCTCGTTAAGTCGTTATCCTTGTGGAGTGGTGATGGCTTTAGTGGCACCAGCCTTGTATAAAGTTAAAGCTCAGGATAGAACAGTGCATCGCTGGCACGTTGATCAACTCCATAAAAAAATATAGGGGAAAATGGGGAGTAATTTGTGTTTGTGCAGTGTCTGTCTACGTGTGCATAGCTTGCATTTAATAATCCTTCTATGTCTATCTATATGCTATTACTGAGCTAGTGATGTACTACAATTTTCTTCGTCTGCGGAAAAATCATCGAAAACATTTCATCGAATTACAATTCGCCGAACACAATACATCGAAAAAACATTTCGTCGAATTACAAAACGTAGAACAACCAAGTCATCGATTGACATTTCTTCGAATAGCATTACGTAGAACAACCATTTAATCGCATGACAATTAACCGAATTACATTTCGTCGAATGTCATTTCATCGAATGTCATTTCATCGAATATCATTTCATCGAATGTCATTTCATCGAATATTATTTCATCGAATGTCATTTCATCGAATGTCATTTCATCGAATGACAATTCCTCGAATTGCAATTTTTCTTGTTTAAAAGATTTAAAGATTTTATTATAAACAGAAACAATTTAATGCTTTTTATAACTTTTTTGCATTTCTTATTTTTTGACCAATAACAATTTAACATTTTTATGTACATAAAAATTTTAGTTTTACTTTCATCCTTGAATCATTTTTTTTCAAAACGTTTACGTTAGTGACAGAAACGAATATCTGCAAAACCGACTCCACGTAGTCTTGTTTGCCCTACCCCTAGAGTGTAATGTAAACCCGCGTAGGCGCGGAGGGGCGAGGCGGCCCGCGAGCTAAGGAGCAGGTGGTTGTAATGCTCGCCGCAGCAACTGAGGCTGGCCGGCACAGCCGGCCAGCAAGCCGAAGCTGCGGTGGTGAGCATTAAAAGCATCTGCGACGATAAGCTCGCGTGGGACCGCCGGAGCCCCGCAGTGCCGGAGCCGTGACAGAAACTGTGCTTGTTGCATGTTGCATGCTGCTTATGTCTTAGTGCTGCCTTTCAAGGATGTGTGACGTTTGAAATAGTAAATAAATATTTATTAATGATCATATGAAAATTATATCATTCGATTCGGCCAGTTGTGATTCGATATATTGTCATTCGATATATTGTCATTCGATATATTATCATTCGATATATTGTCATTCGATATATTGTCATTCGATATATTGTAATTCGATATATTGTAATTCGATATATTGTCATTCGATGAACGGTCATTCGATGAAATGACATTCGATTAATTGTTTTCGATGAAATGTTAATTCGATTAAATGTGTTTTCGATGAAATGATCATTCGATTAATTGTGATTTCGATGAAATGTCGGTTCGATTAATTGTAATTCGATGAAATGTGTTCGATGAAATGTAATTCGATGAAATGTTTTCGATGATTTTTCCGCAAATCCCGAGCGTCTGCGGAAAAATCATCGAAAACATTTCATAGAATTACAATTCGCCGAACACAATACATCGAAAAAACATTTCGTCGAATTACAAAACGTAGAACAACCAAGTCATCGATTGACATTTCTTCGAATAGCATTACGTAGAACAACCATTTAATCGCATGACAATTAATCGAATTACGTTTCGTCGAATGTCATTTCATCGAATATCATTTCATCGAATGTCATTTCATCGAATGTCATTTCATCGAATGTCATTTCATCGAATGTCATTTCATCGAATGTCATTTCATCGAATGGCAATTCATCAAATGGACTGCCATTTGATGAACTGTCGTCGAATGGCAGTTCATCGAATGACATTTCCTCGAATTGCAATTTTTCTTGTTTAAAAGATTTAAAGATTTTATTATAAACAGAAACAATTTTATGCTTTTTTATAACTTTTTTGTATTTCTTATTTTTTGATCAATAACAATTTAAGATTTTTCCATACATAAAAATTTTAGTTTACTTTCTTCCTTGAATCATTTTTTTTTCACAACGTTTACGTTACTGACAGAAACGAATCGCTGCAAAACCGACTCCACGTAGTCTTGTTTGCCCTACCCCTAGAGTGTAATGTAAACCCGCGTAGGCGCGGAGGGGCGAGGCGGCCCGCGAGCTAAGGAGCAGGTGGTTTTAATGCTCGCCGCAGCAGCTGAGGCTGGCCGGCACAGCCGGCCAGCAAGCCGAAGCTGCGGTGGTGAGCATTAAAAGCATCTGTGACGATAAGCTCGCGTGGGACCGCCGGAGCCGTGACAGAAACTGTGCTTGCTGCATTTTGCATGCTGCTTACGTCTTAGTGCTGCCTTTCAATGATGTGTGCCGTTTGAAATAATAAAATATATTTTTTTATTAATGATCATATGAAAATTATATCATTCGATTCCATCGATCTATAATCTGCCTAGATTCCCGATAGGCGCTTCACAAATGGCCACAAAAGTTAGACCATGAAAAATTGTGTGGTCTTATTTCAAATTCATCAAATCAAATCTTAAATCTTGCGCATAAGGTTGAACTTGTTATGATTGATGTTGATCAGCTAGCTACAGCCGTAAAAAATTGCTTTTTGTGCATGGTTTTGTGAATACAAATAGAAGTTTGAAATTGTTCTAACGTATTTTTATTTCAACCAGATGTGCATAAACACAGTTCTCGGACAGTTTTCAAGCCTATTTTTGTATGGGATTGTGTATTTAGTGTTCGAAGTTCGATTCGACCAATTGTGATTCGATATATTGTCATTCGATATATTGTCATTCGATATATTGTCATTCGATATATTGTCGTTCGATATAATGTAATTCGATATATTGTCATTCGATGAACTGTCATTCGATGAAATGACATTCGATTAATTGTTTTCGATGAAATGTTAATTCGATTAATTGTGTTTTCGATGAAATGATCATTCGATTAATTGTGATTTCGATGAAATGTCAATTCGATTAATTGTAATTCGATGAAATGTGTTCGATGAAATGTAATTCGATAAAATGTTTTCGATGTTTTTTCCGCAAATCAGTACCGAGACGTGGTCTCCATTCAAGGACCTTTCTTCCCCAACTTCAATGGTTAATTTAAGTATATGTTTAAAATACTTAGATCCACCTTACTATCCCATAATTTAGTAGGTATTTTGTCTGTCTGTATAGCCAACTGCTGTAGTTTGCGACAGTTGTCCAGCCGAGCCACACATAAATAGCATACTGTCTTGGGCCTGTCATCATTTCTGTCAAACTGAAAAGTGGAAGAATAATTTATTACAATCATTTTTACTTTCAGTAGCCGCTTGAAACCAAGCTGCTATATTTATATTGCATCTAAAGAATAAATTGAATTTATTGTGTGATAATAATTATTGCTGAAACTGCAGAAATGTGACTTAAAAGAGGTTTCTACTCGTACCAGTCTGACCACACTGTAAAAGTACTCACTGAATTAATACTCAAGGTGTTTTTATGTTACTAGTCAACAAACGCACAGACGAGCACCCGATGGTGTGACCACTGGCCACCGTCACCCAGGGACATCAATAACACCAACAACATCACCGATGCGTTGCCCACCAAGAGAGACGGAAGAAAGAAGGATACCGTCGATTTTAAGTGGAAGACAGAGATCTTTTGTATCCAGTGAGCAATATTATAAGATTTATTAGCATGTTGTGTTATGCATCACTTACCGGTATATCGGTCAATTTTTCGTAGATATCTTGCAGTGGTGTATTCCTTATCTTATACATTTTTACATTACCTGTTAGGCACACTTTACACACAGGTGTGTTTTCCATTGTAAATAAGTATTAGAATTAATTAATCCGCAATCGAACGATTGCAGATTCACAAATTATTTTATTTTAGGGATGTTCGATCCGGATCGATACTGTGATCGATACTTGTGTGGATCGATACAACAGTGTTGCCAATCATTGAGATACATACATAGAGGAGACATCTCAAACAAAATGTGTGTTCCACCGCCGGCTTGCCCTCCGTTCTCTTTTCAAATTAGAAGCCTCGTTTGCACACTTGCCATAAAGTAACTTTGTATATGACACTTGCCGAACCAAGACGGCAACCTAAGCAAGCTTATATATTCCATTAACACGCTAGTGGCTTGCCAAGTTCAAACGCTCCTTATGATTTTTTATTCCAAAATGGCGGGAACATTGCATAATAATTTAATTTAATTCGCTTTAGTTCGTTTAAGTTAATATTTTGTTTTCTTACCGATGATAAAGTGATACCATTATCTTTTTTGTTTTTTGTCGTGCAATTGTGATACGTTCTTATTACGCACGACGGCATTTTTTCAGTTTTTTCATAAACAATTTTGGCATGCGGCTGCAATGAGCGCAGCAGAGTGACAGCCGAGTGACAGAATGAAATGCAGCCGGCCGGCTGCAATGCACACCCCCGAACCCAATGTTCGCGGTGTCTGTTCTATACGCTAGTAATACTAGTTCAATGTTGCCAATGAAAATTTTTGGAAGGCCGTGAACATTGGAACGTGTACATGGAAAAAGATCAACTGTGGGCCGTGTCCACAGCTGCCAATATATTATGCTATCCAATTATGCCAATATATACCATCGGTTCAGCGCTCGGACTAAAAAAAAAAAAGGTCGTCGGCAGTGAATTTGATGTCCATAAAACAAGGAACACTTTTCATATTAGCCTATTGGCGCTGTTTTAAGGGTTTTAACATTAGTTAAACGTCTGCAAAAATAATAAATAACAAAAAGATCGTAGAATTTGCGAAAAGCCGTAGAATTTGCTACGGCCCTAGGGTTCGGGCCATAGGCCGTAGATTTTGTGATTTTTTGGCCTGAAAGCCGTAGAACACGGTAATTGCCGTAGCATTGGCAACATTGCGATACAATGGCATACGATCCGCTCGATATTTGTATCGATACAATGGCATTCGATCCACTGGTGGATCGATACACATGCAGGGTGGATCGGATCGGATCGGATCAGAATTATTATGGAACTGAGGTAGATTTCTTTAGATCAGTGGTTGGCGCATCATATTACACGAACAAGAAGGCTTCCACACATTTTTAAGCAATATTTGTCTGAATCTTTGGTGGATAGAATGTCTGATCCATTATTTAAAGTACTGGTCAGCTAGAAAAGTTTACTACTTTATTTATTAACATATTTCTTTCTTTTTTCTCTTTTTTGGCCGACAACGCTTTGGTCGCTGACATCCATTGGCCGCGATACCCATTTACAGGTATATTTAAAAATTATATGAATCGATATTTGGACTGTTAATTACACTGGGATATTCATGACGATTCGGAGTCGATACTCCGATGTATATAAAATACCCGTATCAAACATTCCTATTTAAAAATTTACTTTTTTTTTCTTCTGTCTTTCTTGGAGGGCAACGCAACAGTGATGCTTTTGGTGTTGTTGATATCCATGAGCGACGATAACCACTTACCATTAGGTGGATCGTCAGCTCATTTGCCGGCTATTTCTATCAAAAAAAAAACATTCAATACTGGATCGATCCAGAGTATCGTACCAAATCACTTGGATCGATACCTGGATCAATACACCTCTATACGATCCGTATCGATCCAGAGTATCGATACAAGGCACCTGGATCGAACATCCCTATTTTATTTAATTCATAAATTTAGAAAACGATACAAAGTCAACAAACAAAAGTCAAAACAAACGAACCACAGAGTACTTACGAATGAAACGGCGTCGTGCCACAGAATCAATTCAATTTATTGCAATCTATATTTTATCAAAAAAGTAAGTTTTTTTTTAATAAGCTTCCTTATTTTGGACGAGAATCTTTCAGCCAAACATTAGGTTTACGTTTTGATAATATTTTGCCTATTAATGATTATTTTATAAGTATCAGAAAATAGCAATAATTGGGATGTAAATTACAATCAGTAAAGTAAAAAGTTGCCTCACAGGTCAGATCCAAGCAAAGCTAGTACCAAGCAAGAGAGATGAGAAAAAAATAACATTCCAGTAAGGAACCCATAAGTTATTTAATCTGTGCAAGGAATTCTTCATTAATTTCATTATGTATATTCCATGCATTTGTTCACTAGACTTTGTATGAAATTGACTACCAGAAAATTTTATACTCGATAATGCCTTTTTAGGGTTCCGTAGCCGAATGGCAAAAAACGGAACCCTTATGGATTCGTCATGTCTGTCCGTCCGTATGTCACAGCCACTTTTTTCCGAAACTATAAGAGCTATACCATTGAAACTTGGTCAGTAGATGTATTCTGTGAACCGCATTAAGATTTTCACACAAAAATAGAAAAAAAACAATAAATTTTGGGGGTTCCCCATACTTAGAACTGAAACTCAAAAATGTTTTTTTCATCAAACCCATACGTGTAGGGTATCTATGGATAGGTCTTCAAAAATAATATTGAGGTTTCTAATATCATTTTTTTCTAAACTGAATAGTTTGCGCGAGAGACACTTCCAAAGTGGTAAAATGTGTGTCCCCCCCCTGTAACTTCTAAAATAAGGGAATCATAAAACTAAAAAAAATATATGATGTACATTACCAAGCAAACTTCCAACGAAAATTGGTTTGAATGAGATCTAGTAAGTAGTTTTTTTTTTAATACGTCATAAATCGTAAACCGCAAAAAACAAAGTTACAACGAACTACAAGAACTTTTATATTATGTTACTTGCTGCTACGGAACCCTTCATGGGCGAATCCGTCTCGCACTTGGCCGCTTTTTAATAAAGCTTTTTTGTCTCATACTCATTGAATAAAATTGTGAACGCCTGCACTTGGGGACCCCCTTGATAGAAATTTTTGGAATAACTCCCAAGTTGGGTTGGGCGGTAAAGCGTCTGTCCATTTGTTAATATCCCATCCAAAAGATTGCGACGCCAGCGACCTCTTGCGGTGATCATGTAGTCTTCTGTAGCTCGAGCACGAATATTTGCGAGAAAGTATTCGTATGGTTAACGTAAGCAATTACGATTAACGGCCGATCTCAATAATGTACTAACAGATGGAAGACTGTGGATAGGGCTACCATTAGTATGTTATCTGTCATACTTGTCAATTTTTCAGACGCAAAAATTGACAAGTATGACAGATAACATACTAATGGTAGCCCTATCCACAGTCTTCCATCTGATAGTACATTATTGAGACCGGCCGTAAGTAAGCGATTACTTATTAGTGTCAACATAAAAAGTAAAATAAACAAATCTTATCAAAATGTAATTTATTTTATAGAAATATGTTACAATCAGAGAATACATCTGTGGTGGGAAAGGTGGGATTGAAGTCAAGCATTGACCATGGAGTATTAAGGTAGAACGAGGGCCATCTCATATGAAGGGAAAGTTGAAAAAGCGTCCAGCTGTTTACAGAAAATAGAGGTTCCAATAATGGCCATTCCAGAATGGCACTAGTGTGTGACAAATAGATATATGAACATGGCTGTTGTAGACGGAGTGAAGTTTGCTGAGCTATACCACCCGTAATGAATGGCGCTAGTGTCCGCCAAATAGATATATGAACATAGCTGTTGTAGACGGCACCGCAGCGCCACCCGTAATTGGACGCGTTTTTACGGACACTTTTCATACACAGATATAGCCTTTCTTCTCTATCTTCCATGGCATTGATTGAACTAAACTCAGGCCAAACGTACCAGCGTTAATTTACATAATATACAAATATTATTAAACGATTAACCGCCCTCGCTTTGCTTCGGTTTTCTTATTTTTTACACCTTGGTTTACATTATTGGAGTTTTATTAAGGATCCCTAATTTTTTTGAAAATATAATATAGCCTATGTTACTCGGGGATAGTGTAGCTTCCTAACAGTGAAAGAATTGTTCAAATCGGTTCAGTAGTTTTGGAGCCTATTCAATGCAAACAAAAAATCAAATCTTTCCTCTTTATATATTAGTATAGATAACAAACATTGAAACATTAGAAACTAATTGAAAAAGTTCTCAAGTTGTGATATAGGCAAGTCCCCCAGTGTCCGTTCATATCGATCCGCTCGAATTACATTTAGCTTAGTGTTGCTTAACAACGCCATCTACTGAAGTAGCTTTAGTGCTGCTACTGGCCAATAGATGTCAGGAAGAGTCTATTGTAGCAGTTTTTTATTGCCTGAAAACACGGATAAAACGGCATTTTCTAAAAATGAATCCTAGCTAGATCGATTTATCGCCCCTGAAACCCCCTGCATCATGAAAATCGTTGGCGTCGTTACCGAGACTCAAAAATATATATACAAGAATTGCTTGTTTAAAGATATTAGATAATGCCTTATAAAAAGGAGAATGCCCATTTTGTATGGAGAAATGTACTGACATTAATATTTTTGTGTCCTGATGAAAATACCTTTATTTGATTACGCTATCTTAATAAATTACACAAACCAAATTTAGTAAATTTTTATCGTAGGAGTTACGAGATTTTCAACAAAATTATTTTGTATTTAGGTTATAGTAGACACAGCAATATAGACTCTATGCAGGCGCATTAAAATCGTATACGTTTAAGTTTCAGATTCATTTGACAGTCCCCAAACGCCATCTATATTTTAATGTAATAATTATCAAATTCATTTGACAGTCCCCTAACACCATCTAGTTTGTTGTGTAGTAGTCATAATCGAATCAACGCAAACTATTGGACCGAAGGATCTTAAAAGATCCCTGATTGGCTCTAATTCCAATATAAATGGCCGAATGTTTTTGTGTTGTAAAAAGGAAGTAAAGTTACTTATTAATTTAAGAAAATTAAGCCCAAGAAGGATTTTTTAGGAAATACGGTAAAATACATAAAATATTTTAGTTTAATTTTTTGTACAAAAATCATTGTGACACAATTATTTTTTTTGAGAGTACTGGCTATGGGCATTCTCCTTTGTAAATGAGAAAAACAACCATAATTCGATATCCCAAAACTCATTTTAAAATGCAATAAATATGCGCTCCTCCGAGCCAATCTGAACGGACACTAACTTCTGTTTTGAAATTATTCGAACGATCACGGACCTAAAAAAAAGACGGAAGTAATCCTAAAAACTAATTCAGTGAAGCACCCATAGTAATACCAACTCTCTATTCGTACAAGTACACACACACACACATTGACACCATACTGCTTCAATCGCGAATCAAAAATTACGCAACATGGTAAGCGGGCGGCCATTGCTATGCTTCACTCTCGATTACACGAGGTTACGTCCGTCTTTTTTTCAGGTCCGTGCGAAAGATATACAAAACCGACTAAACATATTTTAAGGATATAGTTCTCTCTGTAATCCTAAGCAACCAGTGCGTAGTGATCTTTTATTGCACCGGTGTGCTAACTCCGTGCAATAATAGACTACTTACATCACTAATCACTATGTATAACACAGTGCACACATAAAACCGCAATTAAATCACGTTTTTCGTGACCAAAGTAATCCTTTTTGACACTGCGAAGATTTGTGACTTAAATTGTCTATTTTAAAAGAAATTAGTGCAATGATAGGACACTCTGTCTTCATACATTTTCGCACCGGGTAAAAAAGGGCTATTTAAAATAAGGAAAAGCGTGACCTAAATTAAGTTTTTAAGTCACAGTGTGTTATAAAAACTACCAATATCCGGTTATTCATATCGTATTTTCCTCCATACTCATCATTAAATATTCGAAGATCTATATCTAGCAAACTTACATTCTACATTCGATTATAAAACGCATTATAACACCTAACAATAACACTGTTGTAACTTCATAAAATAAATATTACACACATACATATTTACACACAAATAGTAACATATTATTTCAAGTCTTTTTAGGGTTCCGTAGTCAAAATGGAACCCCTATAATTTCGTCATGTAAGTCCGTCCGTGCTTCAGTCTAAATAATCTAAATTTTACTAACCAAAAATAACCGACTTCAAAATTACTCAAAAACTACTTGTCAGATCTCGTTCAAATTTATGTGGGATTACGTGACAAGCACCTGCTTACGATTAAAGAATCATCGAAATCGGTTGGCGTGATATTTAGTTTATTCGTCCATTTGTCGCGCACATACTTAATGCAATTAAAAGACTTATATGGTTTTCTCATGGATGCCATTGTCAGATCTCAATAAAATTTAAGTGGGCCCACATGACAAGCACCAGCTTTCGTTTAGAATAACAATCATCAAAATCGGTTCACCCAGTTGAAAGTTCTGAGGTAACAAACATAAAAAAAATACAGTCAAATTGAGAACCTCCTCCTTTTTTTGAAGTCGGTTAAAAAAATTAAATTGTAACTGATCGAGGTCTGTAAATGGAAGATATTCGAGATAACTATTACTAGGGGTATTTATTAAGGCAATAGATCACATAACAATGAGTTTCAGGATTTTTGACTATTTGTCTGTGCGTTTGTTCCAGCTAATCCCGGAAACGGCTTAACCAATTTGAAGCGGTTTTCACTAATATCTTGTAGTAAAATTTGGCTAGCATTGAGTGTTTGTTTTACTTCAATCGGTGCATTAACAAAAAAAAATAATGTCTTTTAAAGTATACCATACATCCATTTCGGGCTGTTTGTGTATTAAGTTTTTTCCAAATTTCCCGAATTTGGAATAAATGTTAAACACAACTTGCAGGAGTTTATAAAATGTATAAAATTGTGTATTTTATTATAATTAAGTATGTCTATGAAACGAAAAATTTAGAAAATTCTGGCAGTTAAATACAGGAAATTCAGCATCCTACAACATTATATTAATTCAAACACAACAATATAAGACTCAGTATCGACATAATTCGAGAATAGTTGTAGTGAGAACTATAGCAGGGTCGTATAGCCGATACAAATCTAAATAAACCATTAAAATCGTTTTCTAGGGTTTTCACCACAGACCTGTATACCTAGAGTAGATGAAGTATGTACCTCGAATTGTATGAAAACCAAGCGTGTCACTTTTTTTGACACAATGTTATGTCACTAGAAAATTTGAGTGATTGATATACCTCATCTTAGCAATACCAATACGAAATCGATTTCTTACCGATTCTCGATATCGATAACCGATTATGATCAGTCTGGTTGATTGTTATTGTATACGTATAGGTTAAAGTGCTGAATAAAACCAAATAAATAATTTTGTTTTGTTAATGTTTTGTTACTAAACATATATCATTGGGGTACGTTTGATTTAACTTGATTATTTATTTATTATAGACACAAATTATAAAATTTATTAAATTTTTATTAATATTAAAATTATAAACACGTTTCAAAAATATAAATAAATAGATCAATATCATATTTCTTTACTTATAAATTTTACGTAAAATAAATTAAAGAGAATTTAATCATTTATTTATTGAAATCAAAACCTTTATAATTTAATAATCAAAATAACAAAAATGTACCACCATTAATTTAGAAAGTAATAGGAATGTTGAATAATTTTATGATCCAGTTTTATTTTATATTCTATAATTTTACAAAGAGGGAAGTTTCGATTTTTTTTTATGGATAAACCGAAAAACTACTGGACCGATTCCAAAAATTCTTTCGATTGATGAAAAACAACTGGTCAAGAGCTTGTAAGGCCATGCGCAATGTAGGGTTCCATAGTTGATTGATTATTACTCGTTAACCTGTAGCCGTGATAGTTTTCCTTGAAAATTCACTGTTTATCCTATTATTGTGAATTTTTTGTCGAACTCCACCTTTTTACAGCTGGCAGGGGAGACGGAAACTTGACTGTAACCAAAATTATCACTTTTTTTAGTTTTTTTTTTTAGAAAATTAGCATTTTATAATTTTAGCTTGTTTTTCTTATTAGACTTATTAGTGAAAATGAAATTATTTCACTTATTAGTGAAATTGTTGTATTCTTATGACAGTAATGTTCTATAAATCGAACCCATAATATTTTTATAATATCTTTACAACGATACCCTACACTATTGGGTAGGCGAGAAAAAAAACCATCCCCATTTGAACTGTGATAAATAAATATTTTTAATATTTTATTCTACGACTTTGTAGTTTTAATAAATATCAATGCCAAATTACACTCAGTAAGTTGCAAATGGACGGACGGACGGACGGAAGGGCGAACAGACATGACGAAACTATAAAAAAAATACAGTTAGTTACCTTTGGAATAAAAGGGCAATGAACCTAACTGGCATACCTACAAGTCCGCCATTTTGAAAAAACCTCGATTCGGCGGCCAGTGATGAAACACGTGTCAATCGATAGACTAAATGATTATGATCAAAAAGTATTTAGTGATGAAATGTCGTAAGTGATATACTTTCTGAGATATTTGAGTTCAAAACCGAAGGAAAATAAAGTAGAAAAACTTCATTTCAATTTTTTGATAAAACATATGTTAATCGATAGGCTTAATGATTACGATTAAAAAGTATTCAGTGATGAATTGTCGTAAGTCATATACTTTCTGAGATAAAGAGTTCAAAACTGTAGAAAAATAACGCAAAAATATTTGGTTTCTGCGGACATTGATAAAACATGTGTCAATCGATAGGCTAAATGATTACAATTAAAAAGTATTCAGTGATGAAATGTTGTAAGTGATATACTTTCTGAGATATTCGAGTTCAAAAACGTAGAAAAATAACGCAAAATTACTTGGTTTCGGCGGACATTGATAAAACAATAAAAATTATCATTTACTTCTTTTGAATTTATTGGGTCAATAATGAAAAATACGTATATGTATTTGTGCTGCATGGGTACTTGATTTATTAATAACGGGTAGGTTTGAATTAAAAAAAAGCAAAGCAAACTACTAGATTGTTTTATAAATAATTTATTTGCCACCAGCGACTACAGCTTTGGCAACTCTAAACCAAAAGGTAAAATTCATTATTGGCTTCGTTTTCTATATCATCTCTGACAATTACTGAATCTAAAAATTCCGCTGGTGATAAAGGCAATGTTTCCTGGTGTCGAGCCCATGTCAAGAACCATATAACACACATTATATGGGTTCTTTTTTCCACTAAGCATGAGCAGTATCGAGCGTACCATCCCGCGATTTTATCTCTACCCTTAAGTTGTTTATTTGACGAATTTGTTTTATTTTTATAATACATAACTTAACTGAGGTAAGGGAAAAAGTGACCGGTACACTTCAATTGCTGTATCGCCATAAACAGTTCTTACCGTTTAAGACCAAAATTATGTTGATGCAGGCTCTGGTCATCCCTCACCTTGATTATGCTGATGTGTGTTGTACAGGTTTGTCAGAGGAACTTCTGAATAAATCGGAGCGCCTTCTTAATAACTATTAGATATATATTCGGCTTACGTAAGTATAACCATATTTCCCAGTTCCATTCCTAACTTAAATGGCTACCATTTGACACAGGCGAAACTACAGAATTCTTTCAATATTTTATACTATTTTGAATAATGTGTCATCTCCTGTTTATTTAAATGAAACCCATAGCACTGCTTATTTCGGGAATTCCTTCACAATACAGTTAATACTGTTCTGGAACTCCATGATTGTAGACATCGAAAAATCATAGACTACCAAAAGCTCCTTCAAGAATCACGTCCGGCAGCACTACCTGAAGCAATTAGAATGTCGTCGCCCGTGGTCTTCAACAAGATGTTATTTATACGTATTTATAAATATTTATATACTTAATATATAATATAATATGTATAATAAAAATAAAAAATAATTAACTACAAATGTTTTATTTTTGTACGGGTTTACACTCAAATATCTCAGAAAGCATATCACTTACGACATTTTATCACTTAATACTTTTTGATCGTAATCACTTACTCTATCGATTAACATCTGTTTTATCAATATCCGCCGAAAAAAAGTTTTTTACCTTATTTTTCTATGGTTTTGAACTCAAATATCTCAGAAAGTATACCACTTACGACATTTTATCACTGAATACTTTTTGATCATAATCATTTATTCTATCGATTGACACACGTTTCATCACTGGCCGCGGAATCGAGGTTTTTTCAAAATGGCGGACTTGTAGGTATGCCAGGCTCCATATAAAAATGTTGGAAGCCCTTTGTGTTACAACATATATATCTATGAGAATATATTTATTCGACGATTCTCAAAATCGATTAAAATCGAGACAAGACTGGATAAATGAAAAACACTATATACTATATTTGAGCGAAAAACTACAATATTGACAGTACCACGAAGTAAAGCGTTACTTAGCAACGGTTGATAGTAACGATTGTTGTATTTTCATTGCGTGTTCCAACAGAGAAGCCCTACAATTTTGAAACCAGAATGGGCAATGTATTGTATAGTATGTAGTACATATACTCAGTAAGTGCTTGTCATTGTAAAACGTGGTAAAAGCACAATAAACATTAAATTAATTTATTTTAAATAGATAGGAACACAATTTTATAACGAAATTAATTAGCGATGAAAGAAAATGTTTTCTTTATCTTTCCTAACTATATTTGTAGATTTTCTGCAGTTCATAACATTAAAATCAGGCATTTTTCGTTATTTCAGTTGACATCTGTTGCCAATAGCAATGAAAGGCCGACTAAATGACACGGCGCCTGATTAGGATTTCAAATCCTAGTTGTCCCACGTGAAATGTATGAACTTACCGCATCTACTCTAGGTATACGTCTGTGGTTTTCACCAACTGACATGAATTTGTACATCAAATGCGTTTTATTTAGATAAACCACTCATTAAGGCAAAATAGTACATTATGTTAAAGGTTTCAAATCGCTTCTTGGAAATAAGATTGTTATTGCAATTTGAATGATGACAGGGTTATATAAATTTGTTTCTTTCCATATTTACTCGGAATTTATAATTGTTATCGAACAATATGTATTTATTTAAGAATTCACAAATAGCTTATGAGTAATTTGTCTAAATATAATCTAAATTTTACTAACAAAAAATAACCGACTTCAAAGTCTCAAAAACTACTTTTCAGATCTCGTTCAAATTTATGTGGGACCACATGACAAGAACCTGCTTTCGATTAAAAAAAGAATCATCGAAATCGATTGGCGTGATATTGAGTTATTCGTCAATTTGTCGCGCACATCTTAACACGAATTTACGACTTATGTGGTTTTCTCATGGATGCCATTGTCAGATCTCAATAAAATTTTGGGACCACATGACAGCCACCAGCTTTCGATTAAAAAAACAATCATCAAAATCGGTTCACCCAGTCCAAAGTTCTGAGGTAACAAACATAAAAAAAAATACAGTCGAATTGAGAACCTCCTACTTTTTTTGAAGTCCGTTAAAAACGCATTTGGTGTACAAATTCATGTTAGTTGGTGAAAAACCCCATAAAACGATTTAGTGGTTTGTTTACACTTGTAACGGCTGCAAATCGACCGTCTTTCGAGCTGTACTCGTTGACATAAAGTGCGAGCAGGGCGAAGTATATTGCGCGCTCACTCGCACTTAGGTCCTAAGTTTTGCCCTGCTCATACCTCATACCTTATGTCGAGTGCAGCTAGATACTGCGGCTACTACAGTCTTGATTCGAGCAATTATATTTGCGAATTGCAGACACAAATTAGTTTTTATAACCTAAATTGGAGTGATTACCCAATTTACGTTGTTTCAAAATTAAATTAACAATTTTTTATCTTGAGTCCTTCTATGAATGGGCTTAGGATGCTAAGCGCATTTCCTCATGGCACTATTTATTACAGTCTAAGGCATGATACACACATTCGAATTGGCGAACGATAATGCCGAATCGAAGCTATAACTACATACTTATATTCAACTCGAGCCTATCAGGAAAGCCGAAAGGCACTCCGTGCGGCATTCTTATACATACGAGTCGCCTTACGGTCACGAACGAGTAAGCCGAGCAGTTTGTCGAACGTACCCCCCTTAATATTCGATTTTGCCGTCCGGCTTTCCGTAATCGAGCATGTGGGTAGCACGCCTAACCTTATAATTAACTTCATGTTAAGGCCCTATTCCTGCACCAATCACAGCACTATAGATCAACTGTATATCACGAGTACGCCTTGTAGAGCCGCAGTCTCGAGTCCGACAGAGCAGCCAGGATGGTATCACCATTGACGTGTCCTGCGCAGACATCCAACGCGGCTTCGGCCGCCGGCAGCGACATACTCCTGCTGCCATCTACCGGATGGAGGAGCAACGACGAGTCGCTCTCCGAATACGCTGCCACCCAACTAGAATCTGAACACTTAACGAACGCCGCTCGGGACATCACTGAGGAACGGGAAGACCCAAACATGTTCTGCACCAAATCAAACGACACCTCATTTGAGGCGTTCTTATTTAACTTGTACAGCGCCACCTTAGCTCGTTCACCGTTTCCGGGCCGGCAGGAGATCGCGACACGCTTCGACTCCTGGTCGTAGCACAGCGATACGAAAGGACCTCGCAACGGCAGCGGCTGAGGCTGCGAGTCGGCCGCTGTACTCCTCCATAGCCAGGCCGAATTGAGCTGACACGACAGCAGCCCGAACTCCGTCGACACCAGCGACACGCTCGGCGACATGTCACTCGGGGTCGATATCGTGCCCATCACCGCATTCGTGTTCCTCACGTCATACGTCATGATCAGTCCCCCCACTGCACCGATGTAGAAGTGGTTAGGTCTGGCGTGGTCCCACGCGCAAGACCACAGCGGCATCCCGCACTGAATGGACGTGGTGGGAGTCCCGCGCTCCACTATCTTTACCGCCCCGTCGAGACCGACGCTCATTAGCAAGTCCGTCGGCTGGGAGTACGCGACGTCCCTGATCGCCTTCGGATGCAGGGGAACGAACGACCCCAACTTGTAGTCGATGCAGCTGACCGGCCTCACGCCGTACCCCGGGAAGAGGGTGTTCGTCGTCTTTTGGGAGACGTAAAATTCGTAGGTGCGACAGTTGTATGCGAGAACCCTGCAGCCGCCGTCCCTCCACACCTCCAAGTTCTTGTCGAGGGAAAACCTCCAGTTCCGCCTGGGGTACGCCGTGTTCGCGGAGTTCGACGCGAGGGTCTTCCTCAACAGCTCAAGCTGAAGCGCCAACGAGCGTTGTTCCATCTTGGTAGTTTGCAGCTCCATCTCAATCTGATTCTTTTCCCTATGAATCGATTCCACCTGCTTCTGTAAAGCCGTCAGTTCAGTCGTATCGACAGCGACCAGTTTCTTTGCGTAGATGTACCTGATGTCTTTGAGGGACGCTTTAGATTTGCAGGTAGGACAGGACCGATCCTTAGTGTTTTTTCCGCGGATCCACCTCTCGACGCACTTGGATCCGAAGAGGTGGCCACATTTCAGGGCGACGAGCCGATGGTCTCCAGAATTTCCCCAGGAATCCAAGCAGATTGGACACGTTTCACCGTCGTTCGCTTCGGCATCGTATTCAGCATTATCTGGTATCGGAGTGCTTAACTTTCTCACTTTTGTTGGTGGCTCATTCGCGTCGGCTTCCTCGGTTTCTTCGGATGGTGAGTTCCGACTAGATTCCTCCGTCATATCTGTCACGCTGCTGTCACTGCTGTCCGAGTCGCTGTCCACCATCCTCTGTCGTTGGGCATTCCGCTGTTGCCAAAGAGTGTTAAGCCCCGGTCTGGTTAAGGTCAGGATGGTATAAAGACCTTGATCGGGTTCAGGACCTGTCGTAAAAACAATATCAGCTGTGCGCCGGTTAAAAGAAAATGGTCTTAATAAACTTAGGATGTCGTCAGGGTCGGAAGGTGATTCCAAATGTGGTTCCATAATATCCCCGCTTACCTGAAATAGAAAATATAAGTGTTAATTGATTTGGTACTCTACACAATTTATTACTAAAATAGCACTCGGTCTGCAGCTTTAGTATGTTACTAGCTGTTGCCCGCAGCTTCGCATACGGAAATTATGTTTTACCATATTTGTACCTCTTGCAGTAAAATTGACAAAACGGTGAATTTATATTGAAGTACTTATCTTTGGTAATTTATGTACTGAAACTCACGATAAAATCACAGAGGATTCCTCCAGGAGCGGGTTTTGAAAATTAAGCAATATTCACATTAATTTGTATTTTTTTTCTTTTTTTTGCAAAATTTTGAAAAATAAAAAAATATAGGTTCCATTTGTTGCGAATTTGAAGTAAATCGGTTGATGTTTTAAAAATATTCCATACAAATTTTCATCCCGTTTCCCGGGGAAACCTTTTAATTTTCCGGGATAAAAAGTATCCTAAAATATGATCCGGAGTAACAGTAACAACTTTACCAATTTTCATCGAAATCCGTTCAGGGGTTTTCATGTAATGCCTGGACAGACAAACAGACAGACAGGCAGACAATAATTTAAAAAAAAAAATTTTGTGCTCTAACACGTTATTGAAGTGCCCCCTAATCAAAATTTAAAAAAAATATTCAATGTACAGAAAATTTGCCCCTTGAGTTTTATTATAGTAATAGATTTATTAAGAAACACATTTTGACGACCGCAAAGCTTATTTTGTTAATTTCCCAGTCTGAGAAGATATTTATAAAATATTTACAATTTCTTCTTAGTCCCAGTTGTCCATCTTTAGTCCATTTTTAAACAGTTCTATTTTGGGTCTATTAGTCAAAAGTATCAATACGTTCTTAATATCGGAATCGAAATAAAAGTATCAAATTGGTATAAGTATCGAAACACAAGTAGCGATATGCGTAAGTATCAAATATTCATGAAGATCATAATTATAGAAAGGCCAAATCATGTTACAGTTACAGGGGCACTTACTTTTATTTGTAAGATAATGTTTTTTTTTATATTAAATTAAAGAAAACAACAATAAAACATTAATGTTAAGCATAATCAATCAATATTTATTAAAGACGAGTAACCGCCCTCGCTTTGCTTCGGTTTTCTTATTTTTTACACCTTGGGTTACATTATTGGAGTTTTATTAAGGATCCCTAATTTTTTTGAAAATATAATATAGCCTATGTCACCCGGGGATAGTGTAGCTTTCCAACAGTGAAAGAATTTTTCAAATCGGTTAAGTAGTTTCAGAGCCTATTCAATGCAAACAAAAAATCAAATCTTTTCTCTTTATATATTAGTATAGATAACTTGGTTGCATCTGACTGCATTCCATTTTAAAGTAAATCGCTTGCTGAAATTGATTTGATCGATACTTGATGCAAAGTACTCATTAGAGTACAGAGTATCAATTAAAAGTATCGTAAAGTATGAGTAAGGTAACTAAGGTATCGGATTCAATATCATGTACCTACATAATTCCTCTTATCCTTATGTGTGAGAAATTTGCAATGTGTGGCTGGCAACAAATAAAAATAATGTATTTGTTATTTGAAATGTGACAAGTACAGAGTAGTGTACAAATAGAGAAAACATATTAGAGATGGTTTACTAAGAAGAGCATGTCTTCATTCAAGTAAATAAATAAAAACTTTATATTAAGGGCTTGTTTCACCATCTTCAAGTAGAGTCCTGAATAAGCTATTCGCCGGTTAAAGTGACGTTAAAGTGTCATTTTACATACACGAAATGTCAACTTAACCAACGAATAGCTTACTTCGGACTTACTTGAAGATTGTGAAACAAGTCCTATGTGTTCTAACTTCTACTACTTAATATAATTAAAGTTTGTCAATTTGGATATATGTATGTTTGTTACTGTTTTAGCAAAAACTTCTGAACAGATTTTCATGAAATTTTGCGCACTGGTAGACCATGGTCCGGAATAACATATGGGGTATTTGTTATCCCAGAAAATGCAGGCAATCCCGTGGGCAAAGCGCTAGTATTTCTTAAAGTATAGGTCACGGACATAAAAAAAGAACGGACGTAACCTTGTCTAAACGAGAGTGAAGCATAGCAATGACAGCTCGCTTACCATGTGTGCGTAATTTTGTAATTTTTGATTCGCGATGGTGTCAATGTCATAGCAGTATGGTGTCAATGTATGGGTGTGTGTATTTGTACAAATACAGAGTTGGTATTACTATGGGTGCTTCACTGAATTTGTTCTTGGGATTACGTCCGTCTTTTTTTTACGTCCGTGGTATAGGTATAAATAAATAATTTATTCAAGTTTTGAATGAATTTGATGTAGACTAGGTAGTACATTTCGTTTGTTTGGAAAAACGGGACTTTTTAGTTCTCGCTGGGGACAGCGGGACAGCGGGACAGACAGCCTGAAAACGGGACAATCCCGCTCGAAACGGGACGTATGGTCACCATACCCTAGCTGGAGTAACTTGAATTTGGTTCTAACCATATAAAGTCTTTGGGAAAAAAGACTTTACGCCGGCAAATAGTAGTTAACAACATTTCGCAACTAATTAACTTTCAAGGTATAATTAAAAATATATATTAAAGAATTCCTCTTGAGATTTGTTTTGAGTTTGACAAAGGAAAATTGACAATTCTTTAATCTCCAAATATTTAAAATTATTATGATTTACACATACCTTTGTCCAAAATAATAAGTTAAATCCATGTTGACAATATTGTCAGCAATATTAATACAAAATAATCTTCCAAATAATTATAAAAATTTTGTTTATCAATCACGAAATGGCAGAAAATTGTTAATGTTAAAAAATTAAAAAAGTCAAACTCAGTTAACTCAGTCTCAAACTGAAATACAGAACCACAGATAAATACACAGAGTACTTACATAAACACTATTGCATTTCAAGCAGGTCTGCAGTTTGACACCATGTTGGTAGCATTGAAATGAGTGTTTTAGAATTAAATATTAATAATTTTATTTCGGAATAACATTCCAATAAGATCATCATCTTATATATAAAATTCTCTTATATATAAAATTCTCGTGTCACGGTGCTAGAAGTTGAACTCCTCCGAAACGGCTTAACCGATTTTCGTGAATCTTTGCGTGCATATCGGCTAGGGTTGAGAATGGGACAAAATCTATTTTTCATGCCCCTACCCCTAAAATTTTTTTGACAGAACAACGTTTGCCCAGTCAGCTAGTTACCTATAGATTTAGCCACGGCGTGGCCGCACATGAGACAGAGAATTCACGTTTCTTTGAGGTTATTTTAAAAGAAGCACAAGCAGCCCAGAATATTGCCACCCACCATCGTACATAAAGTAATATACTTAAATTTACTACGATTTTCTGCTTAAAAAACAAACTGAAACTTTAAATCTTCAAACAGCCAACTCACTCTTCATTGTTTATCACAACTTACCATTATTTACACTTGTGACAAACAATTATATTATGTATAAAGTAAATGGCCACGGTGCAGGGGACAAAAAATAATATTTTTGTCTCTTTCTTTCAAGTAGATTTTGTAATTGGCGATCTCGCTCTGTCAAATGTATGGGAGAATCTACTGGTTCTAAATATATTAGTATAATGATAGGTATTGGTTACAATAAAATTTAGTTTTCTGTGTAGTGTTAGTATTGGACAGTAAAATTAAAACGCAACATCAAATTAGGTTCAATTACATTAAGCCAATCAAATTAAATGAATCAGACCAAAACTAAATTAAATTATAACATCCAATAAATTAATTTTAATTTAATTTATAAATAAAACAAGCAACTAACAGAACTATAAAGTATGTTAAAACTTTATTGTTTAGACGTCCCTATACCAGGATAAATTTATTTGCATGGTGTACTGACGTCTGTGACTAAAGGCAGGAATAACGTGCGAGTGAGAGGGAACGATAGGTTCCGTCATTTTAAAATCGTTTCTCTATTGGCGCGGCTTATATTCGTTTGCAAACGGGCAATGCAGAAAAGTTGCTTTGAAACACAGAGTACCTACACACTTCAGACACAAACTTGTTTATGTCTGAAGTTTGGCATAACTGCTATTTATTTATAAGTTTATTCGGTTGACAGCAGTGTCAAAAGAGCGACGAACCGAGGCGTAACGGGTCGTTCTAATCTCGTCTTTTTAACATAACTTAGAGCTTTTTTCAGTGACTGAATCGTCTTGAAAGTTAAATTTAGATGTATAAATAGTACGTGCTTAGTGATTTTGAGATACCTCAGCTGTGTTCAATGATTCGTAGGCGATTTATTTGATACATGTTTAATGGCGGTCTCAGACCCTATAAATGTCAATGTTCGTGTGTCGAGGGTGAAGATGTTTTAGTGTTGTTGGCTGTGGATTATATCGGTGTAGCTGTGATGAACGGGACCACGGGTTAGTACAGTAATGTAAATTCGAGTCGAGCAGCATTTAATGACGTTCGTTAATGTATGCCATTCATAAACCTATAATCAAGAGGTCTAACAAAAGTTTAGCAATAGCCTGTTACCTATAAACTTCCTCGTAACTGGTTACGTGTTTTGGAGATGATGGAATAGTTTTCTAGGACAGCATTAGTCAATATCGGTGTTTAGCGGGCCTGTTGACATTTGGAGGTGTTGCAAGTTGCAATCTCGGTGGATGTAGGTCAGGCTGCTGGGGTCAGCTGCGCGCGCAGTGACGTCACGCCGCCCCCCGGCTCCACCCCCAAACGTTCACTTTCGATAAACCATCCTGAAATAGTAAATGGGACAACCTAATTTTCTTCCAAGTACCAAAGTACCTGTAAAAAGAAGTCCTGAATTAAGCCAAACCAGGAATTCCAAGTTTAAATTCTCAGTGATTCGAAAATATATTCAGCCAGTACAGAAAAAAAATTAGGTCATTTTTATTTTTAAATTCAATTTTAGTCTTTCAAGTTAAACTGGGTATCTGTGTCAAAATGTTGTGTAAAGCGTCTTGTGACACTGTGTTGGGTTGTCAACAAATACACCTCTGTGCCTATGCAGTATTCAAAGAAATGTGTTACATACAATTAGGTAAGTGTTACGATGGAGTCCTCATATTAAAGCCTTGTCAGGGAGACTTAGTTCAGCTGCTTACTAGGTTAAAAAAGTAAGGCTCTTAACTGACATAGAAACAGAAAGATTACTTTTTTTAGCTACTTTTAGTGTTATGTCTTATGGTCTGTTGTTGTGGGGCTCAGCTGCAGATAATGAGTCTATATTTATTTTGCAGAACAACCACAGACTTGCATAAAGATCTCTTTAGGGCAATGAATATTCTAGCTGTAGTCTCACAATATATATTGGATAATATTATGTACGTTAAGAAATATGGTGATAGCATAATTTTCCTAAAAAACTGATTGTACCAAATTTTAAGCTTAGTAAAACTAGTGGCTCATTCAAGGGTAGATGTCATCGCTAGAAAGCAAACACATAGTAACCTGCAAAGATCAAATTGTTCATCAGAGCCGAAAAACTTTCTGATTTCTCAAAAAAAAAATCATAAATTCTCTGCTAAACAGAGAAAAATTTATAACTTCTCTACTAAATAGAGAATTTTTTTCGAAAGATCGAACAGTTTTTCGGCTTTGATGAACAATTTGATATTTGTGGGTTAGTACATGTTTTCTTTCTAGGGTCAATGTGTAAAAATATATAATAAAATCCTATTAGGATTAACAGAATGCTGTACTGTAAATTTAACATGTCACATCAAAGGGGTTGTCATAAAGAAAGCCTATTACAAACTTGATGAGTATTTAAATGACAAGACTGCTTGGACGTGAATTTCATTTTATATGAATTAATATTGTTTTAAGTAGTATTACTTGCAATTGCTGTCTGTGAGTAGGAAAAAATAACCTCAGTAGTTTCTTGCCGCTTCTCCCGGGAGAGATTTGTTGCAGTGATGGTGTAGAGTGACTTTCTGTAAACAAACCTAATTTAAATAGAAACATTTGACTTGTTTGAGTTTGATCACATCTACCTTTTTGTAAAGATAAGAATAAGAATACTTATGCCCCAACTTAAAGTCATTAATGGTTACTTTAATTGCCCGTTAGTATCAAATCACTATACAAATTCTGTACTATGGAGCGATTTAAGTAACCGTTAGTGACTTGTGAGTTGGGGTGTTAGTTTGTTGGTTATTATTCAAATCAAATCAAATCAAATGTTTTTATTCAAAATTGGTTTGGTTTACAAACACTTTTTGAAAGTCATGCAAGCTACGCCAATGCTTCAACAAGGCGCTACTGTGAGAGGGCCCGGGAGAAGAAGCAGCAAGAAACTACTGGGTTTGTTTTTTTCTGCTCACAGTTCTGTTACAGATAGCACTTATCATCTACTGCAATCTATATTCATAAAACTCATGTCCAAGCAGTCTTGTCTTTAAAATAATCATCTAATTTGTAATATCCTTTCGTCATAAAAATGCTTTTAATATGAGTTTTAAATTAAGGTAAGGCATTTATGTAAATTTTGATGGAATTTTATTATAAATCTTTACATATGTACTGTATTGAGGTTTGATTATTAAGTAGTTATTATTAGTTAAGCCCAATGCATACGTAACGAGTTTTTTCCCATACGGGATTCCGCTGCATATGCACTATCATATACATTTTCTATGAAACAATGTTTCCAAAATTTCAAGTCCTGTCCCATACGGGAAAAACCCGTTACGTATGCATTGGGCTTTAGTTAGCTATGTTGGTGATAGATTACTATCTTTGAAGTAGGCTGAACTCAGTTTACCCGAGATACAGAGGTATAACTGGCCACATCTAGTAATTCGCTCTGTAAATCTTATCTGAATGCCTTTTAAAGTCCACTGCTGGATGATCCATTTCCTAATTGGCTCTGGACATCGGCCTCCCTTAATAGGCTCCACACTGACCAGTCCTGGGCCCTATGATTTGGCCACTTGTTCAGTTTCACAGAATAAGAATTGTATTACAAGAACATCACAAAAGGATGTTATAGTGTGGCCAATTTAATATTTGTATTTTACTAATCTATCTATATAAATAAAAATGAATGTTGCTAAGCGCAAAACTCAAGAATGGCTCGACCAATTCGGCTATTTTTTTTGTATGTTCCTTAAGACACACGGAAGGTTTTAATAATAACAAAAACAAATTTAGACGGAACGAAGTCTGTCCGGGCAACTAGTGTAATATAAAATAAAATAAAATTGTAATTTTATTAATGTGACATTTATAAAATTTTGCAATGCCTAGAAGTGGCACATGTAAGATCGGTTAGAATACTGTAACCATCTTTATCCGCTACACTACATGATTGCAATAATTTTATTTGAATTTGTATTTAAAACAAAAATCTGAATAGGGCATCATTGTTTGATACATATGTATGAGTAATATGTCTGTGTGTGTCAGGGGCGGGCGGATCGTCGCGGTCGCGGTGATGCAGGGCGGGGCATGAGCCGGTTGCTGTGCTGCCTGCGCGCGCGCCGGGACGACATGGGCGCGGCGCTCTCGCACCCGCAGGTATACACCACCACACCACCACACCACCACACCACCACACCACCACACCACCAACCAAAAGCCATGAGCAAAGACTCAGAGTTGCTAGCTTCTCGAATCCTATAGGTCGGAATCTCGGAATACAATAGGAACCTATAGTGTTAGCTTTTTAACCGACTTCAAAAAAAGGAGGAGGTTCTCAATTCGACTGTATTTTTTTTGTTTGTTTGTTACCTCAGAACTTTGGACTGGGTGAACCGATTTTGATGTCTATTTTTTTAATCGAAGGTGTTTGTCATGTAGTCCCACATAAATTTGAGTGAGATCTGACAAGTAGTTTTTGAGTAATTTTGAAGTCGGTTATTTTTTGTTAGTAAAGTTTAGATTATGCATGATCCTTTCGATGTGATAAGCTTGTGCTTTGTGATGATGATGATGATGATGATGATAATGTTCGACAGGAGGGCGACGCGTGCGACGGTGGCGCCCCGACCGCGCCACCCACCATGGCCGACGTCATACGGTAAGTTAATTCGTATACACATAAGTATAATGTCTCTAAAATTTACAACAGACTAGCTGACCCGGCGAACTTCGTATCGCCTAACAAACTATTTTTTTTATAAATTAAAAGTAGTCCAAGTTACTCCTTTTTACATCGGCTATCTGCCAGTGAAAGTCCCGTCTAAATCGGACCAGCCATTTCAGAGATTAGCCGGAACAAACAGACATACAGACAAAAATTGTGAAAAATATTGTTTTGGTATATGTACCGTGCATACATCCAAATGCACTTAGTAAAAATGGTTATTTTAATATTACAAACAGACACTTCAATTTTATTTATTTGTATAGGTGTATAGATTTGATCTTGTGGTCACTTAAGTGATAAGAAATAAGCAGTTTAATAGTTCAGGGTTAGTAATAATGGAGACGTTAGGACGTTAGACGTTGGGGAGTACACGTTAATTTTTAACCGACTTCAAAAAAAGGAGGAGGTTCTCAATAGGAATGTTGACACTATCAGTAAATTAAAATAAATTTATGTTTAAAGTATAAAGGAAAACATTTAAAAACCTAAAATATTATTCTTTTGTCGAAATCAATCACAACAAATTAAATATAATTATTTTAAAATGTTAAAAATAGTACTCACCGTCACGTGACCTCAAACGCCATTTAGAGCTTATGACGTCATTGTTCGTATTTTATATGCAAGTGCAACTAACTTCAGTCGACAGATAGTATTGAATATCGGCTAGTGACGTCACGTGACGTTTTTGGTGGGAAATTTGAAAATGATTTTTATTGATCAATTTTTGTTTTTAAATTGAAGAATGATCTTCAATTTTTATAATATTTTTTTCGTGAATCTTAAGGTTCTATCTATTAAATCAAATTGAATCCTAAAATTAGTCAGCATCCCTATTCGACTGTATTTTTTTTTATGTTTGTTACCTCAGAACTTTGGACTGGGCGAACCGATTTTGATGATTGTTTTTTTAATCGAAAGCTGGTGGCTGTCATGTGGTCCCACATAAATTTTATTGAGATCTGACAATGGCATCCATGAAAAAACCACATAAGTCGTAAATTCGTGTTAAGATGTGCGCGACAAATTGACGAATAACTCAATATCACGCCAACCGATTTCGATGATTCTTTTTTTAATCAAAAGCAGGTGCTTGTCATTTGGTCCCACATAAATTTGAACGAGATCTGAAAAGTAGTTTTTGAGACTTTGAAGTCGGTTATTTTTTGTTAGTAAAATTTAGATTATTAAAGGATATTTTCTAAATGAATGAAAATTAAGTGTTCACATTACGCATGTTTCGAACACAATATGATATGGAATTATGGATCATACTTCTTCAAACATCAAGATATTCGATGTTATGGACTGTTTAAGAGCTATTCCTTAGTGGTATTTTCTATTTCAAATGTTGCGTTATATTAGGGACATCCTATATAATACACAAGTATTTTATGATAGGCCAGGGATGTTATAGACCAAATTCCTTCCGGAAGATAGCTCTTGGTAAGACGCAACCGATAGTTCTATCATGAAGCCTAGTGAATTCCTCTGTGGCACCGCAGTGTAGGCGGTAGCCTCCCAAACACGTAGAAAAAAATATTTTTAGTCTTCTCCTTCCGATTGAAACTTCGTCGAATATCTTGAAGACAAAAAAAAATATGTGCTGGGACACGTAGTAGAAGTGAAACTTCAACAAACAATTGGAATTTCCAAAAAAAATAATTCAATAAAAATTTGTTTAAAAAGTTATTTAAAAAAAAATATATTTAAAAACCAATGTTCAAAATTTATCATATACGAGTAACCGCCCTCGCTTTGCTTCGGTTTTCTTATTTTTTTACAACTTATTGGAGTTTTATTAAGGATCCCTAATTTTTTTGAAAATATAATATAAGTAGCCTATGTTACTCGGGGATAGTGTAGCTTCCCAACAGTGAAAGAATTTTTGAAATCGGTTCAGTAGTTTCAGAGCCTATTCAATGCAAACAAAAAATCAAATCTTTCCTCTATATATATTAGTATAGATATGCATAAATATATTTTTTTCTCTTCCTCCGCTGTTGCCACCTGTAATTCAAGAGCCTTGGCGGCACGGCATACCTAGGCATTTTGTTTTAACCATATTGATCTTGCCCTAACGAGCGACGCGTGATGTTGTTACAGCGAGCGCAAGAAAAAAGCCGGCGGCGCCGGGCTGGGCACGCTGCGGCGGCGGCTCGCGGCCGCGGCGCGCCGCCCGCGCGACTCGCGAGACTCCCGGCCTGACAGAGGTCGGTATTGCTACTATAGTTTGTCGGGTAAATGTGAAGACATGTCAGATTTTGATAATGGCAACACTCTTATTTGTAATAGTGTTAAATGACATTTGGAGCATGGAAGATAGAGTAGAAGGAAGGCCATCTCTGTATATGAAAAGTGTCCGCAAAAACGCATCCAATTACGGGTGGCGCTGCAGTGCGGTCCACTACAGCTATGTTCGAATATCTATTTATCAGACACTAGCGCCATTCATTACGGGTGTCATAACTCAGCAAACTTCACTCCGTCTACAACAGCCATGTTCATATATCTCTTTTTCACACACTAGCGCCATTCTGAAATGGCCGTTATTGGAACATCTATTTTCAGTAAACAGCTGAACACTTTCAACTTTCCCCTCATATAAGCGGGCCCTCCTTCTACCTTCTATACTCCATGGCTCCGACTTACTTTAGATAAGCGTGTTGCCCTATGTGATATTTTATTTAATGTTTATTTAACCGACTCACTATACTAGAATTGATTTTGATCAGCCCATGCAGTCGTGATGCAAAAACGTTACAAGTGAACGTTGCATTCTTGTTACCCCAGCACCACACCGTCGACATACGACATTAATAAAATTATTCCTGCTGATGCAACACCGTTGACATAGAAGTTTCACTTGCATTGTATGATGATGCTGATGCTGATGCTGATGATGATGATGATGTGTCGCAGGTTGCGAGCACGCGCGCTTCATCCGCTCGGTGGTGTCGTCGTGGAGCGTGGCGCAGGTGTTCCTGGTGTGCGAGCAGCTGGAGGCGGGCGCGGCGCTGCGCGACCTGGTCACGCAGGCGGAGCTGGCGCGCGAGCCGGCCGCCGCGCTGCACGCGGACCTCGCCGCCGCGTGGCGTGACAGGTGCGTGTGAACATAGGCTTTGCGAACTTTAGCGCATGTAAGGGGCCATCCATGAATTACGTCACACAAATTTTTTTTTATGCCTTAAGCAGGCAAACGAGCAGACGGGTCACCTGATGGTCAGTGATCACTGCCGGCCATGGATATTAGCAACATTAGGGGCGTCACCAATGCGTTGCCGGCCTCGAAGAAAACTTTCATGACTTTTTGACCCCTCCCCCGTCCTTGTTACAGTTGGTCACATTTGTGAGACCTCCCTAGTGTGACGTCACATATTATGAAATTTTACACCTAGAAATTATTAAATTAAAACAGCAGTTCCGAAATAAGTACCAATATTTGATTTTTAAATGTGACGTCACGAAATTGAGGACCCTTCCCACCCCTTGTCACACAATGTCACACTACATCGATCCCCCCCCGTGACGTAATTTATGGATGGCCCCTAAGACAGAGATGGCAACACGAACATGCTAACGTGTGACTGAGACATAATATACCGCGTATCGAGTATTGGCCAATTATGTTACTGCGCAGCCTTCTGCGGGAAGTTCAGACGTGCGTTCAGAAGTGCGTGTGCGTGCGTGCGTGCGTGCGTGCGTGCGTGCGTGCGTGCGTGCGTGCGTGCGTGCGTGCGTGCGTGCGTGCGTGTTTGTGTGTGAGTGTGTGTGTGTGAGTGTGTGTGTGTGTGAGTTTGTGTGTATGAATGAGAGAGGGTGGAACTAGTGACGCTTGTGCATTGACACGACTCGGTCATTTGCGCTAATACAGTGAAGATACGCCACTGTCTTTCAGTTATTCCGTCACTCACTTACCATCATATATATCACTTATCATCACGTGCCATCTTATAATATACGAGTAACCGCCCTCGCTTTGCTTCGGTTTTCTTATTTATTTACACCTTGAGTTACATTATTTGAGTTTTATTAAGGATCCTTATTTTTTTTTGAAAATATAATATAGCCTATGTTACTCGGGGATAGTGTAGCTTCCCAACAGTGAAAGAAGTTTTCAAATCGGTTCAGTAGTTTCGGAGCCTATTCAATGCAAACAAACAATCAAATCTTTCCTCTTTATATTAGTATAGATTACTGGCATTGATGTTATCGACACGTTTGTTAAGTATGTGTGTCATAAAACTAAGATACCATCAGGTGGGATTGTGGTCAAGCATTAACTTATTTGGGTAAAAAAAAATATTTTTTAACACGCGTTTGTTAGCTTGACCTGTATGTATGTATGTAAATAACAGAATCTTTCAACGCAATTTTCACTAATTTCAAGATGTCTGATCAGCTTGACAATTTGCAAT
This sequence comes from Thymelicus acteon, assembly GCA_951805285.1. NCBI lineage: Eukaryota > Metazoa > Arthropoda > Insecta > Lepidoptera > Hesperiidae > Thymelicus > Thymelicus acteon. The sequence continues at coordinate 10,988,763 of OX638238.1, read as the reverse complement.
ACAATACAATGATTTCATAGTTTCGGCTTGTTTTTTTTTTAGTTTTTAATAAACTATATATAGTATTTACTTTTAAAATGTAACAGCGACGATAAAAACACGTTCTCCCCAGGTGGTGGTGCGACGTGGAGCTGGTGGGCGCGGGCGGCTGGGCGGTGGCGGCGCACCGCGCGCTGCTCTCCGCGCGCTGCACCTACTTCCGCCAGCTGCTGGCCAGGCACTGCAGGTACACGCATATACACACACAGACACACACACACACGCACGCACGCACGCACGCACGCACGCACGCACCAATAAATGCCTGAGACATCTGTGACGTCATTGCACCGATCCGAGATTGTCGATTGTTTACTCTTATTCACTCATACTCACACAGACATTGGCGTTCGTGCGCAGCAACGCACGCTCACATACATGCGTACGTACGCTACTACATGGTACAGATACTTAAACTATGAGCAATGTTGAACTATGTTTTATTGACTTAAGCTTTTACTGGTTTTGGTTTACGCAACTAAACATCTAATGTATGTGTGTATATTTTTCAGTACGTCCCGCGTGCCGCTCGAGGGCGCGGGGGCGTCGCTGTCGCGGGAGGAGGCGGCGGCGCTCGTGTGGGCGCTGTACGCCGGCCCCAGCGCTGCGATGTGCACCGCTTGCGCCAGTGAGTACCGCTGCTAATATAAAAGCTGCAATATATTAAAATGTATTTATGTACGGACGCATCTTATTGTACCAATGTAGCAATAACTTTGTATTTGTAATGTAGCTGTATGTTTTTTGTTTGGTTCTTTTCAAATGTTTTTTTTTTATTGTGTTCTTTTTAAGTATATGTTTCTTGTAATTGTGTTTGTGGCCTCAGAAAAAAGTCAACTATATCGCTAGACGTCACGTCAGCTTCTCTCCTTCTATTATGATTTGTGTGTCATCAGTCATGGTAACTATGGTCCATCCATTTTATTTAATTCTTTACCTAGCCTAGCTCTCTAACTATAACCTAATATGTACTAGTTTTCATTAACTTACATGCCAAGAAGTGAGCCGACTTCTGTCGCTTCTTACGACATTCTAGTATGACTGTTTCACCAATGCGTTGCCAAGAAGCAAAAGAGAGAAGAAAACTTTCTCCCAAGTCGGAACACGACGAGTCGGCTTCTGTCGCCTCTTACTACACCCCAGCATGCCGGCATGGGATTGAATTCAGTAATGACGGTCCGTCTTGTCCACAGAGTGGGAGAGAGGCGTGGGCGTGGGCTCGGAGGCGGAGTTGGATATCATCAGTATAGAGAACTCTGCCAGTGAGTACTTAGGGATGTGTTATATCATTTTAGGACATGAACAAACTTTCCTTAGAATCGCCTTGAATGATTTTTGAGTCGTACATAAAAAAATGTCTTGATTTTGATTCATTAATAATTTTAATTCATTACATTTATTGAAGTTTTGTTTCAATACATCTATTATGGATATACAATTTAATCATTGACATAATAACCCTATTTTGCATTATATTTACGTCGGCCAATATATGAAATACATCGTACATTCATTTTGGTCCTTCGAGCCGGATATGAACCAGTGAACTATGGATCTATTATATCATCGTATATTACGTCTAGTGCGTTCATCACAGCAGCTAGTAACGCTAGTGACGTCATCAGGTCGCGCGAGCAGCAGCGGTGGCGGTGGTGGGGGCAGCACGGGTGGGGGGGCGCCGTGCTCGTGCGGGCGGGGGGCGGCGGCGCTGCGCCGGCTGGCCGCGCTGCTCGGGTTCGCGGTGGACTCGCTGCATCATGATATGCGATACCTGCTTGATTCTGGTCAGTTTAATATAATGCTAGTATAACGATACACGCTCATAGCCTCATAGGATTCCCTATGTCGTAGATGCCATGGACAAGACAAAGACAACAACACACACATACATGCATACATACAATCACACAGACATACGCATCGTCTTCTGGTATAGACGTCACATAAAGTTCATTATCGTCTTAGGAGAACATACAACTGGGATAGAATGTATCTTATGCCTGAATTAACTGGATTATTTGTTTATGTGTCTAGTTTCGTCCTAATTGATATGCAATTGATGCAACGGTTAACGCTTGATTGAAATGCAAATATTATCATCTTTACAAACTTCAAACTATCAATGTATGATAAAATATCAGTAGTTTATTACCTCAGAAGTCGGTCATTTATCAATACAATTAGAAAATTATTTTTTATGAGGGATGTATTCAAATATAGAACACAGTAATTTTTAGGTGTTCGTCCTAAAAGTAAAAAAAAGTCTAAAAGTCGAGTCTCCTCTGACAATGTGAGTTGTAAAGGCTATATTGTCAACAACATAGTCTACCACACGCTCACATGTTTTTGCTATCCTAGTACTTACTGCAAGAAACGAAAATATCTGGCTTGCTTTCTATAAGAGAGAGAGACAGACAGAGAAACATGCGCACGCCGCACGACATGTAACGACGCCGCACGAGTTGTAACGACTAACGACGGCAAAAAGTGTCGTTACAACTTTTCGTTACCAAATTTTCCGCCTAGCCCCCTTTCGCAACGCGCGATAAGGAACTTCGTTCCAAAAACGCTTACACGCTCACACCCCCGCAGTAGGTCATTTACCTGTGTCGCGGGCGGCATGGACGACACATATAACACATCACAATCACACCCTGCACCCAAGTACTAATATCTATCTGTCACATAAATATCTGCCCCGGCCGGTAATCGAACCCGGGACCCCTCGCTTCGCAGGCAGGGTCGCTACCAACCAGGCTACAGGGTCGTCAAAGTTGTCTATATGCTAACGAGTGGATGGTATTTCCAGGCGAGCTGTGCGACGCGCGTCTCTCGTGGCGCGTGGACGGCGGCTGCGGCGCCGCGTACGGCTTCCGCTCCGCGCTCGAGCTGCCCTGCCACCGGCTGCTGCTGGGCGCGCGCTCCCGGTTCTTCCGGTGAGTGTGTTGGACAAGAGCCGACAGCCAACAGCCAACAGACACCAGCCAACAGACCACAGACACTAACCAACAGCCAACAGACACCAGACTCCAGCCAACAGCCAACAGCCAACAGACACCAGCCAACAGACCACAGACACTAGCCAACAGCCAACAGACACCAGACTCCAGCCAACAGCCAACAGCCAACAGACACCAGCCAACAGACCACAGACACTAGCCAACAGCCAACAGACACCAGACTCCAGCCAACAGCCAACAGCCAACAGACACCAGCCAACAGCCAACAGCCAACAGACACCAGACAATAGACCACAGACACTAGCCAACAGCCAACAGACACCAGACTCCAGCCAACAGCCAACAGCCAACAGACACCAGCCAACAGACCACAGACACTAGCCAACAGCCAACAGACACCAGACTCCAGCCAACAGCCAACAGCCAACAGACACCAGCCAACAGACCACAGACACTAGCCAACAGCCAACAGACACCAGACTCCAGCCAACAGCCAACAGCCAACAGACACCAGCCAACAGACCACAGACACTAGCCAACAGACACCAGACTCCAGCCAACAGCCAACAGCCAACAGCCAACAGACACCAGCCAACAGACCACAGACACTAGCCAACAGCCAACAGACACCAGACTCCAGCCAACAGCCAACAGCCAACAGACACCAGCCAACAGACCACAGACACTAGCCAACAGCCAACAGACACCAGACTCCAGCCAACAGCCAACAGCCAACAGCCAACAGACACCAGCCAACAGACCACAGACACTAGCCAACAGACACCAGACTCCAGCCAACAGCCAACAGCCAACAGACACCAGCCAACAGACCACAGACACTAGCCAACAGCCAACAGACACCAGACTCCAGCCAACAGCCAACAGCCAACAGCCAACAGACACCAGCCAACAGACCACAGACACTAGCCAACAGCCAACAGACACCAGACTCCAGCCAACAGCCAACAGCCAACAGACACTAGCCAACAGCCAATAGACACCAGCCAACAGCCATCAGACACTAGCCAATAGCCACCAGCACCAGGGGAGGACACTTGACTCTAACCAAAATTATCACTTTAAAGCTAAATAAAAGTTACCTGTAGGGAAGGTATCCTGAAAAAAAATGTTTTTCAATATTTTACTCTACGATTTTGGAGTTTTAATGAATATGTATATCCATGCCAAATTACAGCTTTCTATCACTAAGGGTCTCGGCGTTATGCTTCGGACAGATGGACGGACGGACGGACGGACATGAAACTATAATACCCCATTTACACGCGCGCGCGAGCCACGAGACAATCCGCGAGACGCGCGCATACGCGCGCGTGTGAACAGGGCGCTCGCGGACCAGACCGCGGCGCGTCTCGCGCTCCTAGGGCTCGTGTCGGGAGCGGTTTTCTAGGCGCGCGCCAAAGGGGCTCGCGCGAGCGCTCGCGCGGTGTTCACACGCGCGTAGGGGGCGTGGCTTAGGAACGCGCCACGAGACGGTCCGCGACACGCGCGTGTAAATGAGCGTTAAGGGTTCCGATTTTATTTCGGAACCCTAAAAGAAATTCAAATTCGTTATTCAAATTTCCACCTCGCTGGAAATGGTATGATTACTATTATGCCACATGCGACATCAATTTTATTTACTAAAATATTTTGTACAATGTTCCAGAAGCGTGATGTCCCGTCGCGGCGTCCTGGGCGGGGGCGCTGGGGGCGGCGGGCCGCCGGGGGGCGCCGGGGCTGTAGTCTGTGTGGACGAGAAGGTGCTCCCGCGGCGGTTCGCGCGCGCGCTGCTGCACGCCGCGTATACTGATCAGGTGCGTATGCGTGCGTGCGTACGTTAGAGTTGCCAACCGTCCTGTCTTCCCAGGACATGTCCTAGTTTTTATAGTGTCCTGGGATGTCCTGAATAGTTTTTTAGGCAGTGTCCTGGGTTTTTAACCGACTTCAAAAAAAGGAGGAGGTTCTCAATTCGACTGTATTTTTTTATTTATTTTTGTTACCCCAGAACTTTGGACTGGGCGAACCGATTTTGCTGATTCTTTTTGTAAGCTGGTGGCTGTCATGTGGTCCCATATAAATTTTATTGAGATCTGACAAATGGCATCCATGAGAAAACCATATAAGTCTTAAATTCGTATTAAGTCAATATAACGCCAACCGATTTCGATGATTCCTTTTGTAATCGAAAGCAGGTGCTTGTCACGTAATCCCACATAAATTTGAACGAGATCTGACAAGTAGTTTTAGAGTAACTTCGGTTATTTTTTGTTAGTAAAATTTAGATTATCCCAGGACATGTTCTAGTTTTTGTAATGTCCTGGGACGTCCCGAATAGTTTTTAAGCAGGGTCCTGGGTTTTTAAACTTTAAAATACCCACGCCTCTTTTAAAATTCCCACGCCTCTTTTAAAATTCCCACGCCTCTTTTAAAATTCCCACGCCTCTTTTAAAATTCCCACGCCTCTTTTAAAATTCCCACGCCTCTTTTAAAATTCCCACGCCTCTTTTAAAATTCCCACGCCTCTTTTAAAATTCCCACGCCTCTTTTAAAATTCCCACGCCTCTTTTAAAATTCCTACGCCTCTTTTAAAATTTCCACGCCTCTTTTAAAATTCTTACGTTACCGGCGGCCTCACGGCTCGGAACTGTTGCAACTCTGTTACTGCGTCCTGTTTTCAAACTGAATTGTCCTGGTTCCTCCAACTTCAAATCCTGGTTTTTAAAGAGGTTGGCAAGTACGTGCGTACGTGAATACATGTGTGTGCGTATGCGTGTGTATTGGTGGTGAAAGGGAAACTTTTATAACCCTGTTTAGAGAGAGATCTCTAGTTGAGAGTGTTATGTACAGAGTTGTGCGCTGGTGTCGCTAGATGACGCCTCGCTTGATGATCGAATGAACTAGTCATTCGATCATCTATTCGATTATTGTATTATTCGATTACTCGATTATACCGGACCGAACTCGGTACAAGATAGGCAGTCTACGCCAGGATCTCGGGGCAGACGGCTGTGTCCGCGGAGTGTTGTGCGTACTTACAGTGAATATTATAATACTTATAATATTGATTGATTATAAGTATAAATAAATAACGCTTCACACTCATAGCCCCACACTAGGATTCCCTGTGTCGTGGGTGCCATGGACAACACACTAGACAAGGACATTCACACCCAGACCGAGAACAGAAATTCAAACTCATCATTCAAATTTCCGCCTCGCTGGGAATCGAAGCCAGGACCCTCGGTGTGGCGATCCGGCATGGTAACCATTGCGCCACACTGGATGTCATACTCGTATAAATAATAATACTCGTGGTTCGTTTAACTTAATAGAGAGTACACTCTCTATTAACGAAACGGTTGTAGCTTCGTCATGTCCATTCGTCCGTCCACAGCATACCGTGGTAACCCTTGTACGAGTTAATATCATGTTTAGAAAGAGAATTTGGCTTGACACTCAATTATTTCTTTCTTTTTCTTTTCTCTTTCTTGACCAACTCCTCGATGTCTATGGTGTGGCTGATGTCCACGAAAGCCATTAGGTGGATCGTTAGATCGTTTGCTGGCTATTTCCATGAAAAAATAGGGTAGATTTCCCAGTTGTACTCGTATTTGAGACGTTTATATGTTAATGATTTCGTTTTGTAACCGCTCACTCTGAAACTGGTAATAAATACAGTGCCACCAAGTTATCTGTGAAGTGGCGAAAATTGGAACTAATGCCGCGCCATTCATAAGTTCTTTGTGCTCATTCATTTGACATTTACTACGTCTCGAATTGCGTCCAATGATTGGTCCAATGCGTCCGACAGCGCCCTCCTCCAATAGGCATGATGACTGATTTTGAAATACTGTTCTATGTTGTTGGGAAATATATTATAATTACAACGTATATCATATTTTCGCAAAAAATAAGGTTTAGTATAAAATAAATACATTTCAAATTATAAGTTTCAAATTCGCACCGAAACGCTACAAACTGTCACGGCGTGGTGGTGACGTCATGCCTCAGGAAAACAAAAGACGATACGACATTTTTAGTATGGTGATATTCATTTGTTTTAAGACGTGTGACGTAATTCGCGCTTATTAAGACTGAGTGGCGTTTTAGCCAAGATGGCGGCTTGCCGTATTTTGTAGTTTTATTTTATCAATAATATTGTTTATCTCGCTAATAATAATACGATAAATGCGTGTTTTGTAATCCATTAATAGGGTTTCATTAAATAAATAATTTTAGTGATTTTTACTTACTGTCATCATGCCTATTCACAGATAAGTTGGAGGCACTGCAATGATTTCTATGTGTTTGTGGTTGCAGGTAGACCTGAGCCTCATCGGCAGGAACTCCACGTCACCGTCCGCGACCACCAGCGGCAGTAGCGGTGGAACGGTGAGTGTTACACTTTGATTGATTTATTGATTGATTGATTGATTGATTGATTGATATGTATGATTAGCTGACCCGGCGAACTTCGTGTCGCCTAACAAACTATTTATTTTTCTAAACTAAAAGTAGCCTAAGTTACTCATTGTTACATCAGCTATCTGCCAGTGAAAGTCCCGTCAAAATCGGTCTAGCCAGTTCAGAGATTAGATGGAACAAACAGACAGACACAAAAATTGTAAAAAATGTTGTTTTGGTATATGTACCGTGTATACATCCAAATGCACTTAGTAAAAAGCGGTTATTTTAATACTACAAACAGACACTTCAATTTTATTTATTTGTATAGAAGTAGAAGGGGTATTCTACGTTGTTGGTTATCTATATATATAAAATTGAAAAGCGACACACCGCTGATTAAACAAAAAATCTCAGAAACTGCCGAACCGATTAAGATGAAATTTGGTAGGTAGATAGTTCCTGCTAAGGAGACGTCCACTAAGAACGGATTTTTGGAAATTCATCCCCTAAGGGGTACAAATAAGGGTTAGAAGTCACTTTCATACAAACCAACTTCGTCAGTTTTAGAGTTATAAATATGAAATTTTTTATGTTAGTTTATAGTAATAAACAAAAGTTAACTTTAACACATTTTTTTGGAAAATCATCCCTTAAAGGGTTAATTTCTTCAATTTAACTTAGTACGCAACTTCGTCATTTTTGAAGTTAAAAACATGAAAATTTATATATTAGTTCAAAATTAGAAACAAAATTTAAGGGTCATGTGTTTTTTTGGAAAATCAACCCCTAAAGGGTCGAATAAGGTTGTTCAAGTTTGTATGGGAACTTCGTCAGTTTTGAAGTTAGAAGGGTGAAAATTTATATATAAGCTTATAGTTAGACACATAAAATAACTGTATCACTGTTTTCTCGAAATTCATCCCCTAAAAATAGGGGTTGGAAGTCTTTTACATATAAATCAGCTTCGTCAGTTTTAGAGTTATAAGTATGAATTTTTGTATGTATGTTTATAGTAATAAACAAAAGTTAACTTCAACACGTTTTTTTGGAAAATCATCCCTTAAGGGGTTAATTTCTTCAATTTAACTTAGTACGCAACTTCGTCATTTTTGAAGTTAAAAACATGAAAATTTATATATTAGTTCAAAATTAGAAGCAAAATTTAAAGGTTATGTGTTCTTTGGGAAAATCCACCCCTAAAGGGTTGAATAAGGTTGTGGAAGTTAGTATGGCAACTTCGTCAGTTTTGAAGTAAAAAGGATGAAAATTTGTTTATAAGCTTATAGTTAGACACAAAAACTAACTGTATCACAGTTTTCTCGAAATTCATCCCCATAAATAGTAATACTAAGGGGTTGTTAATATCTATTTAAGAAACTATGTCATTTTAAACTCAGTAATGTGAAAATGTATATGTTAACTTATAATTAGAAACAAAAATTAATTGTAACAGTTTTTTTTGGAAATTCATCCACTAAGGGGTAAAAGGGGATGTAAATTTGTACGAAACTTCGTCAATATCGAACTCAGAAATGTGAAAATAAATCAAAAATTAACTGTAACAGGTTTTTTGGAATTTCATCCCCTAAGAGGTAAATAAAGAGGTTGCAAGTTTTTCCAGAACTTTGTAATTTTCGAACTCAGAAATATGAAAATGAATATGTAAGCTTATAGTGAGAAACAAAAAAATTGTGTAGAGGACTTTACGGACGGTAGGGGGAGGAGAGAGGGACAGGAAGCGAGAGAGGGACCGGGAACGGGAGAGGAACAGGGAGCGGGAGAGGGCCGGGGAGCGGGAGAGGGAGAGGGACAGGAAACGGGAGAGGACCCGGGAGCGGGAGAAGGAGAGGGGAGGGACAGAGAGCGGGAGAGGAATGAGAGGGACAGGGGCAGGAAGCGGGAGAGGGAGCGGGACAGAAAGCGGGAGAGGGACCGAGTGCGAGAGAGGAACTGGAAGTGGGAGAGGGACAGGAAGCGAGAGAGGGACCGTGAACGGGCGAAGGAAAGGGACAGGGAGCGGGATAGGGAGTGGGAGAGAGAGAGAGAGTTTGAGTGGGAGTGGGAGCGGGAGAAGGAGTGGGAGCGGAAGAGGGAGAAGGAGTGTCCAGATGGAAACAACAGAACCGTTTTTAAAAATATTTGTACTGTTCATGTTGACATCGTAAAACCAGTTCATCATTGATCCATTTAGGATCTGGTGGTGTTACTTCGAGACAAGATATGTAACTCTTGGATGGATGGAAATAACGGGACCTTTTTGTTTTTTTTCTAATGAAACTCAAGAGCCAGTTTTTCTGTACATATAATATTTTTCAAAATTTCGGTTAGGGGCACATCAATAACGTGTTAGAACACCAAAAATTTTGTTTTTAAAATTATTCTCTGTTTGTCTGTTTGTATGTTCGGGCATTACATGAAAACCCTTGAACTGATTTCGACGGAAATTAGTTATGTTGTTCCTCATACTTTGGATCACGTTTTAAAAAACTTTTCGTCCCGATAAAATTAAAAGTTTTCACCGGAAACAAGATGAAACTTAGTGTGGAATATTTTGAAATATCAACGATTTGCTTTAAATTTGCAACAAAAATTCCTCATTTAATTGATGAAATACATGTTTTCGAGTTTTTCAAATTTTTTCATGAAAAAGAAAAAACTAATGTTTACTAATGTTGTTTATTTTTTAAAATTCGATCCCGGAGGAATGATTTGTGATTATATCGTACATTTCAGTATATAAATTCCTAAATATAAGTACTTCCATATAAATTAACCTGTTTTTAATTTTTTTTCTGCAAGGGGTACAAATATGATAAGCATAATTTCCGCATGCGAAGCTGCGGGCAACAGCTAGTTCAGTAATATTCCTGTAACTTTGCTCCATGATATATTTCCAGTTCTCCTAACGTTCACATCAGTAACAATCTCTACTACTCCGTGATTAGTAATCGAATCCCATAGAATGTCCTACGTATGTTCCAAATATATTGACACATTCCATATTCTAAATAATTAGTTTTTCTTCATGACCTCTTGTATGACAGCTTCTGCATCGGCCGATCGTTGTAGAACCAAAGAGGTCGCTCGCCGACATATACAATACGGCCGTTGTATCTTGGCGCGTCTGAACATAGGCTTTGCGAATTTTAGCGCATGTAAGACAAAGATGGGCAACACGAACATGCTAACGTGTGACTGAGACACAATACACCGCGTATCGAGTATTGGCCAATTATGTTAGTGCGCAGCCTTCTGCGGGAAGTTCAGGCGCGCCAAGATACAGCGGCCGGACTGTACATTGATTACCCCCAACTTTTTAACCGACTTCAAAAAAGGAGGAGGTATTCAATTTGACTGTTTTTTTTATGTTTGTTACCTCAGAACTTTCGACTAGGTGAACCGATTTTGATGATTCTTTTTTAATCGAATGCTGGTGCTTGTCATGTGGTCCCACTTAAATTTGAGCTAGACCTGACGAGTAGTTTTTGAGTTATTTTGAAGCCGGTTATTTTTTTTTTTTTTTTTTCTTGGTAAAATTCAGATTGTACACAGAAGCGCTCATAGCCCGGCGGCTTTTGTTGATCCTACATACAAGTTTAAGCTACATCGGGTGGCTTAAATTCTTCAGCATTTCGGTGCTTCGGAGGGCACGTAAAGCCGACTTGAGTTAGTCACCCCTCCACCAATTAAAATTTACAGTTATTAAATTATTCATTACGAGTAATCGGTTTTCTTATTTTTTTACACCTTGGGTTACATTATTGTAGTTTTATTAAGGATCCCTAATTTTTTTTGATAATATAACATAGCCTATGTCACTCGGGGATATTGTAGCTTCCCGACAGTGAAAGAATTGTTCAAATCGGTTCAGTAGTTTCGGAGCCTATTCAATGCAAACAAACAATGAAATGGAGGAAAGACTTATTTACTTTATAATATTAGTATAGATATTAAAGTCCTGATGACTGATAAATCTAAATGAATTGGTTGTATTGGTCCAGGCGAGAGCGAACGCCGCGCGCGGGTCCTCAGCCGCGGCGCTGGACGACGCCTTCCAGCTGTATGAGATCGCCAGGTGAGTTAATGCTGTTAAACCGCCAACATATCAGTCCATAATTTGTAAAACTTAAGGATATATCTAACTAGCATTATCATAGAAGACATAATACTATTAGGGGCCATCCATAAATTACGTCACTCGTTATGGGGAGGGGGGGGGGGCATCGATGTTGTGTAACATTGTGTGACAAGGGGTGGGAGGGGGGTCCTATATTTCGTGACGTGACATTTCAAAATGAAATAATTGGTATGTATATGTAAATATTACAAAACAATTAATGGAAATGAAACTTATTTCGGAACTGCTATTCTAATTTAATAATTTCTAGGTGTAAAATTTCATAATATGTGACGTCACTCTAGGGGGGGAGGTCTCACAAATGTGACCAGCTGATGAATTCAATGAAATTATATAGTGTCTCGTAATATTATATACACTTGAGTCAAACTCGTATCATAATACTTGTCAACAAATCATAAAAATTCCTTTATAGGGTTTTCACAAACTGATTTGTATTTCGCACACCAAATAACTATTAAAGAACTAAATAATCATTATAACGTTTGTGACATCTTTATTATTTTACTATTGACCTATAACAACAACACACTAAGAGAAAACGACGTAAAAACCAACATCTTAAAACAATTTTCATCATTGAATAACTCACGCTCGCACATCCTTAATTTCGTGAAGCGACTTGTAACCTTTGCAAAAAAATATTATTTACGGTCCGCATGCCTATGACTATAAATAGAAATGACTACGAAAACCTCACAGCTATAATGGCGCTTACATGCTTTGCAACTTGGTCGTATTATATTTCGAAATACAGTGAAATCAACTTATCTGTGACCTTAAGGAGGGCGCTGCCGGACGCCTTGGAGCAATCATAGTGCGGCTATTATTAAATTATGAATGGGATGGCATTAGTTCCAATTTTCGCCACGGCACAAATAAGTTCTTCAGAGATGGCACTGTACAGATTATACAGATATTTCATTCCACTCAATATGCATGAGCATAAAGTTATTTATAAGTTAAATTTCATTAAACAAAGCCGAATAACATTTTATATTTATGTTTATGTATTTTAAAACAGTCTATATCGATTTTATGCGTAACTATTCCGTGTTATTTTAAACTTTTGCAAAATAAATATTATGTTTAAAAAGAAATTAAATTATAAAGAGTGGAACGGAACGCGACTTGCGAACTCCAGATTTAGTTCAAACGCACTTTATACGACCAAAAGTTTCATGCACCTGTTTGTTTGTGGTTGCTAGGCAACACAGTGATTACGTCAATTCTGATACGAATGTGAATATAGTGTAGATGGCCCCTTATGTTCTTCAAAATTCAAAGGAGAGTGGCGTGAATAATCTGGCGGTAAATTTTAAGTTTATTTTATTTGTAAATCACATGTCGCACGCTTAATAAAAAAAAGATGTAACTCAAAATTTGTGAATTTGGAGATTTTGTAATAAAACGTGTATATAAACGAGTAAAGATTATGTACAATTTGACAGTTGCGCCGTTACGATAAAAATGGACGAGATACGAGATCGTTCTTCTCTTTTCAATCAACAGGACGGCCAAGTATGGGCCAAGTCGATTCTAATAAAGTGGCATGATTTAGCAATGCACCGACAGAGATAAAAGGTACAAGTGTTGCAGTTTGGTGTAACACAAGATTATTCTGTTTTGTAGTAAAAGGTAAGGTCCAAACATTACATTATTATAGGAATTAATTCTTTTTTGTTTAAAAAGTGTATTACTTAATAAAAAATATTGCCCAATACATCAGTTTTCTTTTAAAAATGTGTTTTAGTAACTGAAATTTAACGATTTAAGTACGAACTTTTTTTGCATCAATTTTTTTTAAGTATAATAGATATTAGGATACTATTTTCAACTATTGTTGAAATCTCTATACCTTGAACAAACACTAACAACAGTTAAAATAATGGAAAGCATAGTAATTATTTTTCAATCTTGAATCAAACACAAGTCGGAAAAAGTCCCAAAACTTTAACAGCTAATTCCCACAAGTTGTTATTTTTGAGTTACATCTTTTTATTTCTAAGCGTGCGATGTATTTCAATGACAATGTAATGTTCAGGTTCCTCGAGATGCCGATCGTGGTGCAGGGCTGCGAGGACGCGATCGTGCGCGCGCTGGCGCCCGACACGCTGCCCGCCGTGCTGCGCTGGGCCGCCGCGCCGCACGCCTCGCACTGGGTGCACCGGTACGTGGGGGGAGGGGGGTGTTGTAACGGTCTTGCGTCATGGGAGCGGGGGTATGGGTTACACGCACTTGCATGATGGGGGGGACTTGGATATTGTTGTAGAACATGTGGGTAACGAAATTGCGTCACGTCGGCGTATGGCGTGTGCAACGTTGTGTTGTAACGTTCTTGCGTCATGGGAGCGTGGGTATGGGTTACACGTACTAGTTTGGTGGGGGTAGAGGAGGGGGGGGGGGTTGGATATTGTAGAACATGTGGGTAACGAAATTGCGTGCGTGTGTATGGTCTGGGTGTATGTGATACGTGTATGTTGGACGGACGTATACCAGAACAAGGATGTTTAAATTTTATATGAAATTGGACGATACGCGGCTTGTGTTACTACGCTACATAATCTGAATTTTACCAAGAAAAAAATAACTGACTTTAAAATAACTCAAAAAGTACTCGTCAGGTCTAGCTCAAATTTAAGTGGGACCACATGACAAGCACCAGCTTTCGATTAAAAAATACCTCTTTCTTTTTTGAAGTCGGTTAAAAATAAATTTTGTTTAGGGAACATTTTTTGTATGGGGAAAGTGGAAAATCGACTCCATGAATGGACCGAATGTGCCTAATGTATTGTTTTAGTGGTCTCAAAACATTTACGCCTGTCAAATGAGACCAGTTTGGGGCACATCGGTTTGATGGTTTCAGAGTCTATAAAGGAGATCCATAGAAAAAAAAGGTGCGTGTACTTTAGTACGCGCATGAGAAGTTATACTTTGACATAATTAAATAAATATTTAATTTAATAACGTGTACCATTTTAATTATCTTTCAAAAACCATTTTTGTACTAAATAAAAATAATAAAATATTACTTGTGTACTACCTATGTTTACACAAGTACAAACTAGATGGCGTTGTTCACGAACCTGAATCACGCTGTTGAGACTCTGTGAGATTTGTATAAGTAATAACCACGGAACACAGACACAAGTGGAAATGGTACAAGTGTTGATTAGTATGGGAACCGTGCTAGCCAAATAAACACAAGGAAATCCATAATCGTATTATTTACAACTAAGAAACTCACATTTTAATTGGTTGTTACTTGTCAACTACGAATAGTCTAAGAAACTCGCTGTTTATAGTTGAAAATGCACCTTAATCTTTGGATTTAATTCTTATTTTTCCATGTCGTATTCAGTGACCTTAGAACCTTTATCAATTATGATCATAATACTTTTCAAGTTTATCTATCCACCGCTAGATGGCAGTATTCTGCGTTACAAGTAATATATACTTAACTTCTTTACTAATAAGGTTGACAAAACAATATCAAACAATGTCAATCTTATGGAAAATAATTAAATAATTCCATCTACTGAACGCTAGATGTCGTGACTGGAGTCTACAATAGATTGAATAGCAATCTTACAAGTATTTCGGTAAGTTACATTTTTGGTTAACAACATCATACTGTGTTTGGTTTAGGCTTAGAGATGTGCGTTGTGCTTTTTGCCGCGTTATCGATATTTATATTGAAACTGGTACTGTCCGAGTGTCCGACATCATAAGATGTAGATCCGTCATATTGGTACTTAAACTTCTTGTTTTTGTACTGTCTATGTGAACACTTGATCATTATTTTGAAAACTTATATCTCAAACACACGGATCTAAAAAAAGACGGACGTGACCCCAACAACCAATTCAGTGAAGCACCCATAGTAATACCAACTCTCTATTCGTACAGTACACACACCCACACATTGACACCATACTGCGTCAATCGCGAATCAAAAATTACGCACACATGGAAAGCTGGCGGCCATTGCTATGCTTCACTATCGATTAGACGAGGCATTACGAGGCGTAGACGTGACCGTAGCAATTTTTATCAATGTTAGCTATCTAAACAGTCACGGAATACCAAGCCTAGGCATTTTTAGCAACGAAAATAAATATAATTTAATATGTCGATAAGTGAAATTTCAATGAAGTTAAACGTAGCTACAAAAACATTGCTGATATGAACTGGGATGCATTTCAACCTTAACATTATACAAATAAGGTAAATTTATTTTCTTGGAATTACATTTCTTAGACATGCTGTGCCAGTCACGCGCATGCGCTTATATTCCTCGTCAGGATCCTAGATTATGTACCAATGATTTCAAATAAAAAAATTCATTCATATTAATTTTATACATTTTTATGATACAACACAATACTTTATTGCACACCAAATAGCAGAAATGTAGATACATAATTATGACACATATCCCTAAAATAAAGAAAGAATATTATTATTATAATAAATTGTAATATTCATATTATGAAATACTTTTAACTAAAAATAAAATTACAAAACTGCCGATATTCATATATTTGTACCCCATCCCTGCCCGAGTAGCAGAAAATGTTCTAGAAAACAATAGCCGAGTAGCAATATTATCTAAAACATAAAACGAACCTTATTGCCAAGTGACTGAGTAGCTTTTTGATCATAAATTATATTATTTCCTTTATTTATGTGTTTCGAATTTGAATTATTACGAAATAAATTAAAAACTAGACTTATTTGTGGTATAAAACACGGCCATTAAATAAATTCATTGCTCGCTATTATTCCTGCCCTCCAAAATTGTACAGTAAGGCATATTTACGTAATTTAAGACAAATTTTACTTTACGTAATGCACAACCGACGCAGCTCAGTGACAGTTGAGTTATGCCGGCAAGTATGCGGAGCTCCTCTTAATGTTAGTCGCTGTGCCACGCCCACATCGCACTTCCACTGGTGTCTGTGTTCCGTGAGTAATAACATTAAATTTTAAAAGAGGTAAAGATAATAAGAAGCTAGGGCAATCTCTCCAGTGCTTTCATACCCCCTCTATGGCAGCGCAAACGTTTAACGCAACCTTTTTGCAAGTCGCATAAGAAGTATAACTTCAAAAATTGTGTTTTAATTATA
This sequence comes from Thymelicus acteon, assembly GCA_951805285.1. NCBI lineage: Eukaryota > Metazoa > Arthropoda > Insecta > Lepidoptera > Hesperiidae > Thymelicus > Thymelicus acteon. Next base: position 10,972,090 of record OX638238.1, on the reverse strand, counting down.
TAGAAAATATTATCTGTTTATCAAACTCCCCCCTCTCCCCGCAGCCAAGCGATGCGCTACCTCCGCGACGAGTTCCCGACGATAATGTCGCACGCGGCGTCGGCGCGGCTGCCGCGCGCGGCGCTGTGCGAGGCGCTCGGCTCGCCCTTCCTGCAGGCCAGCGAGGCGGCGGCGCTGCGCGCGGTGCTGCGGTACGCGGAGCGCGCGGGGGACCCCGCCGGTATGTGGCTGCTGATATATCTATACTAATACTAGCTGCCCGGACAGACTTTGCTCTGTCAAAAGTTTAAAAAAATAAAAAAAAATTTAGGGGTAACCCTTAACATTTAGGGGGATGAAAAATAGATGTTGTCCGATTCTCTCTATACATCTACTAGCTGCCCGGACAGACTTCGTTCTGTCAAAAGTTTAAAAAAATAAAAAAAAATTTAGGGGTAACCCTTAACATTTAGGGGGATGAAAAATAGATGTTGTCCGATTCTCCACCCTAGCCGATATGCACGCTAAGATTCACGAAAATCGGTCGAGCGTTTCGGAGGAATTCAACTTCTAACACCATGACACGAGAATTTTATATATTAGAAGATATCTATACAAATAAATAATATTGGAGTGTCTGTTTGTGACATTAAAATAACCGCTTTTTACTAAGTGCATTTGGATGTATACACGCTAGATATACAAAAACAACATTTTTTACAATTTTTGTCTGTCTGTCTGTCTGTTTGTCCCGGCTAATCTCTGAAATGGCTGGACCGATTTTGACGGGACTTTCACTGGCAGATAACTGATGTAACAAGGAGTAACCTAGGCTACTTTTATTTTAGAAAAAAAAAATAGTTTGTTAGGCGATACGAAGTTCGCCGGGTCAGCTAGTCTATACTAATATTATAAAGAGGAAAGATTTGTTTATTTTTTTTATGCCTTAAGCAGGCAAACGAGCAGACGGGTCACCTGATGGTAAGTGATCACCGCCGCCCATGGCATTAGCAACATTAGGGGCGTCACCAATGCGTTGCCGGCCTCGAAGAAAAGAAAAGACCCGCTTCTTGAAGGACCCCATGTCATAGCTTAGCGGGAACACCGATACAGGAAGTTCGTTCCACAGTTTATACCTGTATGAATAAAGATTTTGATTTGATTTGAATTCTATAAAAAATATGGCAAATTAAGTTCATTAAATTCATTCAAGTACAGAGGGATGGGGTTGTAGAAAAAGTACTTGCAGATAAGACAGTTCAGAGGTTGGCATAAAAATGGAAATATTTGAAAAACAAATCTACCCGAGTCACTGTGACCGACCGTAGGTGGTTAAGGGTTAGAATTTATAGTTATTCTATACTGCTTTATGCGTATGCCTAATAAGATTAATATATAATACCTACATACAACATATATACAGGCATCGCCGCATTCACCACTTGTATAGTCGAAATAAACACCTGAGCTTTCGCATCATTCCGGTACAAACATCGACCGTAATCACCTTAGTTATTAGAAATATATCAAAATTAAAATGAATAATTAGTTAAGAGGACTACAAGAGCTAAACCTTCAATGATGCAAGCACACATTGACACAATCGCTAAATCGCAAAATTTATATCAAAGTGCCCTATTACGCTATTTTAACTTAGTCTTTTATATTTACAGGAAAGAAAAATATTTAGCTTAAAAAGATATTATAAAACATTGAATTTACAATAATAATAAACAATTATTGGGGAAATAGTCGGCGAAAAGAGCGACACAACCGTATAGCAACAGGCCTCAGCCGGCACTGTCGGTACACAGGCGTTTACGCACACATGCGTACGTATTATGTTCGGGAATAAGAATATGCGATTTACAAAAAATCTATAGATTGGACTAAGAATATAAAACGATATTACGTTAGTATTTTGCTTGTAGAATTATTTTCCAAAAAATCAGAATGATCGCATGTATTTTAGTATGGTTTTTAATCGTTAAAATATTTTTTTAGATGTATCTTCGTGATTTTTTTCTATCGAGTAAAACTAGTTGTATTATGTTTTCAACACGCTATCTAACAAGCATATATCCTGAAGAATATCATATATTTTTCTGATTTGATTTACTGCCGTGAATCAAATCCTTTTAAGCATTATAAAATTCCATTCGGAGCATAATGTACAAAACGCCAAATGAACACATGTCGCAAAATGTACAATTCGCAAAATGTACAAACGCAAAATGTACAAGAAAGCCCACGTTCACATCGATCACATAAATGACATAAAATATTGATCTGATTTTTTTCAATTGAAATACAAACTAGGGATAAAATAATTCTTATTTATTCCACAAAATGTTTTCCCTTATACACATTTTACTTACAACAAAGTTGGTTCTTTATTGGTTAATCGAAATATCATTAAATATATACCTACTTAACTAAAATAAAAATCACTATTAATTATCAAGTCGCTACAGCTTTATCTGGATAAAAATGCAGTCATTATAGGATGAGGACATTGTATGCCGGAGGGAAATGATGCATGAAAAAAAGTCTTAAACTCCACAAGTAAAATAACCACAGGAGAATTTATACTTCTTTGGCATCATTAAATTCCCTCTCCCTCCTGCTCCCTCTCCCCCTGCCCCTCCCCTCAATCCCCCCCCCCTCCACCTCCCCCTTCCCCTCCCGTCGCCATGGCGTCCCGGTGAGGTAGGGCACTTAATAGTGTCATGGGTAAAAATATTTATCTTGGTACTACTCTTCCAGTACCAATCCGGTCTAGTACCAATACAAATTTATATTTTTATAAATAACGATGGTCCGATTGATAAAACCACAGGCAAAAAAAAATTGCCCATGGATCGACCAGTAGAACTCTGCGATCTGCGTTTTACATTAAAATTTGGTAACATCAAAAAGAAAAGCCCTTCAAAAACTTAAGTTGCGTGTCGCCGTGAAAGAGGCCTTAGACCTTGTTGCACATTTTGCGATTTGTACATTTTGCGTGTGGCGTACATTTTGCGTTTTGTACATTTTGCGAATTGTACATTTTGCGCTTTGTACATTTTGCGAATTGTACATTTTGCGACTTGTGTTCATTTTGCGTTTTGTACATTATGCTCCGAAGGGATAAAATTCGCGTTTAGTTCCTGTAGTCCCCTTAAATTACTAGTTTCTTTCGCACCCTGCTGACCCTATTCATAACTAACATCATGATACACCCGCAGAACCGAACGTAGTGTACCACGCGTCCCAGTCCCTCGGCCGTCGCGTCGGCCTGGGCGCGCGGGGCGGTGCGCGCGGCGCACGCGGGCGCCGGCGCTCGGGCGAGGGGGCGGCGCGGGACGCGTTGGCGACTCTACTGCCGCTGGTGCGGCTCGAGCACCTGCCGGCTGATAGCGATTTGTTGAACCAGGTGAGTAGTGGGGACGACTAGGTGTATGTAGTTATGTACATGAACTGTTTTCTCAGTTTTGTGTTTTATCCGGCTCAAAGGACCAAAATGTATGGGGGTTTGTTTATTGGACAACTAGTTATGTATTTTAATATTAACTGTTTTTTTTTTATTGTTATGGCAATCCAGCTCGAAGAACCCAAATGAATGTAGAGTCGGCAAGAGAATGAGGTATGCAGTCCATGAAACAATTCGCTAACGTTTAATATTACAGAATGTTTGTGTTATTATCAATGTAAAATGCTACCTATATACGCAAGGTACGATATAACACAAACATTGTGTATTTAATATTAAACATTATGACACGTTTTTGTTTCATGCCCTGCATACTTAATTCTTTTGCCGACTGTACGTGAATACATGACGTAAACATTCGCACATTCTGCCAGCGACATCACGTTGTGTGTGTGTTATAACGACTACAGTGCCTCCAACTTATCTGTGAATTGAAGGAGGGCGCTGTCGGACGCACTGGACCAATCACTGGACGCAATTCGAGACGTAGTAAATGTCAATGAATGAGCACAAAGAACTTATGAATGGCGCGGCATTAGTTCCAATTTTCGCCATTTCACAGATATGTTGGTAGCAGTGTAGCTATGTACAACCTGCCGCTGTACCATCGATGTCGGTCATGTCGGTGTCGATCTGTATGTCAGTGTGTTTGTCTGCGTGCAGGTGATCCGGCGCGGCCTCGTGACGGGCCCGCTGCCGTCCGAGGAGGTGTCGTCGGCGGACGCGTGGCTCGGGCGGGGTGGTTGCAGGCCCGCGCGGTGCTTCCTGCCGTACCTTGATGAGATCAAGGTGGGTGGTGGGTGGTGCGTGACGTCATGTGGTGTGACGTCATGTCGCTCGGTGTAGTGTGTACAATAGTGACGTGGTGTAATAGCATGGTGTACTGTTGTAAACATTACTGCGTTAAGTAAATAGGGAAACATTAGGTTATCAGTTTGTTACGTTTGTATGTATGTAATATTATTTGAACTGTAAAATAAGTTACCATTAATGGCCCACTACTGGGCGCGGGTCTCTCCTCATGAGGAGACCTAGAGCATACTGGTTGAGGGGTTAGTGGCCAACCCGAGTGTTGAAAGTTTTCATGCCGCCCGAGGGCCTCCGACATGGCTTAACGACTTTTATCTTACGATAACAACCGGGACCGACGGCTTTACGTGCCCTCCGAAGCACGGAAGCGCTCAAGAATTTTTTGTCACTAGCGGTCACCCATCCAACTACCGACCGCGCCCGCTGTTGCTCAACTTTGTCGATCGCTTAGTGTCAATATACCTTAATGTAAATAAATACTAATTAGCTATCTGTCTGTCTGTGTGTTCCAGGCGCTGCTAGAGGAGCAGGCGGTCCCCGAGGCGGAGCTGGCGCGCGCGCGGCGGGCGCGGCTCGCGGGCCGCATCCCGGACACGCTGTATATGGTCGCCGCTGAGGTAATCGTCGACTTTAACACTTTAACTACAATATATTCCGGTATTAGCCCCCCTCTCCCCCTTCCCTCTCCCCTTCCCCCTCCCCCGCTCCCCCCGCTAAATGACTGGTGTTATAAGTTTGACGTGTCTGTGTGTTTGTGGCATCGTAGCTCCTGAACGAATGGATTTATGGTGACGCGCTCTTTTGTTTAAAAGGTGCAATATATTTAGTAAACATTTCTTCAGTCATTTCAAGGTCAAGGCGAAAATAATATTTGAAAATAAAAGTGTCGGGCGATTTTCTTTGTTTTTATTCTCTCTTTCTTGGCTGGCAACGCATCGGTGATGCCTTTGGTGTTGCTGATGTCCATGGGCAACGATAGCCACTTAGCATCAGGTGGATGGTCAGCTCGTTTGCCGGCTATTTCCAAATAAAAAAAAAAATGTAAAGTGTACAGTTATTCCATACTTACTTCAAGTAAGTAGCGCCGCATGAAAAGCCTAGTTTGTATTTGGAAGCTATAATAATAAATATTTAGAAGTATATAAATTCTTTGTGTTTTGTCTGCGGTTAATTAATCTGTGATTATTTGCATATACTATCTGAATACTGCCATCTGGTTGACTGACTGAATTTTAGCAACAAGTCCGACTTCTCTCTTCCACAGAGCCTCCCCTCCACCACCACCGCCGCCCCCACCCCGGCCACCACAGCGGAGGGCGCCGCGTGCGTCTCCCCGCGCACGCTGGCGGCGCTGCGGGCGCGCGTGCGCGAGCTGCGAGCGTCCCCACCCGCGGCGAGCGCGCTGCGGCTGCACGCGGCGGACGACGTGTTGTTGCAGAGACAGGTGGGTGGGAGGGTGTCTATAAACACACACACACACACACACAGAGACGGCGTTAGGGGGTTGGGGCAAGGTGGGAGGAGCAAAAAAAAATGCTTAATAAACAAGCTCGATTTTTATTTTCTTATATGGGCGTCACAATATTCTTGGCTAGGGCATCAGTGGCTCTAACGCCGGCACTGCACACACACACACGCACACAGAGAGGGCAAAAACGCGATAAGTTATGCGTTCACATTTAACGCGTGTACGCACTTAAACGCACGCGTACTCTCGCGCTCGTACACACACATCCGGATACATACTTAAGCTGCATCGATATTGTCGCGTGATAAAGACGAGAAGACCGAAATGTGTACGAAAGAACACACGTACATACACAGGCATAATAAAAACTGGTGGCGCTTTCATGGGTATTGAATTTAAATGTCTAATGTTGCCCACACAGGGATCCCCTTTATAGTCTTTCCCTATATCGTTATGTTCACACTGCCTGAAGGTTGACTGGGAGAGAATGCTTTTAGCGTTAAATCCGCCTTTTTCATCTGTACTTATGTATGGGGCATAAAGTTTTAAATAAATAAATAGTCACGACAACATACAAAGCCAAAAACACACGCATCCAGACCTAGAACACGAATTTAAACACATTCTTTAAATTCGCATGACGTCCGTGGTCGCTAAGTGAAACGACAAACGGAGTATTTTGATCGTTGTGAACGTAAAGTGGAACGCGCCCAATATAGTATGATGATTGTGACGCGCGTGTCTTTGTGCAGATCGCGCTGCGCGCCGTCCGCGAGATGTCGCTGCCGGACTCGTGCGCCGAGCTGCTGCTCGCCGACCCCGAGCCCGACAGGTGAGATGGACGTACATTGTACTCAGGCCCCGGGCCAGTATTTTACAAATCATCTTTTTCAAGTTATACTTCTTATGCGACTTCCAACAAGGTTGCGTTAAACGTTTACGCTGCACTGTTGCGTTAATTGCTGAATAGATGGCGCTAGCTGCTCAATGTACTCTTCATATTATGTTAAGAGATGGCGTTAGTTACCACTGTTTTATTTTTATTCAGTACGAGTAACCGCCCTCGCTTTGCTTCGGTTTTCTTATTTTTTTACACCTTGGGTTACATTACTGGAGTTTTACTAAGGATCCCTAATTTTTTTGAAAATATAATATAGCCTATGTTACTCGGGGACAGTGTAGCTTTCCAACAGTGAAAGAATTTTTGAAATCGGTTCAGTAGTTTCGGAGCCTATTCAATGCAAACAAAAAATCAAATCTTTCCTCTTTATATATTAGTATAGACGAGTAATCGCCCTCGCTTTGCTTCGGTTTTCTTATTTTTTACACCTTGGGTTACATTATTGGAGTTTTTTTAAGGATCCCTAATTTTCTTGAAAATATAATATAGCCTATGTTACTCGGTCGGGGATAGTGTAGCTTCCCAACAGTGAAAGAATTTTTCAAATCGTTTCAGTAGTTTCGGACCCTATTCAATGCAAACAAAAATCAAATCTTTCCTCTTTATATATTAGTATAGACAAAATAGTTTTTGAAAGATAATTAAAACTGATACACGTCATTGAATTAATTATTTATTTAATTATGTCAAAGAAGTATAACTTCTCACGCGCGTACAAAAGTACACGCACCCTTTTCTTATGGAAATAGCCGGCAAACGAGCTGACGATCCACCTGATGGTATGTGGCTATCGTCGCTCATGGACAACACTGACATCAGTCATCACTGATGCGTTGCCGGCTGAGAAAGAGAGAAGAAAGAGAAAGAAAGAACTGGCTCGCAAGCCCCCAGCCGGAACACGACGAGTCGTTTGGCGGCTGACTCATGCTCAAGGGTGGTAGCTATCCAGGCGAACCCCATGGACTAATAATAATAGGAATAATGGTAATATTACCGATACAATCCCTCGAGGTACCATCAGCAAAACCACCATCTTTTGTCAAATATTAACTTTATCAGACTGTCAATACGTGTTGGTGATTTGTCAATGTTATATGCGAACAGGGAGTGCAATAGTTCCGCCTCAGAGTGGGAGCCGAGCGCCGCGCCGCGTCGACAGGACTGCTGCCGGTGAGACATAGACACAATACATGCGCACGCACGGACACGCACCCACACGCACTGACTCATGCTCGCACGCACACGCACAAACACATGTGCACGCACGAACATTTATTTATTTATTTATTTATTTATTTATTCATTTATTTATTTATTTATTTATTTATTTATTTATTTATTTATTTATTTATTTATTTAAATAAACGCCAACACAGTGAACACCAATACATTGTTAATAATACCATGTATGTAGCTAGCTTGTCAAGTGCCACCACAATTATAGGCGAAGGCAGCTTGCACAAATAAAAGTCAACATCAACAAAGAACGTAAATAGAATTCATTGAGCAATAGAAGTGGTTTATACATTTTAAGTTAACATCTGAATATAAGCAGCAAAAATATAAAATCATAGTAAAAATTTAAAATTATAAAATCAAGGCATTATTAAAATTATTAAATTAGTCAGTACAAAAATAAAAAAATTTAATGCTTGATTTTATTTTTTTATATCTTATAATGATGGTAAGTGGTGATGTAGTCATATTTATTATATTTATCATATTTATTCATCATATTTCGTTTTACCACCCATGACTACATGCACAAACTCGTACAAATACGCACACGCATAGACACGCATCCATACGCACAACCAGACGCGCGTGCACACACGCACACAGGACAATTAATTAATAAACTTCACATTTTGATAACTGCGCTGTCCTCATGTGTCAAGTTCGTCTTTCAGGTCCAACACAGGGTCCCTCCGGGGCACGTCGGGCAGCTTCCGGAATATACCGGCCAATATAGCGTCCCTCGGTGAGTGCTGAGTGCTGACAAATACACATCTATGTCTATACTATACATATGAATAAAATTAAAGTGTCTGTCTGTGATTTCAAAGTAACTGTGTTTGACATGATAGTAATATAACAAAAAGCAAACTGAAAAAAAAATCTATTTGTCTGTCTTTTTGTTTTTAATCTCTGGAACGGCCAAATCGACTTTAATGGGACTTTCACTGTAGATAGAGAAGGTTATAGGGCAACATATAGGTTTCTTTTTATCCCGGAATTCCCACGGAATCGGGATTTAGGCGGGAAACACTCCCACTAAATCGTGGGCACTATATGTAAATAAAGTATAGAGTCGACGTGTGTGTGAACGTCTGTTGCAGAGAGTTCTCGCTCGAGCACGTGTCGGCGGGAGCTGCCCGCGCGGCCCGGGGACTCCGCCGCCCGGTGAGTTGTTCACGGTTATGTCGCCCTGGTACCGTGCGGATACACCCCATTTTATGTCGCCTTGGTAGTTGTTATTTAACTAAAGTCAAAGTCAAACGCCTCAAATGGAGTCACTAACGGTTACTTTAATCGCTCCTTAGTAAAGAATCAGCATACAAATTCTGTACTAAGTAGCGATTTAAGTAACCGTTAGTGACTCTTAGTGGGAGGAGGTTGAGCCAAATCTCGTGACATTTCATCATCAGAAAATGTGTAAAAACACGTCACGTAATTAAAAGACGCCACCTTTCCACTAAAAAAATGTGTCGAACCCATTGAAGTATTATAATATGGGTGGTAATTAAACTGACTTCTATTTAATAGCATTATTGTCCTCTAAAAATCTATACTGTCCCCTAAATTACTAAGTCAGCCACCATCAATGCGCATCTAAAAAATACTCTTTTAGCCACTATAAATCTTCAATGTAAGCTACTGTAAATACAACTTAGCATGGTAGTTATTTTTTAGCATCTACATTTCTAACATATATTCAAGTAGTAAACTTCTAAAATATTTAAATATGACACCAATAAAGTAATTTTATCTACATCTAGTTTTATAACTCAGCATCTTTTATTTTTTTTCAAATATAAAAAATTTATAACTCGTCCTATATTTTTGATCATCAAAATACCTAAAATTATCATCAAATATATTGAATTGTCATCAAAACGTACCTAAAATAATTAAGGTGTGTAATAGTTAGTATAATAACATTTAGTATAATATAATTTGAAATAATGTTCACATGCTATAAAAACAAATAACAAAATTTCATGTGATCTAATGTTTATTGCATATAATTCATTAATTTGCTCGAATAACATTTACTTTAACGTTTACTTCATATAAATTTTTATACATATAGTATAATGCTCTTTTTATATAACGTTCATTTGACTTAATTTTCATTTAATATAATTTTCAAATACATAATCTAATCTTCAAACGTTACACACCCTTAAAAGGTCTACAGTATGCGGCAAACAGCAAGAGGCATTCCGCATGCAGCAAGCAAGCAGCAGACATGGCTTCTGTAACGGCTCCGGCGCTGCGGGGCTCTGGCGGACCCACGCGATCTTATCGTCGCAGATGCTATTAACGCTCACCACCGCAGCTTCGACTTGCTGGCCGGCTTTGCCCTCAGCTCGCGGGCCGCCTCGCCCCTACGCGCCTACGCGGGTTTACATTACACTCTAGGGGTAGGGCAGACAAGACTACGTGGAGTCGGGTTTGCAGCGATTTGTTTCTGTCACTTAGTTAACATATGAAAATAAAAAAATACACGTGATAACTCAAAATAAACAAATACACGTGACAACTCATACCCGCATGAATCGAATCGCGCTCGCTGATTGGTGCAAATGGCCAGTAGCGCCCGTCTGACTGGCGACAAACAGATCATGCAGTTGCTATTTTCATGATAAAAGAATACGATTTATTATTTCACATGCTAAATTATAAAATATGATGTTTTCTAGTTCAAGCTTGAACTATCTTTTTTGAGGAAAATATGTTCAGGCTGTAAAACGAAAAATGTTGGTTAGTTGTAAAATCCGTGGCTGAGTTAGTAAATTAGAAGGTGATGTATAAATCAGTGGGACAAGTAAAAATAATTGTTGTTCTTTATTTGACGCTTTCTTTGGAATATTCAGGTGGCATTTAAAAAAAGGCGAATTAGTTTATTAGAAGCCTTCTCATTTCCCCATGGCTTAGTTATTAAATGAGAGGTTGGTTTCCGTGGCCCAAAAAAAAATCTGCGGCTTGACTTATTATTCCCCTTATAATATTACTAGCGTATAGAACCGACGCCGCGAAATCTATGGTTGCGCAATGACTTGTAGCTCATGAGCTACAAAAATAAACTATAATTCTACACTTCTGTGACTCTATTACTGGGGGACTTTGTGACCCGCTTTGCCGTGCCAGCGGCGGCCGCGGTGGCTGCAGCATAGATTTTGTTTTATTCGCGATGTCTGTCCTAGTACAAACTAACTTCTGTCTGTCTGTCTGTCTGTGTGTAGCACGGTGCGCCTGTCGGCGGCGGTGCCGGACGTGGCGATGGCGCCCAACGCCAACACGCACCTGCTGACGGCGCGGGATCTGTACCACCACCACAAGCACGCGCCCGGTACGTATGTGTAATACGCACGTACACACAGCTCAATAGTTAGGTGTCCAGGGCGTGGTATAAAACGTTCTGTCAATTTTAATATACAGGATGTTTGTGTTATTATCAATGCTACCTGTGTAGATAATATTTGATACAAAAACAATAACATAATAACTAAAAAACAGTAATAATCTATATAAATAAAAATTAATGTTGCTAAGCCTAAAACTCGAGAATGGCTCGAGCAATTCGACAATTTTTTTTGTATGTTCCTTAAGGCTTACGGAAGGTTTTAGTAAAAATAAAAAAATACTGTTAACTTTTGACAGAACGAAGTCTGGCCGGCCATCTAGTAAAAAATAAAATAGTCAATAAGTAAAAAAAGGGTGTGTGTACTTTTGTACGCGCGTGAGAAGTTCTTTGACATAATTAAATAAATATTTAATTTAATAACTTGTATCAGTTTTAATTATCTTTCAAAAACAATTTTTGTACTAAATAAAAATAAAACAGTGGCAACTAACGCCATCTCTTAACATAATATGAAGAGTTCATTGAGCAGCTAGCGCCATCTATCCAGCAGTTAACGCAACAGTGCAGCGCAAACGTTTAACGCAACCTTGTTGGAAGTCGCATAAGAAGTATAACTTCAAAAAACACAATTAAGAAAACATTTTACAAAAAATATAAAAGTGTTGCTTTTATAATAATAAATAATCTAATGTCAACTAAAATTATCATTAAAATGTCATACACAATCAAATTAACTTACATTTATCAATAATTACCATTTAATAAAAACTACAATTTAATTAATTGAATAATAATAAAACTAACTAATCAAATGATGTATATACATCACTCATTCGTTCACAACACTGCAGGCACTGTTTCATAATCGTCTTCCATTCACCATGTGTTTCATAATGATTGTGTTCGCAGAGTACGGCGGGGCGGTGCTGCAGTTGGACCTGGGCGACGGAGCCACGCACACGCCGCGACCCGGTAAATATTGATAGGATACATTTATTTATCTATACAAATAAATAAAATTGTAGTGTCTGTTTGTAATATTAAAAAACCGCTTTTTACTAAGTGCATTTGAATGTGTACACGGTACATATGTATACCGAAACAACATGTTTTACAATTTTAGGTATAGGTAGCAAACAGTTTGCCTGTTTTAAGATGTGAGCTACCCTCATTTGTCACTCTTTTTAACTGTATAATGTATTTTTTATTTTTGTTACCAGAACTTTTGACTGGTTGAATCGATTTTGATGATACTTTTTTTATTCGAAAGCTGGTGCTTGTCATGTGGTCCTACTTAAATTTGAGCAAGATCTGACAAGTATTTTTTGAGATATCACTAATTTTGTAGTCGGTTATTTTTTTTGTTACTCTTTTCGAAGTACCCGCAAACATATGAACATGTTGGTCGGTCCACAGGATCTCGGGCGCAGCGCGCGGCGGCGCACTCGTCGCGTCACCGGGAACACTCGCAGGTGAGTGATACGTGTCAAATGCGTAATTAGATTGGGTGACACTCTCTCGTAGAAGTATTAAATAGATATATTATGTGAGTTTCGTTTTCGGTTTCGGCCTGAACTGAGACTAAGGCCGAAAGTTTGTTTTCGGTTTTGGTTGAAAAACCTGTTTCGTTTGGACTCTACAAAAAATCAAAAAACCATTGCTATGTCATTTATTTATTTATTCTAATTTATATCACCTTATACAAAAAAGATAAACAAAAGGCATACTTAATGCCTAATGGCATTGTCCAACAGTAACCCTGGGTGGATGGGGAAAGAGCTGATGGCAGGTGTTAAACTACTGAAGAAAAAAAAATCTAAAAAGGAAGAAAAACAAATACCTTTTACGTACAATATACATAAAATAATAATACGATAAATATTAATATAATAGATATTATATATCTATATACCCTTAAATATACATTAATCTATCGTCATCTATTGCGTTAACAGATACCGTCAAATGTGTACGTGAATTGTTGTGTAACAATAGCGCCATCTATCCGCAGGTGACGCAGGTGATGTCGTGCGTGCGCGGCCGCGAGCCGGACGAAGAGCTGCGCGCCGCCATCGAGCTCTCCGTCATCCGCGGTGAGTGGGGGAGGGGGAGGGGGAAGGGCTGCGATCGAGTTGGATGATCAATGACTTATTAGGTTTATCAGACGCCAAGGTTCACGGGTCGAAATGGATAGTTTGAAGATACTAGCAATATTAGGTGTTCATCTTTATGAGGCTGAGTGGGGGAGGGGGAGGGGCTGCGTTCCAGTTGGATGATCTATTGTAGCCATAACAATGACTTATTAGGTTTATCAGACGCCAAGGTTCACGGGTCGAAATGGATAGTTTGAAGATACTAGCAATATTAGGTGTTCATCTTTATGAGGCTGAGTGGGGGAGGGGGAGGGGCTGCGTTTGAGTTGGATGATCTATTGTAGCCATAACAATGACTTTTAGGTTTATCAGACGCCAAGGTTTAAATGAATAGTTTAAAGATTCTAGCAATACAATATTAGATGTTCATCTTTTGTAGAGAGAATGGAATAGAAGTATAAACAAGAACACCTTTTTCTAATCTGTGCTACTCGTGCACTGCATTATCTGTGTATGTTCTATGGTACCGGTTAAAATACTCTGTGATTTCTCTGTCTCTCTCAAAAATGTTCCGGTTTTGTTCGTTCGTTGCTAATTATTGTAAAACGTTATTTGCAATAAATCCCGTATTTTTCCATTATAAACTATTTTATTTCATCAAGAAGAAAAAATAAAGAAAGAAAGAACTGTTACTCAAGCCTCCAGCCGGAACACGGCGTGTCGGCTTCTGTCGCCTCTTACGGCGTGGGATTGATATCATGACGTGTTGTAGATGTGTGACGTAGTACCACTGTGTTGCAGCGTACTCATCGCTGGGCAGCGGCATGGCGCGCCGCGCGCTGCCGCCCGCGTACCACGCGGAGCTGTTGCCGCCGGCTCCGGGTTAGTAAAACATACATACATACATATATACATACATACATACATACATACATACATACATACATACATACATACATACATACATACATACATACAATCACGCCTCTTTCCCGTAGGGGTAGGTAAAACACTGTTCTTTAATATACCACTCGTGTGGCGCAATGGTTGCCATGCCGGACCGCCGCACCGAGGGTCCTGGGTTCGATTCCCAGCGAGGCGGAAATTTGAATGATGAGTTTGAATTTCTGTTCTCGGTCTGGGTGTGAACGTCCTTGTCTAGTGTGTTGTCCATGGCACCCACGACACAGGGAATCCTAGTGTGGGGCTATGAGTGTGCAGCGTTATTATTTATTTATTATAGTCGGGACGCGAAGCAGGAAGAAATTCGTACATTGACCTGTTATTACCTGTCTCTGTCACTCCTGCGTAAATATAATGCGTCTCGCTCGCACAGAACGGCGGCCATTGCACTGTTCGAGCGAGACGCATTATATTTACGCGGGAGTGACAGAGACAGGTAATAACAGGTCAATGTACGAAATACTAACTATACTAACTTCCTTCAGACTGAGTACATATAACAACGTTGGTTAACTTGTATGAATGTAGTGTCTATGTCCCAGCAGTATTTTGACATACAACTAACTTTATGTGTCGTTGTCAGACTTCGCAGCGACCCGCGCGCGCGCCTCGCCCAGCCCGTCGCTGTCGGTGCCGGCGCCGCTGCTGCACGCGGGGGGCACGGCGGGGGGGTCGGGGGGACCGGCCGGGGGCTCGGGGGGCTCGCGCCGCCGGCTCGAGCGACACACGCCGCCGCCGAGATTGGCTCGTGAGTGCAAATGGTTTATTGTATGGATGGATGGATACGGGATGAATTTTTCGAATTAATCGAAAATCCAATGATGCAGTTTTGGTTTTTATCAAAATCGGGCCGAAGACTCTTTTGAGCATTCTGCGCTATTCCTATGAGTTGAATATTTCTGAAATCCTTAAAGAAATGTTTTTAAAAATAAAACAGCTTGCGCGCATTAGTTTACATATTATGCACGAAGTGACACTTCACTCGATTTAACTTTACTCGAGTCGACTCCATTTTTAACTTTTCCTTACTGTTGTTTTGGTATAGTGCAGATGTGACGGTAAAACGTTACAACCAAACGTTGCATTTACTTCAATTGTGCACGTTGTTATTAACATAATATAATCTGTATCCAGTGAGTAGAGTAGGCAGCGATTTTATTTTTTAATTTTAACTTGAATCGACTCCACTCTCGACTCTTTAAACTTTTTTTGTTGCTATGTACTGGAGTAAACGTGACGGTAAAACGTTACAACGAAACGTTGCATTTGCTCAGTGAGCAGAGTGGGCAGCTCGGAGTCCCGCTCCGGGGCTGCGCTGGGCGCGCTGGGGGGCGCGGGGGCGGTGGGGGCGCAGCCCGGCGGCCGCAGCGGCAGCCCCACGCCCTCGCCCAGCCCGAGCCCGAGGGTGCGGCACTATCGACATGATTACAGGTATTGTGTGTAGTGGAATAGTGGATTCTATTGGGGTGGCATAAAATACTGAATACTGAGGTTACATCACACGTTGGGGGGGGGGGGGGGTCGATGTAGTGTGACTAGGTGTGGGAGGGGGATCCTAAATTTGGTATGTATATATGTAAATATTAAAAAACAATGGAAATAAAAGTTATTTCGGAACTGCTGTTATTTTAATAATTTCTGGGTGTAAAATTTAGTAATACGTCACACTTGGGGGGGGGGGGGTCTCACAAATTGACCAGCTGTGACCAGGACTGGGGGAGGGGCCAAAAGGTCATGAAATTATTGTGACGTAATATATGGATGGCGCCTAATGTTGTTAGAGGTGTCAGAAGGCTGATTTAGCCAAAACTGTAGTCTGACTACAGTCCTTCCTACAGTACATCCTCCAGTTCGAGGTTTGTCGTGTTCTTTCTTTCTTTCTTTTCTTTCTTTTTTTGGCTGGAAATGCATCAATGATGGCTGTGGTGTTACCAAAGTCTATTGACGACCGATGGCGGATTCAAAATGAGAGGGGGGGGGGAGGGTTACTAAGCCACAGTTGAATGTAAATCATTCTAATGATCATCCGGCTTTACCCTAAATAGCGCAATATCTCTTTAACCCAATGGATCGTAGCAACGTAAAGCAATATATCGTCGTTGCGACTTTAAGACCTCTTATGTGTAAAAAATCAGCTTTTTGAGGAAATCGATAAAGTTTTATTTAGCAAGCACATAGGTAATTTTGAATTTGGTGAATAAATTACGATGGAAACATCATAGACACATGAGAGTTTTTGAATTCAATAGTGCTTCAAAATGTAGAATCGTTTTACGTAAAAAACTGATTTTGCCAAAAGTGAGATATAACACATAAGAGGTTTTAAAGTCGCTACGACGATATACGACACGTTGTGTGTTGTTGGCAGGGCGGAATCGCTGGGGCGCGGCAGCTGCAGCCGCGGACACAGTCCGGGGTACACGTGAGACAGGGACGACGCACTGCCGTGAGTAACACACTTGTACCGTGATAGAGCGAGAGGGCAGAAGTACGTATGGACGTGCGGGCGTAGTGACACGTAACGAGCGTGCGTGCGTGCGTGCGATGTATAAGCACAGAATAGATACACACAGAAGGCTACACATGCATCCCGTTGACGTTTGATAGGATAGGATAGGAAGATGACAGGATCAGTACTGGGCGGCGAACGGTGTCTATATGTGTGGTTCTAAGGGGCTATCCATATTACATCACACGTTAGGGGGGAGATGGAGGGTCGATGTAGTGTGACATTGTGTGACAAGGGTGGGAGGGGGTCCTAAGTAAATATTAAAAAAAAAAACAATTAATAATAATAATAAAAACTTATTTCGGAACTGCTGTTTTAATTTCATATTTTCTAGGTGAAAAATTTCATAATAGGTGACGTCACACTAGGGAGGAGGTCTCACAAATGTGACCAGCTGTGACAAGGAGGGGGAGGGGGAAGGTTCAAAAAGTCATGAAATAAGTGTGACGTAATTTATGCCCCGTAATTTAGGCCCCTAAGCGCGCTTGTGTGGGGCTGTTCCTCTGTAATTATTTTGGGCTTATATTATATCTACGCACGAACACGCGTTACGTGCTAAGAACGTTATGATAACCTCTTTATGTAGATTTCGTCACGTTAGACCACCGAAGTAAAGGTTAAGAGATGTTTAGTTTGTTTTCCCTAAAATTTTAGATTGTTTTTAAGAGCCTATATTAAAACTAGTAATACATTGCATTATATTTTGTTTTCTTTCCACAGATTATAAACGCGCAAAAGCTACAAAGCTGCCAGTCAATCCAAAAGTTGTGGAGTATAGAGTATAGCGATGGAGTTACGTTATGTTTTGTATGATCCGCGCGTGATCTCAGCGTGCCCGCTGTCTGCCGGAGTTGTCGGAAAACGATAAGAGATGGCGTTGTGTTACTGAATCGTGTATGGAGTTTTAATTGATTTTAGGTTTTGTTTTAAGCTCGTAGAGGCTAATAGTGAGTTTTGAGTATTTTTAGCTGTTATTTGATTATTATTCTGATAAATTATGACGGTGAAACGAAATGTTAATTTTTTTTTTATTTCGGTTTGAAGGTTGTTGGGCCAGGTAAGATTAAATTCCATTAAGGTAAGATTAAGTTCCATCTGAAGCGTCAAGAAAATCGTTGTGTTTTGATTGCAGTCAACTTACAATATGACTATTTATACTCTGTCCACAAATCTTAGAGACTAAAATGACAACCACTTATGTTAAAGTTCGAAATAATGATACCAGCTAAATTTGTGCGATCTACTTTTCCGGTTTTTTGAATCGTAAACATGTCGTAAGAATAGTGACATATTAGAACCTAGATATTTAGTATTCGGCCAAGTAGTATAAAATTAGCTGTATACCGAATGTAACCATAACCAAATATTCGTTCTTGTAAGCAGAATAACTTTTAAATTCAGTTAGTAAGAGTAAATATATTATGGATATATCTATGATATGGTTGCTTAGCTTAAACTTTAAAATATACTATTTCTATATCATACAAATAGTCGACCCACCATAAAAGCTGCGAATATTTTACCGATTTACTTTCCTGTTTATGATCGTCACTATTTAATTTGCACTCGCCCATGAAACGTCAATTAAGTCTCTAAGATTTGTGAATGGACTTTAGGCCTATTTGACTCAATCGGACTTAAGTCTCATTAGAAAAAAGCAGACTTCTAATAGGACTGACATTTGTAACGAACAGATGATCGCAGTATGTAAGCACTGTGATGGTGCTTGAAAAATGCAAAATTTTCGAATTTTATAAATACAACATGCATAAAAACTTCCTTATAGCGTGATTCACAACTCACGTAGCGCCATCTCTTATTCAATTCCGTCACAATTTATACAAGTTGTAAGAGGTATATACATTAATTATAATTAAGTGTACATATTAAACTAAGCCGTTATTTGTACCGACGACGTCGCGATGTATTTGTATATATGGAGTTATACATGCCAGGATCGGTCTTATACAGTATGGTATAAACAAGACACGATACTTTACAGCCAATATGTGAGAGTTTATTTAACTTATTTAAGAGCCCTATCAATAATGATGTCTGGGATATACTTTCTTGGTATTATAGTTTCTTCTCTTTTACTTATATTAACAAAATATAAAGTAGATTATAGTTTTTGTATAATTATGGTTTTCTGCACAATTAGTTTTTTATTTATAATATTTTTTTGTATAAAATTCTCAACAAATGTTTTTAAACGTATATCATCGCGGATTAAATATTATTTTAAATGCAAGTGAGTCTCACCGTGACCACAATCCATGTAACTGGGTCGAAATATCGGTATTATAAAATACGAATCGTGAGTACTCATTGCTTTAAAATAAAATCTCAACGTTTATAACTTTCTAAACTTAAACCAAAACTATTAACATTAGTCCCGTCGAATATTAATAAGATAAATAGAAAGTAATTAATTATTAATATCACACACAATGGGGCTCTTAATGTATTTATACTAACAGTTGCCATACTTTTAAAAGGTATAGATGTTTATGTATAATTTGAGGTTTTTTAATGTTGTATAAAAAAAATCGAGACAGGTTCTGGCGCGAATTCAACATTTTAATGTATTAATAAAACGACTGTACTCTCGTGCGTATGAAATTATATGTATGCACAGTGAAACCTTTGAGATGTTTGTGTATAATAATAATAATGTTTGTATATATTGAGTTTTAATTTAGTTATTAATCTATCAAAATTGTCTGTTTAAGCATTGAGTCCTTTATTTATTTTAAACATTTTGTTGGTATGTATTATAATTCATCGACTTATAAATAATTTATTATCACTAAAAATATAGACGTCACAAGTTCATCTTTGGTTTTAGTGTCCTTATTTACTCCGCTTTGGAGTTCTACAATTCTACATACAAAGATAGGATAATACAAACAAATAAAGTCTCAAAATACTTCATATATGGCACTTTTATTGCCTCCAGCCGGGAACCAAACCCTGACCCCGTAGCGCGATAGGCGTACAGGGTTGACAAGTGCATTTTAAAAGTTTTGCATGTTACTACTTTACTCTGCTTTTTTTTATAATAGACTGATATACATAGTTCTGCAAGATATTTTAATACTATGATAATGTAAATATAGTAATTGCAATGACTTGATTAAAACACCACTTATCAGATCACACACTAAATATAAATAATGTGTGTAATAGAAATGTGTAAATATCACTAAAGGACGCACGACTCTGTTTTTTAAGTTGAACTGATAGTTTGTTATCTAATGCGATGGTGACTTGCCATTATTTGGTACCAACACTGCCAATTGCTAAAGTGAGTTTTTTTGTATTTTTTTATACATCTAACAGTTAATTTGACATAAATCGCAATTTTATTACGTATTTATTTCTTAAATAAATTATATATTAAATATTTCTTAAATAAGTACATAAATTACACATGCAAATAATTTCATACCCGATTCAATGCGAAATTGTATAAATTTAGGGAGGGTAGTGACGCGACCAAGCCGTAACACGATGTATAAGTTGTATAATATATAAAATAATGTTTGTTATACACGCACATCTTGTTTATAATTGGGATTGCGATGTATTGTAATAAGACATTAGATTCTGTTGCAACTTTATGAAGTATTAAAAATTTAAATATTCATTGTTTTATTTTTTCACATCTGTTTCGAATAGGTTTCAGTACCAAAAATGCGAATTATAAAATTATGTGAATATTTTTTGTTTGAAAAAAATTAAGCAACAGAATTATAGTGTCAGGGTTCACATATAAAAATCGTCACTTGTAAATGTTGCCAGGAATTAAATAAGACCGTACCTAATCATAACCTTGATATTATATAGGGTGAATTTTTCAAGTGTGCGTGGATGGCCAAATCCAAAACTATGAGGAATAGCGAAAAATGCTGGAAGGAGTCTCGGGGCCGATTTTGATGAAAACTAAATTTGCATCTACATTTTTGAAAAATTAATATTCCTAGGCAACAATCGAACCCGTTCATTTTGAAAAAATGTCACACCTGTATTATTACACTATAGTCTATTTGTGTGCTAAATTTCATGCAAATCCTTCAGTAGTTTTTGTGTGAAAGAGTAACAAACTTCCATACAAACTTTCACATTTATAATATTAGTAGGATGTAAATGTATAAATCGATGTGACTGTATAAGAAGTGAATCTGATCTGTCAACATTTACAAATGACGCCGATGTATATGTATAATGTTGGTATGTAGTGAGTTGACGCAATCAGATACGTACTGATACTGATGTTAACATGTGTAATTTTATAAATAAAGGTTTTTCACACCATCCAACGTGAGCGGACGGTGACGGATCCTTTATGGGGGTTGGACTGGTGTTACATACTCTATTATACTTATTATTCAGGTTCATCGCCTTTTGCGATAGTAAGTATGCATTTCACAATCACCGATAAAAAAAAGATGACCCCAAGAAGTTTATAATAATAATAATAATAAACGGTTTATTGCCACACATTTTAGTTTATCTATACGTCTGGAGGGAAACTTTGAAGAGATACCTGAAGATTTGACATGACATTGGATGAACAATTTCGACCAATCATAGGCCTGATTCGATCTTAAGACTCGTGGCCATTCGGAGGGTCTCGGTGTGGAACTTCGACCAATGATTGGGCGCAAATATTCATCCAATGTCACGTGATCCGTCTTCAGGTACCTCTTCGGAGATTGGAGTCCAGTCGCCTAGTCGTATATAAAGTTCTTGGATAACCCTAAAGTCTGTAACAGGCGCCTTTACCCGACACCACCGCTCCACGTTTGGTAGACTGAAGGATGTTGTGTTTTGTATAATTTAAACTTTTTTATCCGTTACTTGTATTATATTGTATGTCTCTTGCGCGCAGTCCCCATTGCGTCCCAGTGTGACATCGATTGAACTTTGACAACGATATCGTGAATCAAAGAACCATTTTTGTTTCAAACCATGGAAGATAGAGTAGAAGGAAGGCCATTGTGTATGAAAAGTGTCCGTAAAAACGCGCCAATTACGGGTGGCGCTGCGGTGCGGTCTACAACAGCTATGTTCGAATAACTATTTGGCGGACACTAGCGCCATTCATTACGGGTGGCATAACTCTGCAAACTTCACTCCGTCTGCAACAGCCATGTTCATATACATATCTATTTGTCACACACTAGCGCCATTCTGAAATTGCTATTATTGGAACCTCTATTTTCTGTAAACAGCTGGACACTTTTCAACTTTCCCTTCATATGAGATGGCCCTCCTTCTACCTCAATACTCCATGTTTCAAGCACAAATTGTTATCACAAGCTTACTACAACACATCAGTGAAATATATAATAGGCAGGTTTCTGAGACTAGCAAATACATTCTAAAACATCGAAAAATTCGCGAAAAGCGTTGTTCCAGAATTTTGCGCGTTCAAACAAACAAACAAACAAAAATCTCTAGCTTTATTCTATCAGTTCAAATTCATCGTATTCCGCAACTTTGAAAAATACCCGTTATACCATTGAAGTATTATTACTAGCTTATAGAATCGACACCGCGATCACAATGTATCTCCCACTGAATTGGCGCAGATCGGCGTCAATTTTCAATGGATCCTTCGATTTTAAAAGGAGAACGGGGGCTCAATTTTGAAAATAGAACTTCCCGGCGGGACACACATTTTATTTGAGATGTCTGTTCTATGACATTATATTTCAATGCGTTATACAAAGTTATAGTTAAATACGCTCGGGGACTGCGCGCTACACTCGGATAAGACACTACTGTATAGACTCGATGGCTAGCGTGGAATGGGCCGCATTGCCCACTTGCAGATAACCACTAAATTGCTAACTCCTATGTTTGGTTTTAAAATTGAAATTTCAAACGCGTTTGAGTAAATTTGAGTAATTTTAACGCAGCGATGCTGACGATTTTGTATTTCATACTGATATTTTCACCCAGTTACATTGATCGTGTGTGAATATAAATCGTGAGTACCTGGTTATATTAAAAATTGTTATTATCTGTGATGTAAGTTTTTAAATTACAAGGGGGAAGGGTAACCGAGAGGGGGTGGGGTTAATAAGATACAGTGAAACTAACTTATCTGTGAATTGAAGGAGGGTGCTGTCGGACGCACTGGACCAATCATTGGATGCAATTTGAGATGTAGTAAATGTCAAATGAATGAGCACAAAGAACTTATGAATGGGGCGGCATTAGTTCCAATTTTCGCCATTTCACAAATAAATTGGTGGCACTGTATATTTGTCTTGGCAATATTGTGTCTATGATTTTAATGGCTGTCGGCAACGTTCTTATTGGCAATACGAAGATTTCCGAAGTTTTTATAACATAGATAGAGCGACGTATAAGACAAACGTAGTACCCGGCTGCGCTTACTTTGTGGAGTTAGCAATTTATAAATAATAATTTTGATAATGATTTTTAAACAATGTTGGTGATTCGGCCTTGTGGTGAAATGTATTTTTTGAGTGACTTCAGTTGAATAGTGGTGAGACATTGTAGTACTAAAGTACCAAAACAGATATGGCGAACATTAAATTTGTGTCGCACCAGGAGGTTCTTTTTTCAAAATCGACTGAATTCACTGAAATTGTTGCTAATTCGACGACCCTGTAGCCTAGTTGGTGGCGACACTGCCTGCGAAGTGTTCCATTCCCGGCCGGGGCAGATATTTATGTGACAGATAAATATTTGTACTCGGGTGCAGGGTGTGATTGTGATGTTTTAGGGGCCATCCATAAGTTACGTCACACGTTAGGAGGGGGGGGGGGGGTCGATGTAGTGCAACAAGGGGTGGGAGGGGATCCTAACTTTCGTGACGTCACATTTCAAAATGGAATAATTGGTATGTATAGGTAAATATGAAAAAACAATTAATGGAAATTGTTAGTGCCCTAAGGTGGTCTAGGACAAATGATTCTAGCGGACCGTTTAAGAAGAATTTAATATGTTCTCAACAAGTACAATCTAATGATCGCGACTGGTGTGCTGCCGCGGTGGCCGCCGCAGATGGAGTGACGATGGCTGCCCGCGCCCGGGCAGTCGCAGCGATAGCCCGCGCGACTCGGTTCGCGCGAACAGAAATAAAACTTATTTCGGAACTGCTGTTTTAATTTAATAATTTCTAGATATAAAATTTTATAATATGTCACACTAGGGGGGGGGGGAGGTCTCACAAATGTGACCAGCTGTGACAAGGAGGAAGGAGGGGTCAAAAAGTCATGAAATTAGTGTGACGTAATTTATGGATGGCGCCTTATTTCTTTAACCGATAAACGAACAAAGATTCAAAATGTATATTGATGCAGGTATGACTGATACTTTTATGCACCAAATTTATTTTATTATACCACCATCACACGCATGGTGTTGAGCGCCAACAACTTGTTTGCCAGCCATAGAAGAAGCGGGGAATCAGCTCCTTGACCAACTTAAGTCACTCAAAAGGATCACAAAAATGAACCGATGTTTTAAGATGTTTGAACATTTGTGATAATATGATAAATATGTAACGGCCAATGATGCAATCATCGTAGCTAAGTATTTAGCAACAGAACATATAGCGCTATCTCTGTCGCACGTGGCTTTCCCGGTATAATAAGTACCCTATATGTTATTCCAGATCACGGTCTATTTCCATGCGGGATCGCCGCACCAAGGGTCCTGGGTTTGATTTCGAGCGAGGCGGAAATTTAAATGATGAGTTTGAATTTCTGTTCTCGGTCTGTGTGTGAATGTCCTTGTCTAGTGTGTTGTCCATGGCACCACGACACAGGGAATCCTAGTGTGGGGCTATGAGTGTGAAGCGTTATTTATTTATTTATTTATTTCAGTGCTAAATTTCATGAAAATCCGTTCAGTAGTTTTTCGTGAATCATACAAATGAAATGAAATTAAATATGAAATGAAATGAAATATCTTTTTTTGTTTACAAAGTTGTTAAGTGGTTACAAAACTTTCACATTTATAATACTAATAAGTAAGACAGTCAGTGGCGTAGCTAAGGAGGCCCCATATCAATATTTGTTGTAGGGCCCCCTCAACGTCAGCTGTCAAATATAGGAGTGCTAATTGTAGTTTTTGGGAGTGTTAGTGGGGCCCCTATACGGGGGGCGGGGGGGGGGGGGTCCCGTATAATTGATACAGCTGTAGCTACGCCCCTGAAGACGGTTAAAGTGTCTTGTATCGATATTTCGAGACGATGGAAAATATATTTTATCGTAATAAGTATGAAAAAAGTAATGCCCAAAATTTTTTTTTTGTTTTCCTGTCATCGATATTTCGATAGGTCGTATTGTGGCCTTTACACGTTTACGTTTTGGTGGGACTTTTAAAAAAAAAATATACAGTTTATGTGAAATTGGTATTTGAAATGTCAACTAATCGCATGGATATCGCAAATTCTAGTTAACTAATCTTCGAACCTAGATTTCATCGAATGTACGAAACGCCATCTTTGGACAAAAATAGTAAACTAGTTCTCCGCATCAACTAATAGATGGCGTTAGTTACATTTATTTTGAATTAACGATTTTTCACAAGCGTGTTCCTTTAAGCACAAAGTAATTTCTTATCACACGAGAATGTTCACATTACACTCAAAATAATTTTTATCTGTAATCCTCCATTTGGTTGATAGTTTGTCTCTACGCTATTGGCTACATTAGAGAGAGACAGCGCTATATGAATATACGTAACTGTATCTATGTGTCCGATCGCTGTATAGTTTGTACTGTATGGATGAACGCGAATGGAGCGCAGGAAAGTAGTCATTGAGATAGATCTGTCTGTCTCCTTCTCTCGTTTGCATTAAGATGCAGTTGAGATATATTTGTCTTTTTCTGGCATGTCTCACATTTCGCTGTTGAAGTCCGTCAAAATAGTTAAGATTTAAAAGTTATATGTTAAATTAATATTGGCTATATAATAGTAATTTTTGCTTTATTTCAAACGAGTAACCGCCCTCGCTTTGCTTCGGTTTTCTTACAGCTTGGGTTACATAATTGGAGTTTTATTAAAGATCCCTAATGTTTTTTAAAAATATAATATAGCCTATGTCATCCGGGGATAGTATAGCTTCCCAACAGTGAAAGAGTTGTTGAAATCGGTTCAGTAGTTTCGGAGCCTATTCAATGCAAACAAACAATCAAATCTTTCCTCTTTATATATTAGTATAGACTAGCGCTCGGTCCACATTTTCCGCGATAATAAGTATAATAAGATATGTTATTCTATACTTGAGTCAAACTCGTATCAGAATACTTGTCAATAAATCGTAAAAATTCCTTTATAGGGTTTTCACAAACTGATTTGTATTTCGCACACCAAATAACTATTAAAGAACGAAATAATCATTATAACGTTTGTGACAACTTCATTATTTTAATATTGACCTATAACAACAACACACTAAGAGAAAACGACATAAAAACCAACATCATAAAACAATTTTCGTCATGAATAACTCACGCTCGCACATCCATAATTTCGTGAAGCGACTTCAAACCTTTGTAGAAACTTATTGTTTTGAGGCCGGCCTACCTATGACTATAAATAGAAATGACTACGAAAACCTCACAGCTATAATGGCGCTTACATGCTTTGCAACTTGGTCGTATTATATTTCGAAATACAGTGAAATCAACTTATCTGTGACTATAAGGAGGGCGCTGCCGGACGCATTGGACCAATCATAGTGCGCATAGTAGTAATTTATGAATGGGATGGCATTAGTTCCAATTTTCGCCACGTCACAAATAAGTTCTTGAGAGATGGCACTGTACAGATTATACAGATATTTCATTCCACTCAATATGCATGAGCATAAAATTATTTATAAGTTAAATTTCATTAAACAAAGCCGAATAACATTTTATATTTATGTTTATGTATTTTAAAACAGTCTATATCGATTTTATACGTAACTATTCCGTGTTATTTTAAACTTTAGCAAAATAAATATTATGTTTAAAAAGAAATTAAATTATAAAGAGTGGAACGGAACGCGACTTGCGAACTCCAGATTTAGTTCAAACGTACTTTATACGACCAAAAGTTTCATGCACCTGTTTGTTTGTGGTTGCTAGGCAACACAGTGCTTATGTAAATTCTGATTCGAATGTGAATATAGTGTAGATCATGCCTGTGCAGTGCCGGCGTTAGGGTAGGGCGCGGTTGGGCGTCAGTTTGTAAGGGGCGCCACAGGTAGTCATAACGGAACCCTTATAGTTTCGTCATGCCCGTCTGCCCGCAGCATAGTGTGGAGACCTTAGTAAAACCTTAGAACATAGTGCTGCATAACTGTATCTTGACATGGATTTACATTGCATTTATTATTTTCGTATGGGCCAATTTCGTACGATTCAGTGACAGATAGGGGGCGCCGTAGAAATCTCGCCCAGGGCGCTGGAAGTGCTAAAACCGGCACTGTGCCTGTGTGCCAAGTTTCATGAATATCCGTTCAACAGTTTTTGCGTGAAAGAGTAACATACATACATACATTGTCACAAACTTTCACATTCGTAATATCAGTGGAAGGATTTTATCGTATACGTTTGTCTCTTTCAATCTAACGCTAATTCTATTAGAGAACGAGACAGATATATTTCAATCTATGTATCTATCTCAAATTATTTTCCCTCGCTCCATAGCAAAGTCTGTATGTACTATAATTACGTGTTAAAAGCAATACTTAAAGAATTTATATATTATACTAAATTTGTATGTTAAGTTTAAATCACAGTTTATTTAATTTTATCTGTATATTTTTAAATTGCTTTAATTCATTGTATAATTCAGAAATGGAATAAAACTAATGTTTTTAAGTATAAATATACAAAATGAGTTTAATTATCGGTTTTTTATTTCTTGAATTTAATACAATTTTGGCTTGTCCGCAGCACCCTCCGGCCCCTGAGCCTCCGCTGAACGACACCAGGCTAAAGGACAGGTGTCTTTTAACACGCTTTTATTAATTTCACCTGTATGTACAATATGTATGTAACGGAATGTTACAATCGTCGATGACAATACATTAATTTCAATTTCATAGTTTCAGCCATAGAACTAGCGTATAGATAATAGAACCGACCCGCCAACAATGTTCGCGCAAATGCGTCCGTCTGTCCGAAGCAAAGCGCCGAAACCCTTATGTTCGGTTTACACGTCGCACTCTTAGAATGAAAGTGACCTAACTCAAAAATTGGAATTTGTGGGAAATGAGTAAGAAAGTTTTCAAAAAAGTATATATCGATGAATAGAGCGATCAATGAAAGTGACCGATTATTAGGTTGACCTTTTCTTACTCATAATTTGAGCTCTTTTTCATCACAGAGTTTTAGGGTACGCATTTTAAGGTAAGTTTATAGCAAAAACTGAAATTACAGGAATTTTGAGTTAGGTCACTTTCATTCTAAGGGTGCGACGTATTAAGTAGTTAACTAAATTTTAAGTAAATTAATACTTGTAAACGGACAATTTAGTAGTTTAGTAATCAAGTAGACAAGTAATTTAGAAATTTTTCAACATAAAAGTATCCGATTTGAAAATAGTAAGTAGGGACGTCTCGGAAGCCATAGCTAATTTAATTAATCAGAGCGTTAAATCGGGCTTATATCCCGATGATTTAAAGATTGGAAGCGTTAGACCGGTTTATAAAAAGGGAACAAGAAACAATTACTCCAATTATCGTCCTATAACTTTACTTTCCTCTATAGATAAGATTGTAGAAAAGTGTGTTTGCGATCAAATTCAGAAATTCTATAGGAAACATGATGTGATATACCAAAATCAATTTGGTTTCCAACCTGGAAAAGGCACTACACAGCTTTTGTCAAAATTTACCGATGAAGTCAACGATCATCTACATAATAAAAGACACGTACTAGCTTTATTTATCGACTTCTCGCGTGCATTTGATACACTCGAACATACACAACTGGTACAAAAGCTAGATAACTGTGGCGTACGTGGCCCGCTGGCTAAGTGGTGTGAAAACTATCTTAAAAACCGTACTTATACCGTCAAGATCGAAAATGTATATAGTAATCACATACCAAGTACGGAGGGTACAGCCCAGGGGTCAGTTTTGGGTCCGCTCCATTTTCTCTCGTACGTTAATGACATGAACAACTGCTTAAAGTTTTGCTCTTGTTACCAATTTGCAGATGATACATGCTTGATCTCGGCCGATAGAGATCCACAAAAAGCCTTAAACCTTATGCAAACTGATCTTAATACTCTAAATAAATGGTGCCACGATGCTGGATTAGTTTTAAATCACAGTAAAACTAAATTGTTACTCATTAAATCACCTCACTTACCAGATTTGCCATTAAACAACTTAGTAGCACATGATCATAGCTGCCTACATGCCACGTATAACACCGGGTGTCAGTGCCCCGATATCGAACGCGTTGATACACATACTTATTTAGGATTAATTATAGACAAAAAATTTAACTGGAGTAGCCATATTGAAAAAGTGTGTAATAAACTCAGACAATTTCTGGCTAATATGACTATCCTAAAAAATAGAATTCCATATAAAGTTAAAATAATGCTTTACAATTCACTTGCCGAATCATACATTCAATATGGCTTAAGCAGTTATGGGCGTACATACGACTCATATCTTAAAGATATATTAAAGCTCCAAAAAAGAATATTAAAAACCATTAACAATAAACAGCAAAATTTCAGTAATGATCAGGAACTATTCAAACGAAGTAAAATATTACCAGTATATAATCAATTCAAATATCTGATACTAAAAGAAAACTTTTTTAACATTACGTATTGGGATGTAATAAAACATCCTGTATGCACACGGGCCGTCGCTCGCCGGCAGCTATGCACGCCGCGCGCGAACAATAGATACGGCAAGCGGACGCTAAGTTACCTGGTTCCTCGATTTATCAACTCATTGCCTACTGACCTACGAGATCAATTAAAGCCAAATAATATTAAGAATAAATTAAAAACATATTTATTAAATAATTGTACCTAACAGCTTAAATTACTTTAAAAAATACATTTTAAAACAACCATTAACTAATCTAACATACTTATATGTAGGTACTATAGGATGGCCATACTCTGTATTAAATCATTAGAAAAATTGATGTAAACTTATAGCATTATGACACAAACCTCAGTGGTTTTTATAATGCTATCCTATGATTGTATGTAACTTTTGTTAAATGATAAATAAATAAATTAAATTAAAAAATTCTATTTTCTGTAAAGTAGGTGGGCGGGGGTTATCACTTAACACGTTTGGACAGGCACTTTTTAGTTAAAATTTAGTAAAATGCTTAAGTAATTAAGTAGAATTGTATGAACTAAAGAGCTTTACTAAATTATTACGTGTGAACGCACACTAAAAATCATTCACTTAAAATTTAGTTAAAATTTACTTATCTACTTAACTACTTAATACGTGTAAACTGGACTTTAGTGCTAGAAATTTAATTAAATTATGTTCCCGCCATTTTTGAATAAAAAAATCATAAGGAGCGTTTGAAGTTGGCAAGCCATTAGGCTTGCCGTCTTGGTTCGGCAAGTGTCATATACAAAGTTACTCTATGGCAAGTGTGCAAACGAGGCTTCTAGTTTGAAAAGAGAACGGAGGGCAAGCCGGCGCGGCGGTGGAACACACATTTTGTTTGAGATGTCTTTTCTATGTATATACTTCAATGGTGAAAAGTATTATTGGTAGTATTGTCGTCCACGCAATTTTTTTTAATATTATACCTTCCGTGGGCTCTAAGGAACATACAAAAAAATTTTTACCCGAATTGGTCGAGCCATTCTCGAGTTTAGCGCTTAGTAACATTAATTTTTATACAAGTACTAGCTGCCCCGACAGACTTCGTTCTGTCAAAAGTTTTTTTTCTAGTATTATTTTTGTATGCTGTATCATTAAAAAAATAAAAAAAAATTGTCAAAAAAATAAATTTTAGGGGTGGATCACCCTTAACATTTAGGGGGATGAAAAATAGATGTTGTCCGATTCTCCACCCTAGCCGATATGCACGCTAAGATTCACGAAAATCGGTCGAGCCGTTTCGGAGGAGTTCAACTTCTAACACCGTGACACGAGAATTTTATATATTAGATTAGATTAGATTATCATTCTTACCTCTAGAAAAATTACCTGCAGAAAACATTTTGAAGAACCATATCAAAATAGGACATAATTTTTCTAAGTGTCCTTTCGATTATGAAGGACAACCTCAATCCAGCCTGTGATTAAGTGGCGTTCCGATACGACGTCATCGAACTTCAGGTACCTCTACAAAGTCTATGATCCAGATAGAGTAATAATTATATCCATGCCCACCACCAAGTTGGCTGGGTTCTGTCGCCTCTTACGACACCCTGGTCTGCCAGCATGGGATTAGGAATACTATTCTGTTACTTACTTACTCCATAAATTCCTTATTTTAGAAACAATGCTGTGCGAATTATATGCCTCGTGCAAACAAACCTTGAAATCAGCTGTGTCAACTTAATAGAAATAATGCTTCCTAATTCACACTATTGTCTGCGAACTCATAATAGGTTTCCGAATTTATTTCTATGATAATGATGCAATATCCACAGAGTAGGGGAATTGGATCACTCGAATTGGTTTATATTGCAACAAGCAGCTATCTTAAATATATAATAATAATAATAAATGCTAACACACTCATACCCCCGCAGTAGGTTATCTGTGTCACGGATGGCATGGACGACACATATATGATATAACACATCACAATACACCCTGAACCCGAGTACAAATATTTATCTGTCACATAAATATCTGCCCCGGCCGGGAATCGAGCCCGGGACCCCTCGCTTCGCGGGCAGGGTGGCTACTGTCGCTACTAGGACCAACTACTCCACTAGGCCACAGGATCGTCAATGTCACGTGATCAGTCTGCAGCTACCTCGTCGAAGCTTGCCGTACAGACGTACCTATATATCGCAGGGATATTTTAGGGAGGGAGGATTCCTAATGTATACCTACTAACGTGGCAGTAATCATTTCGCTGGCAAAATCACATATCGCTTGAGCGCTTTTGGGTCAACTGTCCACGTCGCTTCATTTGACGACTGCATGCAAGCTGCATAATGAAACATTGGCCAACGCGACGATGTCGCTCCGTGGACAGACTGCCAAGCCATGAACAACACACAAACACATGGACATTGGACACACAGACCCAGACCGAGAATTTAAAATCAAACTCATCATCCAAATTGCCGCCTCGCTGGGAATCGAACCCAGGGCCCTTGGTCCGGCGGCCCGGCATGCTAATCATTGTGCCTCACGGATCGTCAACAATAATGAATTCTCTGTATAACGCACCTCTGTATTTCATTAGAATACAGGTGAAACATCAATTTGCGTCACTCCGGCGTGAATTAGGTGAGATATTCAAGGCCGTCTTTAACCTATTGAAGGTTAGGTTAGGGCTGGGCATATTAGGATAATGGGGCCCTTATGACTTTGACAGACCACTATTTAGTTAGAATAAACCAAAGAAAGTAGATAAGCAAGCTTCTAGATTTATGCAAAAGCTATTAAGCAAATTGGTATTGTAGTCAGTAATTTAAGTTTGATTTATTCGAATTAAAAAAGTCTTTTAGTGATAAATATCGGTTATCGTTTAGTGATCTGGCAGGAACTAGGGGGCCCCTATCGATCACAGGGCCCTGGGTCCGAGTGGGGCCCAGAGTACCCAGTGGAAGAGGTGGTCTGGAGATATTGGCGGGTAGGTGATACCCGAAACAAAGATGTTCAATTTTTGGTACAATAATTGTGTAATAAGCATTTACATTTGAAATATGATACTTTATAATAATATCCGTTCAACAAGATCAGTAAATAAAATTCCAACATTAGTACTAACATACTACGAGTATATACATAGACTGATAAACACTTACCTACCATGTATCGCGCTGTCGGTAAAAAAGCGTTGTTTTCTTGAAAGTATAGACCATGAAGCTATTAAAGAGGTATAGACTAGGTATCTAAATTTTCTTGGAAGAACGCAAGTTTTCTTTTCACATAAAAATCTAAAAACTACCGAACTTCTTTGGTAAATCAACAAAAAAATAAGTAGTAGGTATTCACTATTTATTACAAACGAGTAACCGTCCTCGCTTTGCTTCGGTTTTCTTATTTTTTTACACCTTGAGTTACATTATTGGAGTTTTATTAAGGATCCCTAATTTTTTTGAAAATATAATATAGCCTATGTTACTCGTGGATAGTGTAGCTTCCCAACAGTGAAAGAATTTTTGAAATCGGTTGAGTAGTTTCGGAGCCTATTCAATGCAAACAAAAAATTAAATCTTTCCTCTATATATATTAGTATAGATAAACCAAATCTTATAAATTTTTAAATGAATCAAATTTCATATCAGTACGCAGTTGGTGCACTAGACAATTAAAATGTGTTCAATTCACACGCGGTAGAAGTGAAACCTTCAAAAATTTTGGTTTCAAGATAATGAGAATTATGTAAAATTTCGGGAAGATGATAATTGTAGGTTTTACTTGTAGTAATTATCATCGTTAGGCAAAGTTAGAAAATAAAAATAAAACAGTGGTAACTAACGCCATCTCTTAACATAATATGAAGAGTAAAATGAGCAGCTAGCGCCATCTATCCAGCAATAAAACGAATCTTCTATCTTGTTCCTCGCGCCATCTATGAATACAACTTAGCCGACGACCCGTGTGGTGCAATGTTTACCATGCCAGATCGCCGCACCGAGGGTCCTGGGTTCGATTCCCACCGAGGCGGAAATTTGAATGATGAATTTGAATTTCTGTTCTCGGTCTGGGTGTGAATGTCCTTGTCTAGTGTGTTGTCCATGGCGCCCACGACACAGGGAATCCTAGTGTGGGGCTATGAGTGTGAAGCGTTATTATTCTTATTATTAGCACTTTTTAAAGTAACACAAAGAGAACCACGAACTTAAGAAACACTGTATAATGTTTCCTATCTCATTTTCTCCCACGTCAAATATTATGAATTTATGTGTCTGTCTCTTTTTACTGTTGCATTTCGTATTATCGACTTTCAAATCACAACGATGCTAAAGAAGTTTTCACTTCAAAAATTGTGTGCTCCGAGACGCACGACTGGAGTTTAACGCCATCTAGTTTGCAATTGTCAAATCAGTAACAACGGATGATGATGATGATGATGATAAAGAAGATGAATGATGATGATAATGTTTCACATCATCAGAATAGGATGTACCTACCTACCAAGATTATTATTATTGTTGGATGGCGTAGTTTCTGGGCAGCCATCCAACGCCATCTAGATTCCATGTTACGAATTACAAACATAATGCATAACATAACGGGGAAAGTTTGATTTTACTCCCCATAAAATTTCATACCGCGGACTTAAATATGAAAATCGATAGATAAAGTTAAACTCCAAAAAAAAAACTGAAAAATCTTATTTGGTTATGAAACATAATTTGCGTTTAAAAACTTCTCGGGTGTTACATACCCGTCGTCTCTCACGGCGGGTTAAATATATTATTTGTCTTACAGTATTTGTATGTGTAAATATAGTGGAAGTAAATCCTATTATATTTAAAAGTTTGCACATAATGATTTGTTTCATTTGAACTTTGGACATGGTATATAATCTGCGCGCGAAAAGTAATCTTCACTCTGCCACACGCTGTCTCCATACAGTCACCTAAACTACAACACCAGAAACATGAGATTCATCCTCGCTCTGTTTGTCATCGCACTTGCGGTAAGAACATTAAAATATAACATATGTTCATATACCTATATGGCAAACTGCTACACGTATTTTTTATCTGTCACCATTTCTGAAAGGCGCTTCGACAAGGAGAAAAAGAAATGGCGAGAGAACTGACTGGCCTGAATGCGCACTAATTTCTAGGCGTCCTTTTCGTATCTCAGATCACCTATACATTTGGAAATGTGAGTTAATAATTTTCGTTCACAGATGCTGGCCTTCGCTAATGCAACGCCTCTTGCGATACAAGAGCGTAAGTGTTTGTACTATAATATTAGTTACTTAAGTACTTGACGACTGGGGCGACGTGGTCCGTGCTATTTCTTTCTTAATTTTTATATTCAGTAGTGATTACAATTTATTCGGCTCTTACGACACCCATCCGGCGTGGGATTGGTGTTAGTATTCTAAGCCGCCCCAATTCGGCTAAATTTTCGGCCATTTTCTTTTCAGTAGGGTGTTTAACACTTAAGAAGCTTGTAAAATTATTGTAATAATTTTTTTTATTATTTCTTTTCAGTTCCTGTGGGTGAGTAAAGATTTGGAAAAGTTTAACACGAAGAATTGAATAAACCATCGTCATATCCGTCATATCGTCAGTTCCGTACATCCATGGTTTATTTACATCTTAAACACGGACCTGAAAAAAAGACGGACGTAACCTCGTCTAATCGAGAGTGAAGCATAGCAAAAGCAATGGCCGCCCGCTTACCATGTGTGCGTAATTTTTGATTCGCGATTGAAGCAATATGGTGTCAATGTGTGGGTGTGTGTCACGTACTTGTACGAATAGAGAGTTGGTATTACTATGGGTGCTTCACTAAATTTGTTCTTGGAATTACGTCCGTCTTTTTTTAGAGAAGTCACAAAATGCCATAGGGGTATTCTGTGACCTGTCTAAAGCATTTGACTGTGTTGAACACGAAACACTTCTATTTAAGCTCAGCCACTACGGTATCAAGAATAAATCACTCAACTTGATTGCATCGTACTTGAAGGGTAGAATACAATGTGTTAGCATAAATGATACCAAGTCATCGGGATCTCAATCTGTTATGGGTGTACCTCAGGGCTCGATTTTGGGCCCCTTCCTTTTTCTAGTATATATAAATGATCTGCCGTATTATATTAAGAAACATGCAGAGTTTGTCCTGTTTGCTGATGACACTTCCCATATATTTAAGACGAATAGAAATAAAACGAATTTTGATGATGTAAACAGTGCTCTGTCTCGTTTATCACACTGGTTTACAACAAATAATTTGCTGCTTAGTGCTAAAAAAACTAAGTGTGTTGAATTTACACTACCTAATGTACGGAATGTTAGTAAAATCCTCAAATTAAATAATGAAATTCTAACTATGGAAAAATCCACAGTTTTCTTGGGTGTCACCTTAGATTCTAAACTACAATGGGGCACCCATAAAACGGCTCTCGCGAGTAAGCTAAGTAGGTCAGTTTATGCCATTAGAAAGATAAGACAGTTTACCAATGTAGAAACTGCTAAACTTGTTTATTTTGCATACTTTCATAGTCTCATGTCCTATGGTATATTGATGTGGGGCTCAGCGGCTAACATTGATTCTATATTTGTTTTGCAGAAAAGGGCAATCAGAGCCATTTATAAATTAAAATCACGTGATTCTTTGCATGAGAAATTTAAAGAAATAGGCATATTAACAGTAGCCTCTCAATTTATTTACAGCAATATTATATTCGTAAAAAACAACTTAGGTATGTTCAAGCAGAATAGTGATACGCATAATCATCTAACTAGAAACAGACATAATTTGGTGACGTCATCTTTTCGCTTAAGTAGGGTACAACGCTCTTATATGGGGCTCGGTGTACGTTTTTTCAATAAATTACCCAAGTCAGTACGTGATTTACCTATCCAAATGTTTAAAAGACATGTGAAATCTCAGCTAGTAGGAAAAGGATACTATAGCATAATAAATTAATGACAAAGACGCCTGGAAATTAGTGCCGCATCCAGTTCCGCGTAGGTTAGAAGATATTATGTAACTTTTCATGATCTTAAAAGATGTGCGAGGAGTTTCTTTCGGCTTTTCTTCTCCTCCATGACAAAGCACCCTTCCGAAAAGCTGGTAGATTAAAAATGACGTGCATAAGTGTATCAGTGATACCTATATGAATAAAAGATTTTGATTTGATTTGATTTGATTTGATTTAGCTCCGTTATCTTAAATTATATTTTTGAAGTTATACTTCTTGAGAAAAAATGATGAGAGTGAAATTATAAGATTTGTAATACGGTGACAATGATACAAAAGTGACATATTTCGTTAATTTTTTTCCTTTTTTTTATTGTGTTTTTTTATTCCAAAGAAGTATAACTTCTCACGTGCGTACATAAGTTTACTACAAGTTGATACCCGGCATGTGCTTCTAAACTAAACATACATATCATAAATAATGGATAAAAAGGTTGCATAATTATTTTATAGATGTTCCAGAGCTTGGTGGTGTTCCAGGTATTTCGTTCATTTTCTTTTATAATCTGTACAATTAATTACGTAATATGTAATTACTTCTATTGAAGTATAATCAGAGAAGACATAATATTATTAAATCTATAAAACTATGGCTAGTCAGTTCCGATATTTTGTGCGACGACATTGTAAATATTTTCTAAAAATGGTTTTAAAATTATTTTGTATATGTTCCAGGAGTTGATGGAGTTTCAGGTATTTCGTTGATTTTCTGTTATAATCTGTACAATTAACTACGAATTTAATTACTTCCTATAGATGATTGAAGTATAATCAGAGAAGACATAATATTATTAAATCTATAAAACTATGGCTAGTCAGTTCCGATATTTTGTGCGACGACATTGTAAATATTTTCTAAAAAAGGTTTCATAATTATTTTATTGTTCCAGGAGTTGATGGACTTCCAGGTATTTCGTTCATTTTCTGTTATAATCTGTACAATTAACTACGTATGTAATTACTTCCTATTGATGATTGAAGTATAATCAGAGAAGACATAATATTATTAAATCTATAAAACTATGGCTAGTCAGTTCCGATATTTTGTGCGACGACATTGTAAATATTTTCTAAAAAAGGTTTCATAATTATTTTATTGTTCCAGGAGTTGATGGACTTCCAGGTATTTCGTTCATTTTCTGTTATAATCTGTACAATTAACTACGTATGTAATTACTTCCTATTGATGATTGAAGTATAATCAGAGAAGACATAATATTATTAAATCTATAAAACTATGGCTAGTCAGTTCCGATATTTTGTGCGACGACATTGTAAATATTTTCTAAAAATGGTTTTAAAATTATTTTGTATGTGTTCCAGGAGTTGATGGAGTTTCAGGTATTTCGTTCATTTTCTGTTATAATCTGTACAATTAACTACGTATGTAATTACTTCCTATTGATGATTGAAGTATAATCAGAGAAGACATAATATTATTAAATCTATAAAACTATGGCTAGTCAGTTCCGATATTTTGTGCGACGACATTGTAAATATTTTCTAAAAATGGTTTTAAAATTATTTTGTATATGTTCCAGGAGTTGATGGAGTTTCAGGTATTTCGTTCATTTTCTGTTATAATCTGTACAATTAACTACGAATTTAATTACTTCCTATTGATGATTGACGTATAATCACAGAAGACATAATATTATTAAATCTATAAAACTATCTCTAGTCAGTTCCGTCCGATATTTTATACGACCTCATTGTAAATATTTTACTAAATATATAGATAAACTACTTATGTATACATTGCTGTATAAATGGGAAAATAAGGTCAGCTTTTTAAAATAACAGCTATCACGAACATCACAGCAACAACGAATTTTACGAATTAGTCGCTGAATTCATGTAACAAGCAATGATATTATAATGTAAAAATGAGGGTAACAAGCCCTAATCGTGTCATAATTATTTCCAGGTGTTGACTTGACGGGCGACGCCTTGGGTGATCCTCTCAGCTGGAGGTTAAATTAATGATTAACATTAATAACTTCAATTTGTAGCTAAAAATATAAGCTATGTTGTTTTTGATTTGTAGCCCAAAAACAATCGAAAATCATGTAAATACTAAAAATAAAGCTAAAAATTTAGCAAATTGTATTTTTCAAAGTGTATTTAACATATAGCTTTTATTTTGACAAATAAACTATGACACTAACTCTATCGAATATTTATCTCGTACATATACCTACTGTTTAAACGGCGCGGCGGGGCGGCAGCAGGCTGGTGAAACTAGACGTCCACCGTTTTAAATAAAATGGATACATTAGACCTCTGGGTGTATTTTTATTATTAAAAGAAACATTGAATTAATTTGCAATGTGAATACAAAACAACATTATTTTGACGAAACGTAAGTATACTATCCTAACACACCTAAAGTATTATCAACCAAACCCAGCACCGAGGGAAGTAAACCAGCTGGTTTCTTGGTTGGTTCTGGTTCTGGTTCTGGTTTTGTTTTTTACGTCTGTCTGCGTATTTTAGGGCGGATGTTGAATGCTCGTAGACTATTAAATCCCAAAATCCCGTTCTATCGGCATACGGCGGTCCTGAGACTGGAGTAGCGCGTGTGGTGACGGTCCGGACCCGCCTCAGGGAAGGCTTTAGGATCTCCTGAAGGGGCTCTGAAATGCAAAACTGTCCTTACCCAGTTAATTAATTCGTAATCGCTAAACGAATCGACCGTTCGATGGTCTGATGTCAAACAACCTAATTGTAATTAATATCATCATCAGTATCTTTAATTATTACCATCATTACCCAAGAAGCTTTGGGTACATTCATTTCATACCATGCTAAAATTCATGAGCTAATTTCGAAAATTAATAATGGCTGTCACACATGTCACGTGTTAGTTCGATACAACACGCTGCGTTGCGCCATTCCTACGATAAGAACTAAAATGACGGCAAAAGCATATTGCATCACATTCCGCTGCCAAAGATCCGGATCACACGTTTTTCTCACTTCCTAAAGACATCGAAAGGTAAAGAAATGAACTTCTACCTAATTAGTCATTAGGTTGACTTTGTTGACCTTTGATAACCATATTCACATTATTAATTATTGTATTATAGTTACTAGTTAGGTACTTAAAATTAAATAAGAATTAAAGAATTTTTGATGTTTGAAATTCACTGTTTTTTCTGTTTCCTAAACACCTAAAAGAGATAATATTTGTTTCATAGACCGTATATGCCGTATGGCCATCTTCTCATTTCTTCATAAAGGTAGCATGAGAATTTAACTTGTCATTAAACTTTGAGATTAATTTATTATTATCTCAAAAATACATCCCTAACATTGCCAGAGAGGATAAGCGATAGTGTTAGAAAGGGAGGCAACTCATTATGCGTTTTTGATTAGCGCTGTGCGACCTGAATTACACTTTATTGCGTTGGAGCAAGAGTCGCTATTTATTTAAATGATTTTGCGGAGTTCGCCTTCTGTACTTATTATATTAAGTAGTATTATTTCTTCTGCGGTAATAGCATCTAATTGAAAGTTATGATTTGATTATTAGTCATATGAATAACGCCCCAACTCAGAGTCACTAACGGTTACTTAAATCGCTCCTTGGCACAGATTTGTATGGTGATTCTTTAATAAGGAACGATTTCAGTAACTGTTACTGACTCTGAGTTGGGGCGTAAGACTGAATTAAATATATAAAACTGTTGTTAGGAGTAAGGGTAAAATTAAACAAAACTATTAAATTGTGCCAAATATTTAAAAAAAGATGAATCTTAGAAACGATATTACTAGTTACTTATACTTAATTAATAGAAAATAAATAATTTTTGATGCTTAGTGTAAGAAATTTTTAGTAAAAGTTGATTTTTACACAAAAATCTGCAGCTTAAATTTGATTTTATAACATAATTTCCTAGATACGGGATCCCGCAGGTTTTCGCGCGGGATTGAGTAATCCCGCATATCAATCCCGCGGGATTGAGTGAGCTGTGGGATTGCAATCCCTAATACCAATTTGCTTATTAGCTTTAAAATTAGGCTTTCCGATTTCAGCATGCTTAGATAAATCAATAAAAATAAATCTAGAAGCTTGCTTAACTTATCTACTTTCTTTGTATATTCTGACATAAAAATAGTTTTCTGTCAAAGTCATAGGGGCCTAATATGCCCAGGGCCTCCAATACGTTAAAGACGGCCTTGGCTATGCGTATACCTGACTAGTACAAACAGACCTTCAAATCAGCTGTGTCAATTTAAGTGAATTACTGCTTCTAAATTCACACAATAGGTTTCTGAATTCATTTTTATGTTAATGATTTAATGTTCACAGAGTAGGTGAATTGGATCAGTCGAATGGTGGTTTATATTATAATGTGCAACTATGTTAAATACATAATAATAATACTAATAAGCGCTAGCACACTCACCCCCGCAGTGGGTTACCTGTGTCGCGGGTGGCATGGATGACACACAAAGACATGGACATTGGACACACACACCCAGACCGAGAATTTAAAATCAAACTCATCATCCAAATTGCCGCCTCGCTGGGAATCCAACACAGGACCCTTGGTCCGGCGATCCGGCATGCTAATCATTGTGCCTCACGGATCGTCAAAAATAATGAATTCTCTGTATAACGCACCTCTGAATTTCATTAGAAAACAGGTGAAACAACAATCGTCATTAACCGGCGTGAATGAGGTGAATATTGTAACACCAGCTATGAGGCGGTAGGTGATACCCGAAACAAAGATGATCAATTTTTGATACAATAGTTGTGTAATCACAGAAAAAAAAATAGTAGTAAAAGAGTAGTATAATTAGCATTTTATTTAAAATATAATTCTTTATAATAGTATCCGTTCAACAAGATCAGTAAAAAAATTTCCAACATTATGTACTAACATACATACATAGACTGATGAACACTTACCTACCTTGTGTCGCGCTGTCGGTAAAAAAACGTTGTTTTCTTGAAATTATAGACTATCTAAATTTTCTTGGAAAAATGCAAGTTTTCTTTTCACATAAAATATCCAAAAAAGATCCAAATTCTTTGATAAATCAACAAAAAAATAAGTAGTATTCACTAAATTATTACAACTTAAAAAAATTGTGTGCTCTGAGACGCACAACTGGAGTTTAACGCCATCTAGTTTGCAATCGTCAAATCAGTCACAACGGATGATGATGATGATGATGAAGAAGATGAATGATGATGATAATGTTTCACATCATCAGAATAGGATGTACCAAGATTATTATTATCGTTAGATGGCGTTGTAAATGATCAGCCATCCAACACCATCTAGATTCCAATTACAAACATAACGCATAACCTAACGGAGAAAGTTTGATTTACTCCTCATAAAATTTCATAACGTGGGTTTAAATTATATGAAAATCGATAGATAAAGTTAAACTCCAAAAAAACTGAAAAATCTTATTTGGTTATAAAACATAATTTGCGTTTAAAAACTTCTCGGGTGTTACATACCCGTCGTCACTCACGACGGGTTAAATATTTTTGTTTTTGTCTTACACTATTTGTAAGTATGTGTAAATATAGTGGAAAACAAAATTTATTATATTGTATTATATTTGTATGTTTGCACATAATGTTTGGTCTGAACTCTGGACACAGGTATATAATCTGCGCGCGAAAAGTAATCTTCACTCTGCCACACGCTGTCTCCATACAGTCACCTAAACTACAACACCAGAAACATGAGATTCATCCTCGCTCTGTTTGTCATCGCACTTGCGGTAAGAACATTAAAATATAACATTTGTTCATATACCTTTATGGCATAACGGCTAAACTACTACGTATTTTTTATTTGTCACCATTTCTGAAAGGCGCTGCGACAAGGAGAAAAAGAAATGGCGAGAGAAACTTCTCCGCACATCCTTTAAAATAATGACCTACGTGGAACTGAATGGCCTGAATGCGACACTTCTAGGCAGTAGCATAGCGTGGGGGGGCCGGGGGGGCCATGGCCCCGGGCGGCACATGAAGAGAGGGCGGCAAACCACTCAATTTTTTAAATGAAAAAAATATATTGTACATTAAAATTATCTTTTATTTAAATTTTAATGTAAATTGTGTTATGAAAAACCAATAAAATTGCATTTTTATTAATAAAAAAATATTTTAAATAATAATGCGGGCGGCCGGGGGGGCCATGACCCCGGGCGGCACATGAAGAGAGGGCGGCAAACCACTCAATTTTTTAAATGAAAAAAATATATTGTACATTAAAATTATCTTTTATTTAAATTTTAATGTAAATTGTGTTATGAAAAAACAATAAAAGTACATTTTTATTAATTAAAAATATTTTAAATAATAATGCGGGCGGCAAAGATCATTGAGGGGGGGGGGGGGCAAATAATTCTTAGTCGGCCCCGGGCGGCGGGAACCCACGCTACGCCACTGTTTCTAGGCGTCCTTTTCGTAACTATATCAGATCGCATACATTTGGAAGTGTGAGTAAATAATTTTTGTTCACAGATGCTGACCTTCGCTAATGCAGTGCCTGATATTTACAGACGTAAGTGTTTATCTTTGTATTATTAGTTACAGGGGCGTCGTGGTTCGTGCTGTTTCTTTCTTTAATTTTAATATTCAGTAATGATTACATGTGACAATAAAGCATTATTCAATTCATCTTGGGGTCTGACACGAGTGGCAATGTAACTTTTCAGCCGTTTTCGCCTCAGTCGATGTCTGACCGCGCTAGTGGCAAAAACATCTTGAGCGTTTTCGTGCTTCGGAAGACACGTAAAGCTCCATCGGTCCCGGTTGTTATCGTGAGATATAGTGTTAAGTCATGTCGGAGGCCCTCGGGCGGCATGTATACTTACACTTGGGTTGACCACTGACCTCTCTACCAATCCGTAATGGAGCAGCGAAGTCCGCAAAAACCCGAGCGTAGTAGTGGGCCATTAATGGATCACTTGCATTATACTTGGCGACTAGGGTTTCCTTATTTTTATGGAAATAGCCGGCAAACGAGCTGACGATCCACCTGAGTGTAAGTGGCTATCGTCACCCATGGACATCAGCAATACCAAATGCATTACTGATGCGTTGCCGGCAAAGAAAGAAGAAGAAAAACAAAGAAAGAACTGGCTCTCAAGCCCCCAGCCGGAACACGACGAGTCGTTTGGCGGCTGTCTCATGCTCAAGGGTGGTTGGTAGCTATCCAGGCGAACCCCATGGAGAAGTAATAATAGTAATAATGGTATTCATTAGCAATTAAAATCAATATTACCAATATAAACCCTCGAGGGGTCCTACCACCAGCGGGCAGGATTTAGTCGCCTCTTACGACACCCATCCGGCGTGGGATTGGATTAGTATTCTAAGCCGCCTCAATACGGCTAATATTTTTTTCGACCATTTTCTTTTCAGTAGTGTGTTGAAGTAGCTTGTAAAATTATTGTAATAATTTTTTTATTATTACTTTTCAATTCCTGTGAGTGAGTGAAGATTTGGAAAAGTTGAACACAAAGCATTGAACAAACCATCGTCATATCCGTATATCCATCGTATTGTTACATCTTAAATTATATTTTTTACTAATTGATATCCGGCGTGTGCCAATATCATAACATACATAATTATAATAAATAATGGATAAAAAGCTTGCATAATTATTTTATAGGTGTTGCAGACGATGCGGCAGTTGCAGGTATTTCGTTCATTTTCTGTTGTAATCCGTACAATTACCTACGTATATAATCACTTCCTGTTGAAGTATAATCACAGAAGACATAATAGTAGTATAATGTACTAATCTAACGTACCAGAACAGACATCGCGTACAAAATTTGTGTCGCGCCGGAAGTTCTATTTTGAAAATCGAGCGGCCGTTCTCTTTCACAATAGACTGAATCCACTGAAAGCAGTTGCCAATTGGCTACAGTTCATTGCGCAAACATTGGGTTCGCGGTGTCGGTTCTATACGCTAGTAGTAATAATTGTTCTATATTACTTCCCAGAATTTGGTGCTATACGCCTCCCGCCCACGTCCGATAATCGGTGACCGATTTTTTGTAGGAGAAAAATAGAACGTACTGATAGCAATAGTTAGTTCTATTTTTCTCCTACAACAAATCGGTCACCGATTATCGGACGTGGGCGGGAAGCGTAAGGCGACATTATCGAATAGTGTTATTATACAGGGTGTGTGTTGTTTTCCAAATCATCGGGTTAGATTCCTGGCTTGGCAAATATTGATTTTTCAGAAATTAAAATATTCACCCTGCCATAATATTATTATATCTATAAAACTATGTCTAGTCAGTTCCGAGATTTTGTGCGACCTCATTGTAAATATTTTCTAAATATAGAAACTTT
Organism: Thymelicus acteon; assembly: GCA_951805285.1. Taxonomy (NCBI): domain Eukaryota; kingdom Metazoa; phylum Arthropoda; class Insecta; order Lepidoptera; family Hesperiidae; genus Thymelicus; species Thymelicus acteon. The sequence continues at coordinate 10,927,108 of OX638238.1, read as the reverse complement.
ACATTGCTGTATAAATCAGAAGATAAGGTCAGCTTTTTAAAATAACAGCAATAGATAGAAATAGTCGCTGAATTCATGTAACAAGCTCTAATTGTGTCATAATGATTTTCAGCTTCGTACTTGGCGGCCGCTGACGATGACTCGAGAGTATTGTAACTTCAATTGGTAGCCCAAAACTACATAAAATCATGTATTTATAACAGACTGTATTTTATATGTAGCTTTTATTTTGAGAAAAATAAACTATGACACTCTAAAACTCTATCGAATATTTATACTTAATTAGGTATCTAATAGAAAACAAATAATTTCTGTTTCTTAATGTAAGAAATGTTTAATAAAAGTTGATTGTTACAAAAAATCTGTAGTTTAAATTTGATTTTATAACATAATTTCCTAAATGCGGGATTCCGCGCGGGATTAAATTATCCCGCATATCTATCCCGCGGGATTGAATGTGCTGCGGGATTGCAATCTCTAATACCAATTTGCTTATTAGCTTTTGCATGCACGAAGCTACTCTATTCTCACCCAAAAATTAGGCTTTCCGATTTCAGCATGCTTAGATAAATCAATAAAAACAAATCTAGAAGCTTGCTTATCTGCTTTCTTTGTTAATCCTGACACAAAAATAGTGTTCTGTCAAAGTCACAGAGGCCTAATATGCCCAGGGCCTCCAGTAGGTTAAAGACGGCCTTGGCTATGCGTATACCTGACTAGTACAAACAGTTAATAGTATCAGGCGTTACTTTGCGGAAATCCATTGTTATTAAGTTAGTATTAGTCTACTTTGCAACAATCCGCGGATAACATGTATGATGGTATATACCATCATACATGTTATCCGCGGATTGTTGCAAAGTAGACTAATACTAAATTAATAGTACAAACAGACCGTCAAATCAGCTGTGTCAATTTAATTGAATGCTTCTAAATTCACAAAATAGATTTCTGAATTCATTTTTATGTTAATGATTTAATATTCACAGAGTACATAGGTGAATTGGATCAATCGAATGGCGGTTTATATTACAACGAGCAGCTATGTTAAATACATAATAATAATAATAATAAACGCTGACACACTCATACCCCCGCAGTAGGTTACCTGTGTCGCGGGTGGCATGGACGACACATATAACACATCACAATAACACCCTGAACCCGAGTACAAATATTTATCTGTCACATAAATATCTGCCCCGGCCGGGAATCGATTCCGGGACCCCTCGCTCGCGGGCAGGGTGGCTAGTGTCGCTACCAACTACTCTATTAGATCGTGATCCGTCTTCAGCTACCTCGTCGAAGCTTGCCGTATAGACGTAGCGTCTTTTCATTGTATCCAACGCCAGAACACTGCCATAGGAAACTGCTCGCGTATATATTGTAATGCTGTTATTACAATGCATACACGAGTTTTGCGTACTAATCGTGTATAGTTTGTAGCGTAGATGCTCGCGTCTTCGTTCCCAACTATACTACACTTCGTCATAAATGTCGACGGAACACCGCTTCGCGGGGTCCCTCTTTCCGCGTAAAAAAAACTTATAGGAACCTAACCTAACCTGACCCATTTCGTTTTGGGTTCCTGTATCTTTTTTTATTACAGGGGGATTCGCCCCCCGAGCCTCCCTTGTAAGGGCGCTTCGCCCCCTTTCCCCCTTAGGCTCCGCTCCCCGCTCCCCCTGTAAAGGGGGTTCCGATACACACACGATTAGTCCGTATGCGTAATGGCGCTGTACATTATGCAACAAGATATACTTCTACGTCACTACGAAGTATACGCGAGTATTTGCGTACTGCTCTTGTATGGATTAGAAGAACTTAGTAAAAAAGTTATTTCCAATCTATACGTGGTTAGTTTCATACCCCTGCGTTCTGGCCTTGTACAGAATGGCAAAACGCATAGACGTACATAACTATATGTCGCAGGGAAATTTTAGGGAGCGAAGGAGATTTTAAATTCCTAATGTATACCTACTAACGTGGTAGTAATCATTTCGCTGGCAAAATCACATATCGCTTGGGCACTTTTGGGTCAACTGTCCACGTCGCTTCATTTGACGACTGCATGCAAGCTGCATAATGAAACATTAGCAATAGGCAAACCGCGACGATGCCGCTCCGTGGACAAACTGTCAAGCCATGGGCAACACACAAAGCCATGGACATTGGACACACACACCCAGACCGAGAACTTAAAATCAAATTCATCATCCAAATTGCCTCCTTGCTGGGAATCGAACCCAGGGCCCTTGGTCTGGCGGTCCGGCATGCTAATCATTGTGCCACACGGATCGTCAACAATAATGAATTCTCTGTTTAACGCACCTCTGTATTTCATTAGAAAACAGGTGAAACAACAATTTGCGTCATTAACACGTTCACTGCGGATCACCCACAATCGGCCTGATGCTGTACCAACGCGCTGTACGTACAGGAAAAATAGGTTCCTCCCGCCTGTGCGGGACCGGTTTCTTGGGAATTTTTACGAGTATGACAGAGACAAATATAGTTTTCGATTCATGACTAACAATGTAGAAATATAGCAGTTTAATAAAGCGGGAGGCCTTTTTCGACCTCTGCCGCACAGAACGTAAAAAAGTTATCTCAGTGCGGGAGCGGGCCTGTTTTGGTGGATGACAGCCAGCGACCTGGATGCCGCACTGTGGAGATGCGTACGCGTCGAGCCGCCAGTAGTGTTGTGCTTGCTCCACGAGGAGCACGCGCTCGCGCTCGATATAATAGCGAATCACGAGAAACAATTGTTATTAAATGTATATATTTAAACAATAATATCAATATGCAGTTTTATTTATATTGCGTTTGCTTGTGAATATTTCCAGATAGGTAGGTGACAAGTTAATGCGTATATTTTATTTAGTACTACTGGTACTTCTTTTTGGACGAATAAAGTCATAATTAAAGAAAACAAAAAAATAAATGAATTATCCAAAAGATAAATAGTATTTATTTAATATAAGAATCTCTCTTTAAAACACTTTTCCATGATTACCTATGTTTTGCAGTATGTCAACCTATAAGAGCTAAAACTGTTCGTAAAACTAGAATCCAAAGTTCTGAAGATTTTTATTGATAAAATTATCAAAGTACATATTGTAAGCTTGAATGTAAGGTAAAAATAAAATACATTATACTTTACAAGTGGGGCAAACGCCCATACAAATGTTGGATATCTCCTTTATTTTTTCATATTTTTTTAAGCTATTGCATAGCTTTTATCGCGGGCTTTGAGCGCGGCGACCGAATCAAGAAATTCCGTAACGAAAATAAAACCTAACACATCCCACTCCGCCTACCATGTAGCTCGGCCGAGCATTTGCTTAACCTATATGTTTTTACTCAATAGGTGTCGCTGCTTGACACGTACTTAACTGTTAACATTAAAGTTCCCTGTGTTTTTAACAGATGGTGCTCTTAGAATAATAAGTGAAGCAAACTTTATAATTTCCCATCAGATGGCGTTCATGTAGCTCGGCCGAGCGTTTGCTTAACGTGTATGTATATGGTACGACTGTACAAAGTTCGCACGGATCGAGACTAGCTGCTCCGAAATCGGACGAATACGTAAGCAGCTGTTTGTGAGAAAGTATATAGGTGTATAGGTATCTATCATATTTTTATAATGCCACACTCACCGCATGTGCGCCCCGTAAGTGTACATGTAGGTATATATGTATACATAGGTGTACCTATGTACAACAGGGAATAGCAGTTGCTGGTGAATAGCTGTACGCGTAAAATTTAAAAAAATAAATAAATAATTATAATTGCATAAGTTGATAAAAAATGCTAAGCAATAGCTTTACCGCGGCAGTCCCCGAGTGCCACACGTATTATTTTTAATCAGTATTTAGTCTCCCCTGCAATGCTCGCTGTTTCTCAAATCAACAACCTGTCCGGTATAAAATATTTTTTTTTCATAACATTTAATTTTTTTTTTATGTTAACGTAATTTGTTTTACATATTTTTTTTAACACATATTAAAATTGTACTTATGAAAATTTTATTAAATAATGACTCGATATTTTCTTTTCTTTCACTATCCCATCACTACAAAAATTACACTATAGTGCGGTATCGGTCCTTATCGACCTGACATTTTCAATTGTTAATTACTCATTTTCTGTTTGGAGAATCCAGGGGCGGGGCCAATGCAAACACAAGTGATTCATGACGATTTTAAAAAGTATAAAAATTGTTATATACCATACTCCTTAACTAAGATATTGAGCTTTAATACCACTCAGAGGTGTCGGATCGAAAGGGCCCGCCCCGCACAGTAAGAAAGTCAAGTGGGTGCCTTTTTGGACCGCCATCGCACCAGCTAAAAGTCACTGTTTTTACTGCCGCAGTCAAGGTCTTAACCGGCGTGAATGAGGTGAATATCGTAACACCAGCTATGAGGCGGTAGGTGATACCCGAAACAAAGATGTTCAATTTTTGGTACAATAATTGTTTAATCATAGAAGAAATAAATTTAGTACTAAAATAGTAGTGTAATTAGCATTTTATTTATAATATGATACTTTATAATAGTATCCGTTCAACAAGATCAGTAAATAAAATTCCAGCATTAAGTACTAACATACATACATAGACTGATAAACACTTACCTACCTTGTATCGCGCTGTCGGTAAAAAAACGTTGTTTTCTTGAAATTATAGAAGTATCTAAATTTTCTTGGAAAAATGCAAATTTTCTTTTCTCAAATTATCTAAAAAAGATCCAAATTCTTTGCTCAATCAACAAAAAAATAAGTGGTATTCACTAAATTATTACAACTAAAAGAATTGTGTGCTCCGAGACGCACGACTGGAGTTTAACGCCATCTAGTTTGCAATCGTCAAATCAGTAACAACGGACGATGATGATGATGAAAAAGATGAATGATGATGATAATGTTTCACATCATCAGAATAGGATGTACTAAGATTATTATTATTATCGTTAGACGGCGTTGTTAATGATCAGCCATCCAACGCCATCTAGATTCTGTGTTACGATTTACGAATCACAATCATAACGCATAACCTAACGGAGAAAGTTTGATTTTACTCCTCATAAAATTTCATAACGCGGGTTTAAATATGAAAATCGATAGATAAAGTTAAACTCCTAAAAAAAAATTAAAAATCTTATTTGGTTATGAAACATCATTTGCGTTTAAAAACTTCTCGGGTGTTACATAACCGTCGTTACTCACGGCGGGTTAAATATAATATTTTTCTTACAGTATTTGTAGGTACTTATGTGTAAATATAGTGGAAATAAAAATTTATTATATTCTATTATATTTCTGTGTTTGCACATAATGGTTTGTTTGATTTGAACTCTGGCCACAGGTATATAATCTGCGCGCGAAACGTTATCTTCACTCTGCCACACGCTGTCTCCATACAGTCACCTAAACTACAACACCAGAAACATGAGAATCATCCTCGCTCTGTTTGTCATCGCACTTGCGGTAAGAATATTAAAATATAACAGTTGTTCCTATATACCTATATGGCATATCTGCTACACTTATGCAGTATTTTTTTCACCATTCTGTCACCATTTCTGAAAGGAGCTGCGACAAGGAGAAAAAGAAATGGCGAGAGAAACTCCTCCGCACATCCTTTAAAATAATGACCAACGTGGAACTGAATGGCCTGAATGCGCACTAATTTCTATGCGTCCTTTTCGTATCTCAGATCGCTTATACATTTGGAAGTGTGAGTATTTATTTATTTATTTATTTATTTATTTATTTATTTATTTATTTATTTATTCATTTCATTGCTACAAATATGGTACAAGTAGAAAAGATGGAAATTTTACAGGCGTTCAAACATATTTGGCCGATGTCGGCATGCAACATTTTGGTGATATTAAAATTTACAATATTACGTGCAACACTAATTATAATCCTATTTAATTTATAATATAAAACCAATTAATAATACAATATAACAATCAATAATAATACCTACCCGTTTTCACCGTCTCTCTAAAAATTAACTTATTCGGGTTTCTAGCTCGATCAGAAGTTATAAATATATGATTATGTTTGAGTAAATAATTTTTGTTCACAGTTGCTGGCCTTCGCTAATGCAGTGCCTGCTTTGTATCTAAAACGTAAGTGTTTGTCTTTGTATTATTAGTTACTAAGTACTAGACGCGCTCATAGCCCGGCGGCTTGCGTCGATCCTATGTGAGAAAGTTAAGCAACAGCGGGCGCGGTCGGTAGTTGGATGGGTGACCGCTAGTGGCAAATATTTCTGGAGAGTTTCCGTGCTTCGGAGGGCACGTAAAGCCGTCGGTCCCGGTTGTTATCATAGGATAACAGTCGTTAAGCCATGTCGGAGGCCCTCGGGCGGTTTGCAAACTTCCGACACTTGGGTTGGCCACTAACCCCTCCACCAATCCTCACTGGAGCAGCGTGGTGGAGTATGCTCTAGGCCTCCTCAAGAGGAGAGACCCGTGCCCAGTAGTGGGCCATTAATGGGTTGAAGCCAAAGTACTTGACGACAGGGGCGACGCGAACGTAGTCCGTGCTATTTCTTTCTTAATTTTTATATTCAGTAGTGATTACAAATGACGATAAAGCATTGTTCAATTCAACTTGGGGTCTGACACGAGTGGCAATGGAACTTTTCAGCCGTTTTCGCCTCAGCCGATGTCTAACCGCTAGTGGCAAAAACATCTTGAGCGTTTCCGTGCTTCGGAAGGCACGTAAAGCTCCATCGGTCCCGGTTATTATCGTGAGATAATAGTCGTTAAGTCATGTCGGAGGCCCTCGGGCGGCATGTATCTCTGATACTTGGGTGGACCACTGACCTCTCTACCAATCCGTACGGAGCAGCGAGGTCCGCGAAAACCCGAGCGTACTAGGGGGCCATTAATGGATCACTTGCATTATACTTGGCGACTAGGGTTTCCTTATTTTTATGGAAATAGCCGGCAAACGAGCTGACGATCCACCTGAGTGTAAGTGGCTATCGTCACCCATGGACAGCAGCAACACGAAATGCATCACTGATGCGTTGCCGGCAAAGAAAGAACAAGAAAAAGAAAGAAAGAACTGGCTCTCAAGCCCCCAGCCGGAACACGACGAGTCGTTTGGCGGCTGACTCATGCTCAAGGGTGGTTGGTAGCTATCCAGGCGAACCCCATGGAGAAGTAATAATAGTAATAATGGTATTCATTAGCAATTAAAATCAATATTATCAATATAAACCCTCGAGGGGTCCTACCACCAGCGGGCAGGATTTAGTCGCCACTTACGACACCCATCCGGCGTGGGATTGGGTTAGTATTCTAAGCCGCCTCAATACGGCTAATATTTTTTTCGACCATTTTCTTTTCAGTAGTGTGTTTAAGTAGCTTGTAAAATTATTGTAATAATTTTTTTATTATTACTTTTCAATTCCTGTGAGTGAGTGAAGATTTGGAAAAGTAGAACATAAAGCAATGAATAAACCATCGCCATATCCGTATATCCATCGTTTTGTTACATCTTAAATTATATTTTTTACTAATTGATATCTGGCGTGTGCCAATATCATAACATACATAATTACAATAAATAATTGATAAAAAGCTTGCATAATTATTTTATAGGTGTTGCAGACGGTGCGGCAGTTGCAGGTATTTCGTTCATTTTCCGTTGTAATCCGTACAATTACCTACGTATGTAATTACTTCTTATTGAAATATAATCACAGAAGACATATTAGTAGTATAATGTACTAACGTACCAGAACAGACATTGCGAGAAAAATTTGTGTCGCGCCGGAGGTTCTATCTTGAAAACAAGCGCCCGTTCTCTTTCACAATCGACTGAATCCGCTGAAAACAGTTGCCAATTGGCTACAGTTCATTGCGCAAACATCGGGTTCGCGGTGTCGGTTCTAAACGCTAGTAATATTTGTTCAATATTACTTCCCAGAATTGGATGCTTATGGCGACATTATCGAATACACCCTGTATAATTACACAATTATACAGGGTGTATTTGTTTCCAAATCATCGGGCTCGATTCCTGGCTTGGCTCATATTGATTTTTCAGAAATTGAAAAATTCACCCTGTACGATTGCCATAATATTATTATATCAATAAAACTATATCTAGTCAGTTCCCATATTTTGTGCGACCTCATTGTAAATATTTTCTAAATATAGAAACTTAACTTTACATTGCTGTATAAATCAGAAGATAAGGTCAGCTTTTTAAAATAACAGCAATAGATAGAAATAGTCGCTGAATTCATGTAACAAGCTCTAATTGTGTCATAATGATTTCCAGATTTTGACTCGGTGGCCGCTGACGATGACGAATGGAAAATAGTGTAACTTCAACTGGTAGCCAAAAACTACATAAAATCATGTATTTTTAACAGACTGTATTTTTTTCAACGTGTATTTCTTACCTTTTATTTTGAGAAATAAAGTATGACACTCTGAAACTCTATTGAATATTTTATTTTCGTACATATACTGTTTACACGGCGCGGCAGGCGGCGGCGGGGCGGAAGGGCGGCGTGGCGGGGCGGCGGGGCGACGGGCGGCGGGGCGGTAGCAGGCTGGTGAAACTATAATAATTACACTATAACTTTAACGTGAAACTACAATTATAATTATAGCCGCCATTTTAAAAAGAATGGATACATTAGACCTCTGGGTGTATTACTCTCATTATTATTATTTATTTTATACATTCAACAATTTGCTTACAGTCAATGACCAGACACAAATGTGATACAATTATACTTAAATAAAATTGCAATTATTAATTACAATTACAATTTGAACTTAGAATGAAATATAATATTATAAAGAGGAAAGATTTGATTGTTTGTTTGCATTGAATAGGCTCCGAAACTACTGAACCGATCTGAACAATTATTTCACTGTTGGGAACATACACTCCCCCTACACTTTCACTATTGGGGGCACACTATCCCCGGGTGACATAGGCTAAATAATAATAATAATAATAATAATAATAATAATTACCCCCCGGGGGATCACCGTGACGTGGTGGGGGGGGGGGGCTTCTGGGAAAACAATGGTTTAGCTTTACGCTCAACCTATGCTTTGTTGTACTCTAACATCTTTACAACCTTTTTCCCAACCAACGATCCCAACCCAATCCAACGTGTGAAGGCACCGTGCTGAAGGATGCATGGCTGAGGGGGAGCTCAGTCGCGAACGGTCCCTCCATGAGAATAGGCGGAATCATGGAGTAGTTAGCCTTATCTCAGCAAGCGGGGCTCTGCTGAGATGGACGTTTATTTCCCTAGCTAATTTTAAATAATGTATGGATAACTCACAGAAACATAATTTTAACAGTAGTAGTAGTAGAAGATATAATTTAGGTTCGCTCAGAGGAGCCCAAAGCAATAACACCAGGCTGATTAATACCAATAAAGAGCTGAGCAGGCGGGTCGTTATTAGTCAAGATGCTACAGCCGACCATAACAGTGATTCTTCAATGGAGAGTCTATTTCAAACACCTACCTCTTCCCGTTCTTATGAAGAATCGTATTGATACGAATTGCTATCTACCACCGTATTGCCAGACATCGATGTAGTTCAGACAAACGAGTACACAGGAGGTACCATATCAGTCACATTCAGGGATAGGAGCCACATCGAGTCAAATATTTATTTATTTATATATTACATTCAAACATACAGCTACCATTACAGGAAATTCCCAATGCGATAGTGTAGTTACATTTTGCTTAATAACAACAATTAGTTTTCCAAATAACATATTACGTACAGTGTTACTCTTGTAAACTCGCTCAGTGAACATGAGAATAAATCAAATTTTTCCGCTACCAGGTTGAGTGTATGTATTGTGCGCGTGAGCGGGGTAATTTGGTTGTACCGCGTGGTGCCGCGAACAAAGTCGGCCGACGTCGCCGCTGTGCGTAATCATCGGGCACACTCAAGTTTATCCACTGCAGCACACTCGGATTACTTATGTAACCGCGGAACACTTCCAACTTGTTGTACCCAACCATGCCTAAAACAAACAAGGTTGGATACATCAAGGAGTAGAAGGGATACACCACATAAAGCCTTAAGTACATGTATCTAAGGTATTTGTTCTGTATGCGCTCCAACATCAGACTATACTTAGCCTCATGTGGAGCCCATATTGCCGCATTACATTCCAATTGGCTCCTTATTGGAAGATCATACAATGTCTAAATGGCCTTAATACCTATTTGTGAATGTCACTGCTCTCCGAAGGACAAATCCCAACTGTTTGTATGCTTTCTTGCATACACCAATTATATGCTCACGGAACGTCAGCTGTGTATCCATTCGAACGCCTAGATCTCTCACTGACACCTCTCTTTTCATGGGTGCGCCGTTCACTTCGTAGGTGTATTGAAGTGGTACCCTTGCCCGACTAAAAGTTAAGATGGAACATTTCGAAACATTGATATGCAGTTTATTGTTTTGACTCCATTCAACTACTCGGTCGATATCCCGCTGTAGGCGTTGGCAGTCCTCTTCGTTTTTAACAGCCAGGAGCAACTTAAGGTCATCTGCAAATAAGAGACACTTAGCGTCCCTTACTACCTCTGGAAGGTCATTAATCATTATTATGAATTCTAATGGTCCCAGATTGCTTCCTTGACTAACTCCCGACCTGGTGAAATATAGCTCAGACTGGTAACTTCCATATTCCACATACAGCTGCCTGTCCCTCATATAGCTCGCAAAGAATTGGAGCAGTTTTGGTGTGCAGCCAATTGCCGCCAACTTCGACAATAAGATATCATTGTCTACCAAGTCGAATGCCTTCTTAAAATCAATGAAGGCAGCATCCACCTGCACACCTGCGTCGATATGAGGAACTAGGTATGCCATGGAATTCAACAGGTTACTGGTTGTGCTACGCGCTGGTCGAAAGCCATGTTGGGCATCCGATAGTTGCGACGCAACCTGCTGTTGGATGCTTCGCTGGACAGCCGATTCAAACACCTTTGCTGGTGTCGAAAGAATCGCCACTGGTCTAAAAGACTCAGTTGTTCCATCCCTTCCTTTGGGTATTGGAATTACGCGCGTAACTTTCCATCGTTCTGGGAAATATGAATTCTCTAAGCATAAGTTAAAAAGATGTAAGAGCGGTTCTACTAATACTAAGCGGCCATCTCTCATTACCATCTCATCTCATCTCATCCTACTAGAAGTGTTTTGCAAGTCATGAGGCCTGCAACCACCCTAGGAGGACGTGATAGACAACAGATGAAGTGGACAAAAAAGTTAAACAACTACTCCGTTGCTATTACATTGCCACTAATTTAGAAAGTAACCTAACTGGTTACAGAACAATATTGCGCAAAACCCAGATTTACATCTAATAACAGAACAGCGGCTTTCTGATCAAATCAGAGTAATTCACCGAAACAACAGAATCACACCAAACGAAAGAGAGAAAATCAAGAGAAACCTTGTTCATTTCATTGATACGTCTCGACCACTACAAGTCACACCTGAACACACCTCACTGTCTATATTAGAACAACACCGTGATCAAATTGGAAGTACACAGACCTTACTGACAACATAAACATTGAAGAACTTAGTAGTATAGAACATACGGAAGAAATTTCACAGAGTGCACAGATAGAGACTAGAATAGAAGAAGTATCAAATGAAGAAAATGATTTGATAGAAATAGAAAATATTTTTAAGGAAAATCTTAATAAGTTTAAAAATTTGGAGCCTAATGTAAAGTTACGTATAAATACCTAAACTACAGATCTCATATACAACTAAAAAGTTATCGAAGAAATGTATATTATTTAAAAAAAAATGTTAAATTAATATTGAAGTTTATAGTTTACTGTATAGAGCGTAGTATTCTTGCGTGTTGTAATTCGGGTGTATGGAAGACTATAAATAATTAAAAGATGTATTTAGGTAAATTAAACTGTAATTGTACTTTTCACAAAAACTAACTTATTCCTAAATACACTGTATAATAATAAACTATCGCGAGTATAGCACAATGTGCTCCGAACGCGGAATTGGGACGACTGACTGTGAGAGCAGGTAGGAGTTGTTAGCAAACCCCAAACGCCACTTCGCATATTTCAGTCGTCACCCAATAAATTAACATGGCATGTCACCACAAAGTTATTAAAAATATAAAATATTCAAATTGAAAGACATTTAGCAGAAAATGATATAACTTCGTTAGAAGAATTACACGTTATTATCTATAGTGCCGCTTTAACGGCAGTCACAATAAATAATAAATTATGAAAAAAATAATAAATTATGAAAAGAACGTAAACACAATAATAGCCAGCTTGGGAAAAACTTGCAGAAATTTTAAATTTAGTAATCCAGGAACCTGAGAAACTCCCCTTATTTTTAACACGAGGTGTTACGTATCTACAAGCTAAAGAAACTGATACAACCGATCCTGCAAAATATCGTCCAATTACCTGCCTTCCCACTGTACAAGTTATTAACCTCCATCATCTCTGCCAAAATAAATTTACACTTAACACGAAATAAAATCATTCAAGAAGAACAGAAGGGTTGTTGTAAAGTTTCGAGAGGATGTAAAGAACAGTTAGTAATAGATTCAGAAATACATTATGAGGTTAAACAAAAACATAGAAACTTATTTTTTGCTTACATAAACTATCAAAAGGCCTTTGATATACCACATTCCTGGTTAATTTAAATACTTAAGCTTTATAAAATTAATACAAATTTAATATCTTTCCTACAATACACAATGAATAGTCCGTGAGCCAGATAGTATTTTTTGTCAGTCATTTCCTCTCAAGCAATAACTCGTGAAATACTTCAGAGAGTTGCATTATATAGCATGGTGAACGTCAGCTGCCGCTCCAAGGGTGGGTAGGGGGGCGGCAGCCTTTCAATCATGTAAAAAAAATAATTGTTTTCTGTCATTTCCTCCCGACTGAAAATTTGTTAGATGGGTGAATTTCCCAAGTGCATTTTTGAGACGGCGAGGTTGAAAATTAATGTGTGGAGGTAAACTACAATTATGCATAATTTTATATGGGTAGTTTAAGTAGTGATCTACATGATAGTAAAGTATTCAGATGTATTTAATACATAGATTCTTAATAAAAAATATCTAAGACCTAAAATCTAATTCCGGTGTACTGTCCGACCTCCATTTATTTACATATTTTATATTTTTTTTCTTTTTTGGTAAATAAATTTTATTAAAAAGGAATGTATTTTAGAAATACATTAAATAACACAACTAATATATATTTACGGAGTAATTTAAGATAGTGCAACAGCTCTTAAAACACCTTTTAAAAATGTCCTACAAAAAAAAGCAATTCCGGTGGCGAATTTTGTATACTTCATTACTTGTTACGACACGATTTGGAAGACACCTTACTGGCTCTCCCCGCACCGTTCAGTTGTGCTCTTGCAAACTGCGTGTTAGGATAACCGACTGGCTGCATAATTTTCCTGCCAAACACGTAAGTACTCACTGCGGTGGCGCAGGAATACAAAATCATCCAATTCCGATGTCATGTATATTAGTAAAAGTACAAAGCAGATTATCAAGAAATTTTATGGAGGCTTCCATTAAAGGTTTTCAGTCATAATTGTGAAATAAAAGTTAACCTGTGAGTAACGGTGTTCTTTAAAATTCAAGTTTTGACTCTAATTCTAAGTCCGGTGGCCTAATCTCGGTGGATCCGGTGGCAAATCAAAGCACATAAGGACGTGTATAGACCAGTGCCAATAATTTTTGAAACGAAAAAAATAATCGTAGGATGAAACCCATTGCAAAAGGAAGAGAATATAACGAAAATTAAGGGAAAAATTATTTACGGGCGATCTGAGGTTGGGAAGTGGGGGAGGGGGGGTTTAAGGGTAAAAAATAGTTTATCTCAATTTCCGGCAAAACTCAAGTCCTATAGAAAAAAGTTAAATAGCAATGTTGTAAGTAATAAAAAGATCTAGAACTTTTTTATTAATACTTTTTTTACATAACCTCAAAATTTATGTGAAAAATTCAAATAATCAAATTTTTGGTGTTTTATTTTTATCTTTTACAAAAAAAAAATATTTTCACGAAATTTGGGGAAAATGAAACGACAACTATATTCGCAAAAAAAATTCGGATTCGAGTTTTTAATTTATTTTTTTAATCGTTGTGTACAATTTTGAGCTATTTATTAAAATTTACACTTTAATTAATCGAAAAACGTAAGATTCCATGTTACTTTGTTAGACAAAAAAATTACAAATCCATAAAACATAAAAATTGCAAAAAACATGCGAAAATAGTTGTCGTTTCATTGCATTTTCGTAGAACATTTACCATAGTAGTTTATAGTTAGTATTTAGTAGTAGTAGTAGTTAGTAGTAGTAGTAGTTAGTAGTTTTTAGTTTTTTATACATCATTAGAAAGTAGAGATTCTAACGAACAAAAATCTCACCGATTTTTTTTAAAAGTAGACATTTTGACGTGAGAATTTTCGATTGAAAATTAGGTTGCTTTTTTGATATTAAGTAAAAATAAGATGAAAAAAGAAATATTTTAAATCAAAAAATTACAGTATGTTAAGGACATACAAAGGTAAGTTTTCACTAAATTTCATGGATTTTTTTTTGTAAAAGATAAAAATAAAAAACAAAAAATTGGTTATTTAAATTTTTCACATAAATTTTGAGGTTATGTAAAAAAGTGTAAATACAAAAGTTGTAGATCTTTTATTACCTACAACTTTGCCATTTAACTTTTCTCCATAGGACTTGTAGATTTGCTGGAAATCGAGATAAACTAGTTTTTACCCTTAACCCCCCCCCCTCCCAACCTCAGATCGCCCTTAAATTATTTTTCCTTTAATTTTTATTATATCCTCTTCCTTTTGCAATGGGTTTCATCCTACTATATTTTTTTTTTCACTTTTTAGCGTTTTTGAAGCTATCGGCACTGGTCTAATAGGCCACAGAAACACAAGCGTATCTAATCACCGCTAAAAGGAGTCCGTTTATCTAGACTCCTACTTTTCAAAATGTAACTTTAAAGTATTATTACTTTCGGCTTTTCTTCGCCTCCATGACAAAGCACCCTTCCGAAAAGCTGGTAGATTAAAAAAATGACGTGCATAAGTGTATCAGTGATACCTATATGAATAAAAGATTTTGATTAGATGATCTTGCCTTTATTATTTCTCATTGGCATAATCAATTTCGGTGGATCAGATTCTAATTCCAGTGGTCCTAATTTTGGTGGCATTTGATAATGTAATTTGAAAATATCTCCGGAACTAATAATATTTTTTTCGATCTCTACTATGTGACTAATTATTACTACTATTTACATATTATTTATGCCAAATAAAATGTATTAGAAACAGCAGGTTTAAATTTAATCAATTTCGGTGTCTCAGATTTTAATTCCGGTGGCCCTTTAATCATTTCGGTGGCATTTGATAATTTCAGATAGAAATATCTCATGAACTAATAAATTTTTTTTGATCTCTAGTATATGATTAAGTAGTACTAATATTTACCTATTATTTAAGCCAAAAAAATTTATCAAAAACAGCAAATTTAAATTCGCCACTGTAATTAGGCAAAATTCGTGTTTGTTGAAATTGACCCAGATGATAGATAACGTAATTATTTAAAGGTAAAAAAAAGTCAGCTGGCCATACCGTGGTGGATTATACGTCAGCTGGGCGCGCGCACAGAGCCTAAAGTAAAATAACTGTAGTTAAGTAATTTCCTCTCACTTGAAAATGTGTCAGGTGATAGTTTACGTGCTATTTTGAATAAACAAAAACATCAGCTGGCTCTAAGTTGGTGGATTATACGTCAGCTGGGCACGCGAACATGCAAAAAAAAATTTTTTGTTCAGTGATATCCTCTCACTTGAAAATGCGTCAGATGATACTTTACATGTTATTTTGAGTAAATAAAAACGTCAGCTGGCTGTATGTTGGTGGAAAGGTCGTCAGCTGATGCAGTGAATGGTGGAGCTCAGAAGCCAGGCTTGAGCGCCGATCGCTTATTTACATTCGTCAGCTGACGGGTTTTCCACCAACTTAGAACCAGCTGATGTTTTTGTTTATTCAAAATAGCACGTAAACTATCACCTGACACATTTTCAAGTGAGAGGAAATTACTTAACTACAGTTATTTTACTTTAGGCTCTGTGCGCGCGCCCAGCTGACGTATAATCCACCACGGTATGGCCAGCTGACTTTTTTTTACCTTTAAATAATTACGTTATCTATCATCTAACAAATTTTCAGTCGGGAGGAAATGACTGAAAACAATTTTTTTTTACATGATTGAAAGGCTGCCGCCCCCCTACCCACCCTTGGAGCGGCAGCTGACGTTCACCATGCTATATAATGCAACTCTCTGAAGTATTTCACGAGTTATCGCTTGAGAGGAAATTGGTCAGGAAAATCTGTCGCTAGCTCACGGACCAGAATAACTGGGCTACAACTTTAAACATCACAACACAGAATAATCATATAAAATCACCCCCAATAAAAATAGAACGTGTTATATTTCAAGGTGATTCACTAAGTCCCTTGTGGTTCTGCTTAGCGCTAAACCCTCTCTCCAAAATATTTAATAGATCAGGACATGGTTACTTAATTGATAGAATTCATAAGACTAAACTTTCACGTCTACTTTATATGGATGATATAAAATTATACTCATCAAATAGACAACAATTAAACGCTCTCTTAAAATTAACAGAAAATTTTCGACGGGTGCAAAGTGAAAAGAGTCATCTACAAAGCAACTATATTACAGATAACTCTTTTCACTTTGCACCCGTCGTTTTAGCAACGACATTAAAATGGAATTTGGTATAAATAAGTGTAAAATCAACAGCATTATAAAAGTAAACATAATACAATAGAACCATATAAACTCACTACATGTAATGACTTAATCAAATCCATGGAAAGCAAAGATTATTATAAATATCTAGGATATCAACAAAATACTCTATTGAGCATACTAAAATTAAATAAGACCTTACAGCTCTGTATAAAAACGTCTAAATCAAGTATTTAAAACTCATTTATCAGCTAGAAACAAAGTTAAGGCAGTAAATACTTATGCAGTTCCCATCCTAACATATTCCTTCGGAATTACGAGTATAAAGTGGACCGATACTGACTTGGAAGCAGTGGCGGATTTATGTTTGATGTCGCCCTAGGCCCCAAAGGATATGCCGCCCTTTTTGCTCTATAAGGAGGTAAATATCGAAATTAAATGAGCAATAAAAAAAAATACATATCAAACTTTATTAATTTAAATACAACGTTTTATTAGCTAATATATAATTATCGTGTATAGTTTTTTTATTATTAATCTGAGTATACCGTCTCGGAGATAAATAAATAAACTTTTTTAAATTATCATTTATTACATTTTCTTCTTTCAGGCTTTGGTTCTACACTATATATTATTTTATAATCTAGTTTTTGTACTAATTGAGCTTTAATAGATAATAACGCAAGGGCATTAAGCCTGTCTTGAACCTTGGCCCATACTTGCACGTAAATAATTTTTCACCCTTTTTAGGGTAGAAAAAATCTTTCTCCAGAAAGATTTGTTGCTGGAATTTATTCTCATAAATGCTTCTAAAACATGTATATACAGTCAATATGTTTGACAGGCCATTAGGAAAAAAAATTAATGTCCTTTTAGCTTTAGCACATTTTTTTTATTTCTACAACCAAAAGGGCGTACACAATCAAATAAAGTTTGAGATCACTTACTTGAAAATACGAAATCTTTTTTATTACGTTAGAATAAAACGTTTTTTTCTTTTTCTTCTAAGATTCTTCATTTAAAATCAAATCTTTTAATAACAAAAGAATTTAAAATATCAATTGTTTATCGGTATAAAAAGAGATTAAATCCTTGTTTACGTTCATCAGAAATCTGACCAACTTGATTCAAGCGTTTTTTCTGACTTTTCGAAGAAGGAGTTCATTCCAAAAGATGCTGAGGGGATTATTAGAAGTTTTACGAGCAAGAATTGTTACTTTGGGGGAAGAAGGACATTCTACGAGAGAAATAGCACGCAGAGTGGCTGTAGTCCAATCCTGTGTCAGTGACAGTGACGCAGATTGCAGTGGGCTAGACTCCGCCAAAATGAAGAAGACGACGAGGAAAACATTTGGCGGAATTGTCTCTTCGTTGACGAGTCCAGAATTAGCACTCATCCGGACAACCGACGTCTCCGATTCTGGAGAAGACATAGGAACGCTGAAAGACAAAGAACTGCCACCGGAACCGTTCAACAAGGTGGGAAATCGGTATCCTTTTGGGGCGGTATAATGATTGGTGCTAGAACGCCGTGGCTGGATGACTGCAGCTTTGTACCAAACCATTGCTATTGATGAAATTGTCAGGTCATTTAAAATAAACCATGGCCCTCGATTCGTATTGGTTGACGATAATGCACCCGCACATCGAGCTCAACGAATCAACGCTGCTCTGCATGAATACGACATTACCAGGTTAGACTGGCCTGCCGGCTCGCCTGACTTAAACCCGATAGAGCACGCGTAAGATGCTAGCAAGCGAGCTATTTGGAACCGTCTGCCACTTCCCCAGACAGTGCCAGAGATCAGGGAAACCGTTATTCAAGAATGGGACAGGTTACCGCAAGAAATGCTGGATAACTTAATTCTCCGCATGCCAAGAAGGATTGCCGCATGTGTTCGAGCCAGGGGAGGAGTTATCTTATACTAAAGAAAAACTGTTTAATAATAAATGTTGATAATATTTATTGTTAGTAATTAAATCCTCTTTTTCTTTCAATTATTTATTAGTCAATATTGCACTAGGACTTTTAAATTCAATTCTAGTTAATAATTTTTTTTTTATTTCAACAAGTGTACTTATCTTTTTCATAAAAAGATGTTACGTAAGCAACATTCTTTTAAAAAAGTAAAATTAAAAAAAATCCATCTTTTGCTACTGATCTCAAACTTTATTTGATGTGTGGATACTTTGAGACATAATTTTTCGCTTTGGATTTTTTTTTAATTTTTTCACTTAAAAATTTTTTGCAAAACGATTGGCAAAAAAAATATACGCCCTTCTGACATTTGGAACACAATATTTCGAAAAACACACTCAGTTGAATGATAAATAGAATTTTGAAATAACAAGAATTCTTGCTTCAACATTTCCGAAAATAATTTCTACAAGTTAGGTTGAAAACTTTTAATTTAATTATAATTTATTCATAAAGGCTATTGAGAAATTGTATATAATCTTAAACTATCCGCTATAAAAATTAAGAATTTGCGAAAAATCAGAAAATTATTGTTTTCAAAGTAATGTACATCAAAAAGAATTCATATTGCACCGACAAATTAAAAGGTAAACATTTAAAATATTTTATATTTTTTTATTAATTTGAAGCGAAAATATATAAAAATATTTTAGATAAAAACAATTCTGACATTTTACCACTCCTAAGTTTTTGGGGTTCTGAAAATTTTGGCGCCCCCAAAATCATGGCGCCCCTAGGCCCGGGCCTCATGGGCCTAGGCCTAAATCCAGCACTGCTTGGAAGCTTTAAATGCACTGACAAGAACCACTGCATATAGCCACCACACGCACCACATACATTCAGCAGTCGAAAGATTTACACTGCCAAGGAAACTTGGAGGTCGTGGTTTTATCGACATAAAAAATCTTCACTATAAACAGATATTAAACTTACGTACCTATTTTTTTAATAAACTAAAGAAAGCTCAATTCATAAAGCTAACAGATCTTACTACATCAGGAAGATCATTTAAAGATGAACAATTTGAACCTGCCAATAAGATTGTTAAACACGAATTTAAATTAGAAAAAAAAACTTAAGAGGTGTCAAAGGACACCCGGATGGAAAGAAGTTCCTTGCAGTCAGTACTAGGATAGCAAAAACAATTTCTCACGAAATTTAATACCTTAGATTTGTTTTGGCACACTTGCTGCATGTTTTTGCTATCCTAGTACTCTGGCTTGCTTTCTATGAAAAAAAAACTACGACGGCAAAAAGTGTCGTTACCGGCAAAAAGTGTCGTTACCGGCAAAAAGTGTCGTTACCAAATTTTCCGCCTAGCCCCCTTTCGCAACGCGCGATAAGGAACTTCGTTCCAACTGGAAGAAAAATCACTGCATGGGAAATTTCCACTTAATCTTGAACAGGAACATATAGATAGAGAAGCATCATGTGGTTGGTTAGTGAAAGGAAATATTTTTGCCGAGACGGAAGGCTTTTTAATCGCAATCCAAGACCAAATAATCAAAATAAGAAATTATGCTAAACATATATTAAAAGATAATAGTATAGTAAATGATAAATGTAGATTATGTACCTAACTTAAGTAATGAAACTGTAGAACACATAACAGGTGGATGTAAAGTATTAGCTAGTAAAGAATATATAAATAGACATAATAATGTAGCAAAACAAATTCATCAATATTTAACATTAAAGTATAAACTAATTGATAACAAATTACCTTATTATAAATATACCCCCAAAAATGTATTGGAAAATAATGTAGCGAAATTATACTGGGACCGCGACATTATCACAGACAAAACAGTTCACTGCAATAGACCGGATATTACATTAACCCTCAAACTTACTAAAACAACTTACCTTATTGATATCTCAATCCCAAATACAGATAAATTAAAGCAAAAACACTTTGATAAGATCCAGAAATACTTACCCCTCGCGGATGAAGTGAAGGAAATGTGGCATCAGGATAATGTTCGCATCATACCTATAATATTATCATCAACAGGCGTAATACCAAAGAACCTACATACATCATTAGAGGAACTTAAATTACAAAAATCCATCTTTTTCCAGTTGCAAAAATTAACTGTTCTAGATACCGCTTCCATAACTCGACGCTTTTTACATCTATCACCTTTAATAAATAACTAAGTTTGTACGAGAACCATGTTACTTGGCTAACAACGCCCGTAGTTGGCCTCAAAAATTGTTTGGCAGATTATCACTTGCCAACTAACGTTTCGCAGTATTTTATTTTGCCGAATAATCATTTGCCAACTTATAATATAATTTTGTTTTATTTCTCAACCTAATGCGCGCTCCACACTCGCGCGAGAATCTCGCGAGAAGGCGAGAAAAACACGAGAAACGTGAATGTGGAGCCGATTCACATAATCTTCGCAGGTTCTCGCGCGAGAACGCGAGAACTAACGCACAGAACACTTATACCCTAGAGGGAACTGACATAAATAAATAAATAAATAAATAAAATATTCTTTATTGCCACACAAAAAATTAAGAAAAATAAACACTTAAATCTAACATAATAGGTAATATCCAATTATTGTGGGCAAAGGGAGAGTCTCAGCTTCTGCTAACACGAGGAACCTCGTGCAGCGCTGTTTTTCAGACTCTCCCTCTCCCTTAGGCGTCGTTTGGGAGTTAGTCAGGTAATTCCCGATCGCCGCTAGGCATTTTTCTACTGTATGCATTCGCGTGCGTCTCTCTCTGTGTGTGTGCGTGTGTGCGTGTGTGTGTGTGCGTGTGTGTGTGTGTGTGTGTGTGTGTGTGTGTGTGTGTGTGTGTGTGTGTATTTACTGAGCATAAATATTAGCCGGATTATTATATTTATATTATTATTTTTATTTATTTATTTAACTTTTTGCACCATACAATTTGTTTAATAGCAAAGGTGGACTTAATGCATTAGCATTAAAGAATGCTTCTAAGCATTCTCTTCCAGTCAACCTTCGGATAGTGAGAACACAACGATATGGCGGTATATCTAGGTTGTAATAAAAAAACTACTTAGGATCAAAAAAATATATATATAGATACACTATAAACAAACATACATACATACATACATACATACATACATACATACATACATACATACATACATACATACATACATAACTTCATACATGAATAAACACATAAATATATAAAAAATACTGATAAACATGTCAGAAAAACCACTTATTTATTATACCATATATATTTATGTTATTTATATTATTCATATTTTTAATATTATAATTATTAAAACGTAGTGATTAAGTACTCTGTGATAATTATAATAAGCAATGCGCATAGCAATAAGCTTGCCGCAGCAGTTACTTCTGCGTCCATCGTCATCGAGCGCGAGAACAGTATTGAGAACCTTGCGAGTGTGGACCCAAGGAAGTTCTCGCCGAGATTCTCGCTGAGATTCTTGCGAGATTCTCGGCGAGAATCTCGCGTGAAGTGTGGAGCGCGCATAACAGTTGCCAACTGTACGTTTGGTCTGCCTTTTATAATGAAACTTTTCAAAAGGCCAACTTTCAAGTGGCGAAT
The DNA here is from genome assembly GCA_951805285.1 of Thymelicus acteon. Classification (NCBI taxonomy): domain Eukaryota; kingdom Metazoa; phylum Arthropoda; class Insecta; order Lepidoptera; family Hesperiidae; genus Thymelicus; species Thymelicus acteon. Next base: position 10,904,710 of record OX638238.1, on the reverse strand, counting down.
GTTTCAGTAGAGTAATATTCATTTAGTTGTAAGTATATTGTTTATAATAAAGGAGAACCCCATCTTCCATAGAGACACCGGCCTAGATTAGACAAGAATGAAAATTGGTGGTCAATTAGATCATTGTAAAAGCTTTAATTTCTCCAATTTTCACTTCTGCTAGCAATGGCCAACTAATGAAATCCTAGAATTTCCACCTATCTGGGGGCACGGCAGTGCCCCCGCCAAGTCGAGCAAAAAAGCGGCACGGCCGTACCATCCTTTTCTCGAAGCAATTCAGGCCATTTTCGACCCCCTATAACTTCGTTGTGGATAAAGCTAGAAGCCTGAATTTTTAGTAACCAAGCAGGCATTGTATAAACACGGTATATTTCAAATTTCATTCAATTTGAACCAGTAGTTTAAGAATTATAACTAGTCAAAGTTTCTTAATTTCGTCACTCACTGACTGACTGACCGATCATCAAAACTCTAAGGCACTTCTAGCAGACATAGAAGCTTCAAATTTGGAACACAATTAGTGTTTAGTATATAGATCAAGGAAAAACTAAAACATTTTGCAATTTCGGTCTAGTTTTCTAGATACATCAACTGCATAAATAACTTTGTAATCCCATATAAATATATAGGATTACAAAGTTACATTTGCAGTTAATGAATTACTGTACCTGTATAACAAAGTAACATTTGCAGTGAAAGAATCAGTGTACCTGTATATAATATAATGGAATAATAGGTGTAGATAGGTACCTAGATATAATTATATTCAAAGGTAACTTGTAAAAGGAAAAAAAGTAGAACTATCTACAAAAAGAAATGAGATGCCATCAAAAACATAACTTGTAAAAAAAACCAAGTCTCGCAACTCAGTTCTTCTACCGTAAAAAGTTGTGAGATCCATGTAATACCAAGTCGGTTAATTTATTCAGTTCCTACTTAAGGGTCCTTCTGTCTTAAGTTATCACGTAATTAGCTAACCTAACAAGTAACAACATCTTATAGTGACCATATTATCAATATTAAAAATCTTTTATGTTTTAAATAAATAGATTGACTTGGCAATCGCACTAAACAATCAAATTTAATATAATATGTAGGTATTACTTGTGTTTTCATGCGATGGCCAAGTCGATCTATTTATTTAAAACATAAAAGATTTTTAATATTGATAATATGGTCACTATAAGATGTCGTTACTTGTTAGGTTAGCTAATTACGTGATAACTTAAGACAGAAGGACCCTTAAGTAGGAACTGAATAAATTAACCGACTTGGTATTACATGGATCTCACAACTTTTTACGGTAGAAGAACTGAGTTGCGAGACTTGGTTTTTTTTACAAGTTATGTTTTTGATGGCTATGTATATAATAATGTCACACTCATGTCACTCACAGCAATATATTATGCCTGTTACTAGGGACTTACTACCTCAAACCAAACACCTACTCTAATATTGACAGTATTAGGAATAATGATGATCATAAGACGCAGTAAAAATTAAAGTTACATAGAAACACTAACAAAATACAACTACTTAAACAGTAGGTAACGGTTGAAACTAAGTAGGTGGGTGAATATTATTATTAATAAAAGCAATTTCATGTTTTAAAGAAATTTTATTAGTTATCATCACATCTTATTATTATATTAATATTTCGTTTAGAAATTGTGGAGTAGGTATACGTTGTATGGGCACTGCAACCCACTGTTCTTCTAAAGGTGTGTAGGGTACGTCATCCAGTGTTCAGCAAAAGGTCAGAAATAAAACAGGCGATCTCGGAGTCCAATGTTCATGCAATATTTGTTTAAAAAACAAATCCAGAAGTTATAGCGAAAACACATTCACCAAAACACTATTACGAAAGCGAATGCAATAGAAAATTAAAATAACTGTGTGCGTTTCGAAATGTTTCAATAGTAAATAGGACTGCAAATACGATGAAAATATTAATTTAATAGTAAAAATACACAAAAGCGTAGAAAGTCCAAGATGAATGACAATGGTGTTATTTATAAATGCTATGGTAACCAAAATGACATTAGATAGGGATTACACCAGAGATCTTTGTTGTCAATCGATTCAAATGTCTCGAAATCGATGTCAAAATACTCGAAATATCTTTTATTTAGCGTAAGGATTTAATGGTAATTATAAATATATTACATAGTTTAGCTATACAATGAATAACACAACATGTAAAAAAGGAATTAGTCTTGTACTTACAATGAATAATAATTCATAAAATATTTATTAAGTTCCCTAATCAATCGATTTAATCGATTATAAAATCGTTTGTAATGAGGTAAATACTATAAAAACTTTTTTGTATTATTTTGTTCATTTAGCAACTGCAGATGAGGCTCAGATTTAAATATGTTTATCTAGTAAATAAGACGAATTTTTTGGTATATACTTTACTCTTGTTTAGTGTTATTTTCAAGCACAGAACACATAATTCGTGGCCGGAAATCGGGTTTCTCCTTTCCAAGGTTTGTAAATTTGCGGTTCTTGTTATCTTCCGGTGGCATATGCACTTTTAGGGAGAATTTAGGGGTTTTCGATACACAAACAGGCTTCCAAACGTCTCCGGCGCTGCGGGAAGTGCAGCCCCTCCGCCCTTGCGTAACAAACTGCAGGCACTCCATGCTCGTTTGTTACAGCGGGCGGGGGCTGCTCTCCCTCCGCGCCTCCGGGGTTTACATTCACTCTAGGGGTAGGGCAGACTAGTACCACGTGGGGTCGGGGTTGACTAAGTCGGTTCTGTCACCAATTTTGAAAAATTTTATGGGAACTATTACACAGACGAAACGTTATTTGTCTAAAAGTTGACTGGCCTAGTGAAGGATTTGTGTTGTGTCATTATAATAATCAGCTTAACCATAATTCTACCAAATGAAACGTTGTCATACAAAAATTTGACAATCGTTAGTTGTCAAAGTGAATAATAGGCGAACCATTGGTTGGCAAGTGATAATCGGCCAAACAATTTTCGGCGAAAAGGCAGGATCCCCATAAATACCTTACAGACTAACATACATACAAAAATATATATACTTAAAACTAATACGAATTTGCTTATTAGCTTTTGCATGCGCGAAGCTACTCTATTCTCTCCCAAAAATTAGGCTTTCCGATTTCAGCATGCTTAGATAAATCAATAAAAATAAATCTGGAAGCTTGCTTAGCTCATCTACTTTCTTTGTTTATTCTGACATAAAAATAGTGTTCTGTCAAAGTCATAGGGGCCTAATATGCCCAGGGCCTCCAATACGTTAAAGACGGCCTTGGCTATGCGTATACCTGACTATACTAAACGCAAAGACTCGCGGCAGGCGGAGTAATAAAATGTGCAAAAGAGACGGCGCACATCATTTTCTCTCTCGCACTTGCACTGTTTATGGATGACGTCACGCAGGCACAGAGATGCGCGTGCGTTTATCGATAATAATAGGTCTGAAATGGGGTATTGGAAATGTGATAAATAAAAATAAAACAGTTTACTGGTATTATTAATTTATGCTTACAAAATTATTTGTTTATTGATTATTACACGATTTGTTGTTGAATATTTCACTGAACTCTGGTAATAGTACGACTAATAAACGACTCCATCTCGAAAGAAAGTATCAGTTGAATTGAATATGGCGTACCAGCAACTTGGTGTTTTATACAAAACAATTACTCAACTTGAGGGTAACCTGTTATCTAATTACTTCTAATTACCCTCATTACATTATATGTAATTAAGTAAATATAAGGATAGCAATTATCAGTATCGATCAACACTTTCATGAGCGCATGTTTGTGCATCGATGAAGCACATGCATTCCGTATTATCGATAGTCGATAGTATTTGCGCGTGCGCATCCCTGTTACAAAAGTGATTTATGGCACCAACTGCCACGAGTCTTTGCGTTGAGTATAGTACAAACAGACCTTCAAATCAGCTGTGTCAATTTAAGTGAATTACTGCTTCTAAATTCACACAATAGGTTTCTGAATTCATTTTTATGTTAATGATTTAATGTTCACAGAGTAGGAGAATTGGATCAGTCGAATGGTGGTTTATATTACAACGTGCAGCTATGTTAAATACATAATAATAATAATAATAAGCGCTAGCACACTCACCCCCGCAATGGGTTACCTGTGTCGCGGGTGGCATGGACGACACACAAAGACATGGACATTGGACACACACACCCAGACCGAGAATTTAAAATCAAACTCATCATCCAAATTGCCGCCTCGCTTGGAATCCAACACAGGACCCTCGGTACGGCGATCCGGCATGCTAATCATTGTGCCTCACGGATCGTCAAAAATAATGAATTCTCTGTATAACGCACCTCTGTATTTCATTAGAAAACAGGTGAAACAACAATCGTCATTAACCGGCGCGAATGAGGTGAATATTGTAACACCAGCTATGAGGCGGTAGGTGATACCCGAAACAAAGATGATCAATTTTTGATACAATAGTTGTGTAATCACAGAAAAAAATAATAGTAGTAAAAGAGTAGTATAATTAGCATTTTATTTAAAATATGATACTTTATAATAATATCCGTTCAACAAGATCAGTAAATAAAATTCCAACATACTAACATACATAACATACATAGACTGATAAACACTTAAGTACCTACCTTGTGTCGCGCTGTCGGTAAAAAAACGTTGTTTTCTTGAAATTATAGACTATCTAAATTTTGTTGGAAAAAATGCAAGTTTTCTTTTCACATAAAATATCTAAAAAAGATCCAATTTCTTTGATAAATCAACAAAAAAATAAGTAGTATTCACTAAATTATTACAACTTAAAAAAATTGTGTGCTCCGAGACGCACGACTGGAGTTTAACGCCATCTAGTTTGCAATCGTCAAATCAGTAACAACGGATGATGATGATGATGAAGAAGATGAATGATGATGATAATGTTTCACATCATCAGACTAGGATGTACCAAGATTATTATTATCGTTAGATGACGTTGTTACTGATCAGCCATCCAACGCCATCTAGGTTCTGTATTACAAATCACAAACATAACGCATAACATAAAGGAGAAAGTTTGATTTTACTCCCGATAAAATTTCATATCGTGGTCTTAAATATGAAAATCGATAGATAAAGTAAAACTCTAAAGAAACTGAATCATCTTATTTGGTTAAGTAACATACACGTAATTTCCGTTTAAAAACTTTTCGGGTGTTACATACCCGTCGTCACTCACAGCGGGTTAAATACAATATTTGTCTTACACTATTTGTAAGTATGAGTAAATATAGTGGAAAACAAAATTTATTATATTGTATTATATTTGTATGTTTGCACATAATGTTTGGTCTGAACTCTGGACACAGGTATATAATCGGCGCGCGAAAAGTAATCTTCACTCTGCCACACGCTGTCTCCATACAGTCACCTAAACTACAACACCAGAAACATGAGATTCATCCTCGCTCTGTTTGTCATCGCACTTGCGGTAAGAACATTAAAATATAACATTTGTTCATAATTATATCCTTATGGCATATATGCTAGACACATGCACGTAATTTTGACGTGATAGCGTCTATTAAAACGATGAACGCCGGGCGCACGCACGAAAAAGCATGACTCATTGTAGCGTTCCGCGCGAGCGCGAGCGCGGAACAAACGACAGAGAGGCACGATCGGCTACGATCGGCCGAAGCGCTCAATTTTATCTATAAAAGTATGCAATAATTTCATAAATGTTTTGTCATGACGTTGTCACGTTAAACTACCGTCCGTAAACCGACTTTACAGAAATAATTTTTTATCTGTCACCATTTCTGAAAGGCGCTGCGACAAGGAGAAAAAGAAATGGCGAGAGAAACTCCTCCGCACATCCTTTAAAATAATGACCTACGTGGAACTGACTGGCCTGAATGCGACTCTAATTTCTATGCGTCCTTTTCGTATCTCAGATCGCTTATACATCTGGAAGTGTGAGTAAATAATTTTTGTTCACAGTTGCTGACCTTCGCTAGAGCAGCGCCTTCTATTAAAAAACGTAAGTAGAGGTTTGTACTATAATATTAGTTACTAAGTACCTACTTCACGACAGGGGCAACGTAGTAGACGTATGAAAATAAAGACATTGTTCAATTCAACTTGGGGTTTGACCAAGAGCGTCCCCAGCTAATAGCCCAGGGGGGGCAAGTTGATATGGAGAAAGAGAAAAGTATGAATTGTAGGCAAAGTCGACAGCACATGAAGCTTTAACTTTACACTTATTATATTACATTTGGAAACTTTTTTAGAATTTATAAGGGGGGGGGGGGCAGCTGCCCCTCCCTGCCCCCCCCCCCTATGGAATCAGCCGTATTACAAACCGCCTCAACCGATGTGTGACCGCTAGTGGCAAAAAAATCTTGAGCGTTTCCATGCTTTTTATGGAAATAGTCGGCAAACGAGCTGACGATCAGCCTGATGGTAAATGGCTATCGTCCATGGACAACAGCAACACCAAAGGTATTACTGATGCGTTGCCGGCGAAGAAAGAAGAAGAAAAAGAAAGAAAGAACTGGCTCTCAAGCCCCCAGCCGGAACACGACGAGTCGTTTGGCGACTTACTCATGCTCAAGGGTGGTAGCTATCCAGGCGAACCCCATCTAGAAATAATAATAGTATTAATGGTATTAATTAACAATTTAAATCAATATTACCAATATAAACCCTCGAGGGGTCCTACCACCAGCAGGCGGGATTTAGTCGCCTCTTACGACACCCATCCGGCGTGGGATTGGGGTTAGTATTCTAAGCCGCCCCAATACGGCAAACAAATGTCTCACAGGTCTCACAAATGTGACCAGGATCAGCTTTTTAAAATAACAGCAATAGATAGAAATAGTCGCTGAATTCATGTAACAAGTCCTAATTGTGTCATAATGATTTCCAGGCGCAGACTTTGCGGAGGTTGCAGTGGATAAGCGATTCGAATTTGGCGTCACTTATTGATGAACATTGATGACTTCAACTGGTAGCCAAAAACTACATAAAATCATGTATTTTTTTCAAGAGTATTTCATATGTACCTTTTCTTTTGAGAAATAAACTATGACACTCTAAAACTCTATTGAATATTTATTTTCCTACATTGTAATTTGTAGCTATAGGTTTACACAGCGCGGCGGGGCGGTGGTCCGGTAGCAGGCTGGTGAAACTAGACGCCGTTTTAAAAAGCAATTTCAATTAATTTGCAAAAATGCGAATACAAAACAACATTATTTTAACGAAACGTATTCTATCCTAACAGACCTAGAGTATTATCAACTAAATCCAGCACCGAGGGAAGCAAACCAGCTGGTTTCTTGTTTGATTCTGGTTCTGGTTCTGGTTTTTTTACGTCTGTCTGCGTATTTTGGGGCAGATTTAACGCGTATTGTTGGTAATGCTTGTAAACTGAATCCCAAAATCCCGTTCTATTGGCATACGGTGGTCCTGAGACTGGAGTAGCGCCATTGTTGTTCAGAACTCTGTGGTGACGGTTCGGAACCGCCTCAGGGAAGGCTTTAGGATCTTCTGAAGGGGCTCTGAAATGCAGAATAATTAACATCACTACAAATATTACAATAATTTTCCGGGTTATTAAGTATCCTATATCTTATTCCAGAGCTGGTTTACCTATGTGCAAAATTTCATGAAAATCCGTGCAGCAGTTTTTGCGTGAAAGAATAACAAACATCCATACATGTCAGACATGCCACACGTGTCTGATGATATTCGCATTAGCCCTAATGCGGATTTGATGACACGTTGAGAGCGCATTGGCCCGTCCTTACCCAATGATATTATAATGTACAAAAAATATAAGAAAAACAAGGTGGACTTCCAACGAGCGACTGGTTTATTTAAATCTTGAAATACGATAATTACAAAGAAAAGAAGTAAACTACATAGAGCCAGAACCTTTTTGATATCATTTCCAACACCTCCACTATATCAAAAATACAACAAAATAAAACTATGCCATTTATAACACAACACAAAAATAAACTTATTTTTGAACGAGTAACCGCCCTCGCTTTGCTTCGGTTTTCTTATTTTTTACACCTTGGGTTACATTATTGGAGATTTATTAAGGATCCCTAATTTTTTTTTAATATAATATAGCCTATGTTACTCGGAGATAGTGTAGCTTCCCAACAGTGAAAGAATTTTTCAAATCGGTTCAGTAGTTTCGGAGCCTATTCAATGCAAACAAAAAATCAAATCTTTCCTCTTTATATATTATATTTTTGAATAATTCCAAGTGTCTGCATGAATCTATAGTGTTTTACTGCGGGCAATGCCTTAGTTTACATGTCAGCGGGCATGGAGGAAGTTGGCAAATATTTTATTTCAACTTTATCCATACTGATTACCTAACAAAATATATCTAATGCGCGCTCTACACTCGCGCGAGAACCTCGCGAGAAGGCGAGAAAAACACGAGAAACGTGAGTGTGGAGCCGATTCACATAATCTTCGCAGGTTCTCGCGCGAGAACGCGAGAACTAACGCACAGAACACTTATACCCTAGAGGGAACTGACATAAATAAATAAATAAATAAATAAAATATTCTTTATTGCCACACAAAAAATTAAGAAAAATAAACACTTAAATCTAACATAATAGGTAATATCCAATTATTGTGGGCAAAGGGAGAGTCTCAGCTTCTGCTAACACGAGGAACCTCGTGCAGCGCTGTTTTTCAGACTCTCCCTCTCCCTTAGGCGTCGTTTGGGAGTTAGTCAGGTAATTCCCGATCGCCGCTAGGCATTTTTCTACTGTATGCATTCGCGTGCGTCTCTCTCTGTGTGTGTGTGTGTGTGTGTGTGTGTGTGTTTGTGTGTGTGTGAATGCTTGTTTTTAGATGTGAATATGGTGAGTACTGTTATTATTACATCATTTGAAGAACTGTTTCAGATCTAAGCACTTCCAGTAAGCATGTCTCATATTCACAGAACTTGTATTGACTCCACACTCGCATGTTTCTCAGTAGCGAGCGACTCGCCGATTAGAAGAGTTGTCATTGTGGTATTTACTGAGCATAAATATTAGCCGGATTATTATATTTATATTATTATTTTTATTTATTTATTTAACTTTTTGCACCATATCTACAATTTGTTTAATAGCAAAGGCGGACTTAATGCATTAGCATTAAAGAATGCTTTTAAGCATTCTCTCCCAGTCAACCCTCGGATAGTGAGAACACAACGATATGGCGGTATATCTAGGTTGTAATAAAAAAACTACTTAGGATCAAAAAAAAATAATATAGAAACAAACATACATACATACATACATAAATAAATACATAACTTCATACATGAATAAACACATAAATACATAAAAAATACTGATAAACATGTCAGAAAAACCACATATTTATTATACCATATATATTTATATTATTCATATTTATATTATTATAATTATTAAAACGTAGTGATTAAGTACTCTGTGATAATTATAATAAGCAAAGATTCTTGCCGAGATTCTCGGCGAGAATCTCGCGTGAAGTGTGGAGCGCGCATAACATCAATAGGTATGTTTAGATCGTTTGTGAGACTGATGATTACTTGCCAGCTTCAAAGCGCTCTGACTGTCATAATAAAGGAAAATTTTATTGCAAAACCTGACACAATCTCACTCTCTAATCACATATCGCTTGAGCGCTTTTGGGTCAACTGTCCACGTCGCTTCATTTGACGACTGCATGCAAGCTGCATAATGAAACATTGGCCAACGCGACGATGTCGCTCCGTGGACAGACTGTCAAGCCATGGACAACACACAACGACGTGGACATTGGCTGGGAATCGAACCCAGGACACTTGGTCCGGCGGTAAGGCATGCTAATCTTTGTGCCACACGAATCGGAAAGAATAATGAATTCTCTGTTTAACACACCTCTGTATTTCATTGCAAAACTGGTGAAACATCAATTTGCGTCATTAACCCGGCGCGAATGAGGTGGGTTATTGTAGTATCAGCTATGAGGCGGGTAGGTGATACCCGAAACAAAGATGTTCCATTTTTGGTACAATAATTGTGTCATTAGCATTTTTATTTGAAATATGATACTTATTTTTGTCCGTTCAACAAGATTAGTAAATAAAATTCCAACATTAAGTACTAACATAAATACGTAGACTGATAAACACTTACCTCCCTTGTGTTGCTAAATAAGTAGTATTACACTAATACAACAAAAAAAATATTATGCTCCGAGACGCACGACTGAAGTTTAACGCCATCTAGTTTGCAATCGTCAAATCAGTAACAACGAATGATGATGATGAAGATGTATGATGATGATAATGTTTTACATCATCAGAATAGGATGTACCAAGATTATTATTATCATTAGATGGAGTTGTTACTGATCAGCCATCCAATGCCATCTACATTCTGTGTTACGAATTACAAACTTAACGCATAATCTAACCAATTTGCCTATTAGCTTTTGCATAAATCTAGAGGCTTGCTTTAATACTTTCTTTGTTTTTTTCTAACAAAATAGTGTTCTGTTAAAGTCACAGGGGCCCCATTAGACTAATATGCCCCGCCTCCAAAAGGTTAAAGACGGCCTTGGATACAAACCCGTCGTCACTCACGGCGCGGCGGCGGTTAAATATTGTTTTACAGTATTTGTCTTACAGTAGTGGAAATAAAAATGTATTCTATTCTATTCTATTTGTATGTTTGCAAATAATGTTTGTCTAAAATCTGCACATAGGTATATATGTTACCGGCAAAACCCGATTTCAGGTTAAACTAGTTTGGCCTAGGCTAAACTAGTTTGGCGCGACACGATCAGGCAAAACTAGTTTCTCGTCAATAAGTTTGGCTTATGTTTAACTTACCACCAAATAAATCATTGTTAACCCAAAAGTAGTAAATGATCACCAAAATTAAAACAGCATTTTAATGTAAAATTATAACCAAAGATGGTAATTCATTTTTTGATTCACAAACAGGCTTCCGAACGTCTCCGGCGCTGCGGGAAGTGCAGCCCCTCCACCCTTGCGTAACAAACTCCAGGCACTCAATGCTCGCCTACGCAGCTTCGGCTTTTTGGTCGCCTGCGGCGACCAGCCTCAGCCGCTTCGGCTCACATGGTGCCTGCAGTTGGTTACAGCGGGCGGGGGCTGCTCTCCCTCCGCGCCTCCGGGGTTTACATTCACTCTAGGGGTAGGGCAGATTAGTACCACGTGGGGTCGGGGTTGACTGAGTCGGTTTTGTAACCATTTCGACCTACATCTGGAAATTAAAAGAATCCAAAAGAATATATACGCGAGCAGCTAATTTAGTGATCATTTACTATATTTGGTGTTCGAATACAATTTGAAGTGCAGTCGTGACTAAAATAGCTGTAATTTAAGAGGTTTAAAGCACAAAGATTTGTCGAATAAATATAAATCCGTAACAATTCGGTTCTAATCAGTTTTAGACTGACGAGAAACTAGTTTTGCCTAATCGTGTCGCGCCAAACTAGTCTGGCCTAGGCCAAACTAGTTTAACCTGAAATCGGGTTTTGCCGGTAACATATATAATCTGCGCGAGTAAAGTTATCTTCACTCTGCCACACGCTGTCTCCATACAGTCACCTAAACTACAACACCAGAAACATGAGATTCATCCTCGCTCTGTTTGTCATCGCACTTGCGGTAAGAACATTAAAATATAACAGTTGTTCATATAGGTAGGTAGGCATAACTGCTACACTTATGCAAGTATTTTTTAATTTCATGTAAAATTCATATAAAACAAGGAGACGAAGAAATGACGAGAGAAACTCCTCCGCAAATTCTTTAAAATAATGACCTACGTGGAACTGAATGGCCTGAATGCGACTCTAATTTCTAGGCGTCCTTTTCGTATCTCAGATCGCTTATACATTTGGAAGTGTGAGTAAATAATATTAATTTGTTCACAGTTGCTGGCCTTCGCTAGGGCAGTGCCTAATATTACCTTGGAAGAACGTAAGTGTTTGTACTATTACCACAGAAGAAATACCTAATAGTACTTATAATAAGTACTATTACTAAGATACTAAGTACTTGACGACAGGGGCGACGTAGTCCGTGCTATTTCTTTCTTAATTTTTATATTCAGTCTCTAGTGATTACAAATGACGATCCAGACATTGTTCAATTCAACTTGGGGTCTGACACGAGTGGCAATGGAACTTTTCAGTCGTTTTCGCCTCAACCGATGTGTGACAAAAAATCTTGAGTTTTTCCGTGCTTCGGAGGGCACGTAAAGCTCCGTCGGAGGCCCTCGGGCGGCATGTACATATCTCTGCCACTTGGGTGGACCACTGACCTCCCTACCAGTCCCTACCGGAGCAGCGAGGTCCGCAAGAGGAGAGACCCGAGCGTAGTAGTGGCCATTAATGGGTCACTTGCATTATACTGGTTTCCTTTTCAGTAGCTATTAAAATTAGGGCTTGTTTCACAATCTTCAAGTAGAGTCCTGATTAAGCTATTCGCCGGTTAAAGTGACGTTAAAGTGTCATTATACATACACGAAATGTCAACTTAACCAATGAATAGCTTACTTCGGACTTACTTGAAGATTGTGAAACAAGCCCTTATTGTAATATTTTTTTTATTAAGTATTTCTTTTCAGTTCCTGTGGGTGAGTGAACATTGGAATCAGTTTAACACAGAGCATTGAATAAACCATCGCCATATCCATCCGTATATCAAACGTTTTGTCACATCTTAAATTATATTTTTAACCGACTTCAAAGAAGGAGGAGGTATTCAATTCCACTGTATTTTTTTTTGTTTGTTACCTCAGAACTTTCGACTGGGTGAACCGATTTTGATGATCCTTTTTTTAATCGAAAGCTGGTGGCTGTCATGTGGTCCCACATAAATTTTATTGAGATCTGACAATGGCATCCATGAGAAAACCACATAAGTCGTAAATTTGTGTTAAGATGTGCGCGACAAATTGACGAATAACTCAATATCACGCCAACCGATTTCGATGATTCTTTTTTTAATCGAAAGCAGGTGCTTGTCATGTGGTCCCACATAAATTTGAACGAGATCTGAAAAGTAGTTTTTGTGATTTTGAAGTCGGTTATTTTTTGTTAGTAAAATTTAGATTATTACATCAGAACTTTCGATTGGATGAACCGATTTTGATGATCCTTTTTTTAATCGAAAGCTGGTGCTTGTCATGTGTTCCAACTGGCGATGGAAGTAAAAGGCAGAGGAAATTTTCACTACAGCGCGACCGAGTGCCTTGACGTTTTCGTATCGAATTCGGCTGTCAATCTATTGAATTCAAATATACTTAAGACATCAACTGCCAGTAGTTGCTGTGACAACAGAGGTCCCTCGGACGCGCTCTATTTTATTTAATAGATATATAGTATAAATACAACACGCAGTAACTTTATTATTATTCTACACTTTCTACACTATATTATTGACTATTGTGCGTCGCCTACACCACTTTTTGAGCGAGATCTGACGAGTAGTTCTTGAGTTATTTTGAAGTCGGTTATTTTTTGTTGGTAAAATTTAGATTAAGTACCTATTACTAGTTTATACCTGGCATGTACTTCTAGACTAAACATAGATATCATAAATAATAGATAAAATGTTGCTTAATTATTTTATTTGTTTCAGAACTTAACGGACCTCCAGGTATTTTGTTCATTTTACACGCTTTATATTAGCTTCACTCGTATTGTTTGTAACTTGTAACAGACTCCTTTGGACTTGATTTTGACCCACTTCAAACGGTCATTCATTTAAACTTCGTAGACTTATCGAGGACCGATGACGATTCAAAATTAAAAAAAAAAAAGAAAAAAATCTTAATATCATTTCAAATAATCAAACTAAAAATGATAAAATAAATAATGGTTAAAATAACTAAAAAATATGCTTTTATGTTTGGTTTACACGTATTAAGTAGTTAAGTATATCTACTTAACTAAAAATCAACTAAAACGTTACTGAATTGTCTGTTTATACGTATTAATTGACTTAAAATTTTGTTAGCTACGTCAACCAGACTTTATAGAAAACCCAAAAAAAAATGGAAAATAAAATTGAATTAGGAATCGTGTAATTGTAATAAAAGCGTGGGGTGCATGATGTCAATGAGTAGAAGGGATAATATCTTTAAAAGCACCCCACGCTTTTTTACAATTACACGATTCTTAATTAATTTTTTAGTTGGATTTTCAATAAAAGCGTGTTTTTTAGTTTTTTTTTTTAGCTACTTATTATTTATTCTGTTATACCAAAACGTTGTTATTACAATTAGGTATGATTACCATAATATTTATTCTGTCTATAAAACTATGTCTAGTCATTTCAGACTTCCGTCCGATGTTTTATACAACATCATTGTAAATATTTTTCTCAATATGTATATATGTTACCGGCAAAACCCGATTTCAGGTTAAACTAGTTTGGCCTAGGCCAAACTAGTTTGGCCTAGGCCAAACTAGTTTGGCGCGACACGATTAGGCAAAACTAGTTTCTCGTCAATAAGTTTGACTTATGTTTAACTTACCACCAAATAAATCATTGTTAACCCAAAAGTAGTAAATGATCACCAAAATTAAAACAGCATTTTAATGTAAAATTATAACCAAAGATGGTAATTCATTTTTTGATTCACAAACAGGCTTCCGAACGTCTCCGGCGCTGCGGGAAGTGCAGCCCCTCCGCCCTTGCGTAACAAACTGCAGGCACTCCATGCTCGCCTACGCAGCTTCGGCTTTTTGGTCGCCTGCGGCGACCAGCCTCAGCCGCTTCGGCTCACATGGTGCCTGCAGTTGGTTACAGCGGGCGGGGGCTGCTCTCCCTCTGCGCCTCCGGGGTTTACATTCACTCTAGGGGTAGGGCAGACTAGTACCACGTGGGGTCGGGGTTAACTAAATCTGTTTTGTAACCATTTCGACCTACATCTGGAAATTAAAAGAATCCAAAAGAAACAATATATACGCGAGCAGTTAATTTGGTGATCATTTACCACATTTGGTGTTCGAATACAATTTGAAGTGCAGTCGTGACTAAAATAGCTGTAATTTAAGAGGTTTAAAGCACAAAGATTTGTCGAATAAATATAAATCCGTCAATTCGGTTCTAATCAGTTTTAGACTGACGAGAAACTAGTTTTGCCTAATCGTGTCGCGCCAAACTAGTCTGGCCTAGGCCAAACTAGTTTAACCTGAAATCGGGTTTTGCCGGTAACATATATAATAAACTACTTAAGTGTATACATTGCTGTATAAATGAGAAAATAAGGTCAGCTTTTGATATGAAACATCTTTACGCGAGGGGTAAACCTGATTTTAGACTTGGCGATCGTGGCGACGCATTTCGATGTTTCACATCTGTCAGCCGTCCCATGACAGCTGTTCTTTTTTTAAAATAACAGCAATAAATAACGAATTTTACGAATTATTCCCTGAATTCATGTAACAAGCCGCAATCGTGTCATAATGATTTACAGTTTCGCAAGTGGGGGACGGCTCCGTGAATGCCCCGCCTCCCGACTGGATGGGCAAATGATGAACATTAATAACTTCAATGTGTAGCCAAAAACTACATAAAATCATTTATTTTTAGCAAATTGTATTTTTCAACGTGTATTTAACATGTACCTTTTATTTTGAGAAATAAACTATGACACTCGAAAACTCTATTGAATATTCTCGTACATATACCCGTTCACACGGCGCGGCGGCGTGGCGGCGGCGTGGCGGCGCCGTGGCGGCGCCGTGGCGGCGCCGTGGCGCGGTAGCAGGCTGGTGAAACTAGACGCCGCGCCGTTTTAAATAAAATGGATACATTAGATCTATGGGTCTATTTTTATTATTAAAACAAACATTCAATTAATTTGCAATGCGAATACAAAACAACATTATTTTGACGAAACGTATTCTACCCTAACAGACCCAAAGTATTATCAACCAAGCCCAGCACCGAGGGAAGTAAACCAGCTGGTTTCTTGGTTGGTTCTGGTTCTGGTTCTGGTTTTTTTACGTCTGTCTGCGTATTTTGAGGCGGATTTAACGCATATTGTTGGTAATGCTCGTAGACTGAATCCCAAAATCCCGTTCTATCGGCATACGGCGGTCCTGAGACTGGAGTAGCGCCGTTGTTGTTCAGAACTGTGTGGTAACGGTTCGGACCCGCCTCAGGGAAGGCCTTAGGATCTTCTGAAGGGGCTCTGAAATGCAGAATAATTAACATCACTACAAATATTACAAAACAGCTCTCTCCACGTGGCTTTACCCGCATTTTCCGGGTTAGTAAGTATCCTATATCTTATTCCAGAGGTGGTCTACCTATGTGCAAAATTTCATGAAAATCCGTGCAGCAGTTTTTGCGTGAAAGAATAACAAACATCCATAAATCGCCATACGCGTCGGATTATATTCGCATTGGTCCTAGCGGATTTGAGTGTCACGTTGAGAGCGCATTGGCCCGTCCTTACCCAGTTCATTAGTTCGTGATTGCTGAACGACTCGACAGTTCGATGGTCTGATGTGCAGGACTTAACTTCGTGTCAAACAACCTAATTGTAATTATTATCATCAGTATCTTTAATTATTACCATAATTACTCAAGAGGCTTTGGGTACATTCAATTCATACCATTCTAAAATTCATGAGATGGTTTTGGATGAGTTCGATTCGATTTCTCAAATTTGAAATTAAGGGTTCCCTTAGACAATGTGACTCTAACACCCCAACTCAGAGTCACTAACGGTTACTTAAATCCTTAGTAAAGAATCACCATACAAATTCTGTACTAAGGAGCGATTTAAGTAACCTTTAGTGACTCTGGGTTGGGGCGTAAAACACTTACCCCTTGTCCGAGAAATATTGTATATTCCCTAATACATTTTTCATTGTTGCTTTTGTTGTAGGACTTAAATTTTTATACATCTTTCTCGTGGCTGACGTTAGAAAGGTATAACCAAGATTGTCGTTGTGTGCTGCGCCGGCGTATGTGATCTTCTCATACGTTTTGAACCAATTCAGCTCTGTATCACTGCTGAACACATAGTAATACACTTTTGACTTAATCTTCACTGTTAACAACTTCACAAATTGATCTACTGGAACCGTATACTGCAAATCAGCTATCAGTTTTAAATATCCTTCCATATTCTCTGACACGCTTCCCCCGTTTAGGTAGAACTCTCTGATTTGAGCTACTAAATTATTGCGTTCAACTGATCCTTCTGGGTATTTTATGTCGTCTGGGATTACTAATGACAAGTTTTTGTCAATTTTATCTAAAAGTTCAGGTTCTTTATTTATTATTGGCATTTGCACCAACCCCTCTTGATCATTGGTGCCTGTGTAAGTAACAACATCTTGTATGGCGCCTTCTGTCAATAAATCTAACGGTGTTTTGGTTAGCACAGCATTTTCATTTGCTACTTCGACTGTAGGTTTAAATGGTCTGTAAGTAAGGAAGCCTCTACGCGGATCTCTTTTGCTTATAGCCTCTTGGGCTTTAACTATGTCGTAAGCGTCTACATATGTTAATTTGTCTATAACTTCGTCATCACTCGTCCACGATATACCTAGTTCTTTAGCTAATTCTTTCGCGTTGTCTCGAGGATTGACTTGCATATATTTGGGGCTTAGGACACTTCCACAATGCAGCATAACACTTTTAAATAACCCTTTGGTCTGCTTTGTAAGCATAAGTAATTGGCCCATTACCGCACCAGCCCCACTTCCTCTAATGGTAATTTTGTTGGGGTCCCCACCGAATTTGGCAATGTTTTCGTGAACGATCTTCAGAGCTAGAATTACGTCTTTCAAACCGTTGTTACCTGAAAGTTTTTCGGTCTGGAAGGAGAGGAAACCTAAAGCGCCAAGCCTGAAACGTTGAAGTAAAATTAATTTCCGTCGTATTTGATACATTTGGGTATTTACTTCTAATGGGATAGAGACTGGTCTGAAAGGAAGTAATGACAATAATCATAAAGGACAGCGACGCTGCTGCCACCTTGCAGAAAACAATGGCCAGTGAAATTACATTGCCGATTTCCTCGTTTGGAAAAATAAGTTCTTGGCAATATCAATATCGCCCTCCGACCAGGTGGATCGACGACCTGAAGAAGACAGCGGGTATCCGCTGGATTCAGAAGGCAATAGGGGAGGCCTAATGTCCAGCAGTGGACCTCAAAGGGCTGATTGATGGATGGATGGGAACATCAATAACAATATCAGGAGATCATTTTCAAAGATTCTCCGAGGAGAATAGCTGAACTTTTTATTTGTAGATTTATTACTCCTTTTTTCCCTTTCTTTCTTGGCCGGCAAGTCATTGATGAGACTTATCAGGTTCTTCTGATCATTTCTCAGCTAGTTACTAAGGTGACGCAAGACTATTAGCACTAATGACTATATTCGCTATAAGGCTGGTGGCATTGAAATGAGTGTTTTTAAAATTTAAAAGCCTTATTTACCAATTATAGGGAGATAATAATAGCGTTGTTGCCACGTTCATCAAAGGTAATAACAATATAAATTACAAGAGAATAATATAAAACATAACATTTTCAATTATGAAAATTCTATTTCATTGTTACCAACATAATAAAGAACTGCCGACTTCTTGAAACGCACTATAGGTAGTATACATAGATTAAAAGTTTATCAAACTACCCTCACCTGTAATTTATTGTGACAACCACAACGTTATTCAGAATGAGTAACTCTGGCCCGTAGATAGGAGTAGCCTTCCCTGATTGTAAATAGAAATCTCCGCTGTGGATACTGAAGATGACAGGCAGAGACTCGTTCTGACTATCAGCTGGTGTGTAGATGTTGAGGTTGAGACAATCTTCGTTCATCTCATCCTTCGTGTGATAGTATTCAGCCTGAGGACACACGTTGCCTGGTCTCGTAGCGTAGAACGTTTTGGTCCATGGTTGGACTGGAACTGGAGGCTAGAATAAATTGGTATGGAACATTTTAGTAGCCTATAGAACCGAACCCGATGTTTGCGCAATGAACTGTTGCCAATTGGCATCTGTTTTCTACTGAAAGCCGTCTTCTCTTTACTAAAACCTTCACTGCACGAGAGGATAAAGAATCACTTTTTTATTTTTTCTTCCCTCTTTTTTGTAAGCTCATTTTTTTATGCTTTTAGCAGGCAAACGAGCAGACGGGTCACCTGATGGTAAGTGATCACCGCCGCCCATGGTCACCAACGCGTTGCCGGCCAAGAAGATGACGATAGACCCGCTTCTTGAAGGACTCCAAGTCATAGTTTAGAGGGAACACCGATGCAGGAAGTTTGTTCCACAGTTTACACGTACGAAGTAGAAAATTACGTGAGAACCGAACTGTGGACGAATGCCAGGTGATGTTGTTGGAACCTGGTACACCGTGATGGTAACGAAAAAACGCTCATTACGCAGCGGTCCTTTCGTGTTCCTCACGTCCATGGCTGGGTGCTGGGTGACCACTTATCATCAGCTCGTTCTTCGATTGTCAGCTAGTCACATCACGTATAAATAGATTATTCTTGACAAAAAATAACCGACTTCAAAATTAGGGATAACTCAAAAACTACTCAGATCTCGCTCAAAAAATGGACCAGCACCAAGCACCAGCTTTCGAATATGAAAAGAATCATCAAAATCGGTACATCCAGTAAAAAGTTATGAAGTACCTACTTAGCACACAAAACAAATACAGTCGAATTGAGAATATTTTTAAGTCGCTTAAAAATAAAAGTGATTCCAAAAAAAATGTTACATCTAAATTAAATTTTACCATGAATCGCAAACTTCCAACAGGTGGCTTCGCATACTGAATACCTTGAAATGAATTATACGAAGCGTTCGTCAGCTCATCGTGAACGTACTTCCCCCTGATTGGTCCCAAAGTTGTCTTCACTTCCAAATATGGACGCACAACGCACGATTCGACATTGAAAATACATAGTAAAAAACAAAATGTTAAACGAATCATACTGCAGATGTTCTGTCGCGAAATGACTGCGACGAGGGATAAATAATTATTATTATACCTACCTACTTCATAAAACGCTTCATGAAAAAAATAAGGTGTCATTTACATTTTTGAAGTAAAGTTATCGATAGCGTATATTACATCGATAAACTGTGTGCCAAGGGTCCGTTCGATGACGACTCGTACGGAGCAATGGTTACCATGCCGGCGAGCTAAAAGTGCTGGGTTCGATTCGCAGCGAGGCGGAAATTCGAGTTTGAATTTCTGTTCTCGGTATGTGCGTGTTGTCCATGGCACCCCAGGGATACAGACACAGGGAAGACTAGTGTGGGCTATGAATGTGAACAGTTATTTTTTTTATAACTATGTAGCTGTTACCCGCGACTTAGTCCGCGTGGTATTTAATATTATTAAATTTTTCATTGATCCTATTTATTTTTTTCTAAAATAAATTATATTTTATTCATATAAGTACCTATCACTGATACACTTATGCACGTCATCATTTTTTTATTTACCAGCTTTTCGAAAGGGTGCTTTGTCATGGAGGGGAAGAAAAGCCGAAAGAATTTATTTGTATAGATGATTCTTGGTGAGGATTTTATGAGTGAATCGCTTCAACGACTAACACTGATCCTTTCATCTAAGCACTGATCAAATTATCACCGAAGCAAATTACTATTTTTTAATCGAGAGCTGGTGCTTGTCATGTGGTCCCACTTAAATTTGAGTGAGATCTGACGAGTAGTTTTTGAGTTATTTTGAAGTCGGTATTTTTTGTCAAGACTTATTTAAATAAAATGTCCATGTTACTCAGAAACTATAGGGCATATCTTAGAACAATACCTAGTTTTTGAGTTTATCCAAAAAACAAACAAAAAGTCAAAACTTTCCTGTTCCTAATATTAGTTAATATACCTACTCCATATCAAATCAAATGTTTTTATTCAAAATTGGTTTGGTTTACAAACACTTTTTGAAAGTCATGCAAGTTATGCCAATGCTTCAGACAAGGCCCTACTGTGAGAGGGCCCGGGAGAAGAAGCAGCAAGAAACTACCGGGTTGGTTTTTTTCCTGCTCACAGTTACAGATAGCACTTATCATCTACTACAATCTATATTCATAGATCATAGGGCATAGATATAAGGTGGGTGTACCATGGATGGCCACTCTAACAAAGAAACAGTTATAATTTTTTTTATTTACTGGATAAATTGATCAAACAAATCTTTAAGTAACACTTTGTTTTATTATGTAACACAAGACGGACGTAATCCCAACAACAAATTCAGTGAAGCACCCATAGTAATACCAACTCTCTATTCGTAAGTACACACACGCACACATTGACACCATACTGCTTCAATCGCTAATCAAAAATTACGCACACATGATAAGGGGGCGTCCATAAATTACGTGAGGTGTTTTTTTAAATTTTTTGTCCCTCCCTCCCCCCCTGGTGAGATGTCGTGAGATTTTATTCATCCCCCAATCTCACGTGAGATTTTTCAAAATGTGGGTTTCTTAGGTAAACGCGTTGGATTGTTATTGTAAAAAGAAAAAAAAATCGCTTCGTGCTTTTATTTACGACTAGTTAAGACTAGTAATCAATATTGCTGAGAGTTTAATTATAAGTGTAATAAAAATTTAACTTAAGCATGTACAATCTGGATTAAATGGACCAAAATAGTATATATTTTTTTGTTTCAATCAGAAAAAAAATTGCGTGATATTTGCCGAGACCCCCCCTCTCTCCAACGTAAGATTAGATGAGATTTGACTCGACCCCCTCCCCCCCTTAAACATCTCACGTAATTTATGGACGCCCTCTAAGCGGGCGACCATTGCTATGCTTCACTCTCGATTAGACGAGGTTACGTCCGTCTTTTTTCTGGTCTGTGGACTTACCAATAAAAATTGCTAAATTGCTCGATATCGACAATTTATAAGTGTGATGACTATGTATATAATATTTGAAGACTTTTATCACGACTCATTTTATATGCAGTCCAAAAAAATATTACTTCAAAAACAGCATTGTACTTACACAGATGTTTTTGTGACAAAAAACACAAAAAGCATGCTTTTGTTATTTTCGTCATGGTTCGGACCATTACTGGAAAGCAGTAGGTAATTATGTATGGGAATAATAATAATAATAATAACGCTTCACACTCATAGCCCCACACTAGGATTCCCTGTGTCGTGGGTGCCATGGACAACACACTAGACAAGGACATTCACACCCAGACCGAGAACAGAAATTCAAAGTCATCATTCAAATTTCCGCCTCGCTGGGAATCGAACCCAGGACCCTTGGTGCGGCGATCCGGCATTGTAACCATTGCGCCACACCGTTCGTCAAATACATACATACATATATACACACATTACACACTTGTACATGATCACGGACGTAAAAAAAAGACGGACATAATCCCAAGAACAAATTCAGTGAAGCACCCGTAGTAATACCAACTCTGTGTTCGTACAAGTACACACACCCACACATTGACACCATACGGCTACGAAATTGACACCATCGCGAATCAAAAATTACAAAATTACGCACACATGGTAAGCGAGCTGTCAGCTGTCAGCTTCACTCTCGATTAGACAAGGTTACGTCTGTTCTTTTTTTACGTCCGTGTACATGATCGACACATTAACGAAGATCTCACTAACGCCACCTGTTCATTCTCGATTAGACTAACCAGGAGAGAGATGGAGCGACGTTCATGACAGCTATTTATTTAGACGATCCATTTTTTAGACCAATTTGGTGAACTATTTTGGCATTATTTTTCATTAAAATATTAGTCTATACAATACAAATAAATAAAATTGGAGTGTCTGTTTGTAATATTAAAATAACCGCTTTTTACTAAGTGCATTTGGATGTATACACGGTACACATACCAAAACAATTTTTTTTATAATTTTTGTCTGTCTGTTTGTTCCGGCTAATCTCTGAAATGCCTGAACCAATTTTGACGAGACTTTCACTGGCAGATAGCTGATGTAACAGGGAGTAACTTAGGCTACTTTTATTTTACAACACAAAAATAGTTTAGGCGATACGAAATTCATCGGGTCAGCTAGTTTAAAATAATAATCAATACTAAAGAGAAATTAGTTTTAGCATTAAATGATAATTTATCCTTAAATGCTGTTTATTTTATGCTTGCTTTGTTTTTAAAAACAAACTACTACAAAAACCCAGTAAAACTATTTGGTTGCGCGCCGCGATATTCAAAATATATTGTAATAGTTATGCCATTTTCTCGACCGCCGCGGCGCTACCACTGGCTGGCGAAAATCTTCAGAGGAAAAAGAACAATCTCAATGTGTTGTCAAGATTGACGCAAGACTTGTGAAAAATTTTACTTATTCTTCGAGTTTCGTTCTCGATATTAGCATAGCAATACTTGTAGTAGCCACGTACCACCCGCCATTTCGCACTGAATTTTAGAGGTAGATAAAAAATAAAACATGAAATTATCAATTTTTGTAGGGTAGATTTGTAAAACCTCACTTAGCTGGGGCGCTCTCCTCCTCGGTTCGTCATTCACGTTTCAGTGCTTCGCTGTTTCGCACGGGCGCAAAATTGAAGTTAAAAGTGAAATGCTTAAAATATAGTTTAATAGTCAGGAAGAAATCAATTACTTTTGTAAAAGAATAAAAAGTTTAGAACGAAAAATTTACCAAAGTAAAAGTGATCTGCAGTGTGCATTGTTGGATCCGTACAGGAAATCGTTGGATTGGATTGTATAGCGATTCATCAACGCTTGTAATCAGCAGGTAGGTGGATTCCAGTATTTAAAGAATACAGCAAGTAACTTAAAATCATAAATAACCCTACTTTTGTAGTCGGTTAAAAATTGCTTGCAAATGTAATTCGCAAGGAATTTACACGCAATTACGAAGCAGAAACAGAATATCTGTTATATATCAGTGAATATATGGTTTTTATATGGATACCTTCAAGGATTCCTCTTTTTTCTCTCCATTACTAGCACGTGTTTTTTCGTATGAAAAATATATTACAATATTATTTAAATACCATATATAACTGGATTGTCCTTGGGGGGCTTCCAAATAAATACCTGCTAACCGGAATTACCTGTGGGGTTCTTCCGTCGCTAGTAAATGTATTCCGTAAGGAATTTATCAATTTATATTGCAACAATATAAATACAAACAATCGGATTATCCTTTGAAGGATTCCAAATAAAAAAGTACCTGTTAATAGCTAGTATATGTATTCTATAAGGGATTTATATTGCAGTAGTGTACAAATACAAAACCTAATCGGTTTTTTTTTTGAAGCCCTTCTTATTTAGAAGGAAAGAAAAATAAAAAAGTACCTTCTAACAATAATTACGTATAGGGTTCTTCCATCGCTAGTATGTACTAGTATTCCGTAATGAATTTATATCGAAATAGTATATAAATACATAACATAATCGGATTGTCCTTTGGGGACTCCTGTGGGGTTCACTGCTCGCATTACATTTGAATTAGTGTTACGCAGACAACTGCAACAAGAAGTACTCGCAATTCGGATCTACTTGTGGGGTATTTCCTCTGCATTGTACATGTATTCCATGAAGAATCCTCACAGTGTTACGCAGACAACTGCAACAAGAAGTACTCGCAATTCGGATCTACTTGTGGGGTATTTCCTCTGCATTGTACATGTATTCCATGAAGAATCCTCACCGTGTTACGCAGGCAACTGTAACAAGAAGTACTCGCAATTCGGATCTACTTGTGGGGTATTTCCTCTGCATTGTACATGTATTCCATGAAGAATCCTCACCGTGTGACGCAGACAACTGCAACAAGAAGTACTCGCAATTCGGATCTATTTGTGGGGTATTTCCACGACATTGCACATGTGTTCCAGAAAGAATCTTCACCGCATTATGCAGCTGATTAGCGTATATTCCATACGGAACTAATACTGTACGCTATTCGTTGAACAAAGTACTAGATAACCGGATCTACCTTTGCGGTAACTGTTTACTCAAACAAAAAAATATACTTACATATATATTTCTGAAGGAACTCACGTCACGTATGTATTATACGGTGAACTGAAACAAGTACTTATTTATTCGCATGAAACTGCGAAGGATTTCTATTCAATGAGCAATAGCTGTATATTATTTATTTACTTATTTATTTCACAATAAATGTAATTTACAATTTACACCAACCAACCAAGGGGATTCTCTCGCCAACTGCAAATTGCATCTTAGTACTGCCAAAAACCTTCGTCGACGCGCTTATCGGGGGGACAATTGCACTACTTTCATCGATCTAGAACTTTGAAGTTCACCGGAGTGTTATCGCCGACGGCGAAGTAGTGTGAAGTTGTTATAACAAATATTATAATATCAACTTTTAAAAGTTTTTTGCTAACCGCACCACTGCTACGGTGGTACTGAATACCGACGGTGATACCTTAACAACAGTAGCTGTCTATTCTGT
Source organism: Thymelicus acteon (assembly GCA_951805285.1). NCBI lineage: Eukaryota > Metazoa > Arthropoda > Insecta > Lepidoptera > Hesperiidae > Thymelicus > Thymelicus acteon. Next base: position 10,879,206 of record OX638238.1, on the reverse strand, counting down.
CGACAACGCGTTGGTGACGCCGTTTTTTTTTCGTGGCTTGTGAATTAAATTAGTCTTTGATCATAAAGTCTGCGACTCAATAACCAGCTAAGCCTGTCATCAGGCCTTTAAGCAACAGTAACTTTTCAGTAATGTTTCCGACAACCGCAGTAAGGGGCGTAAAAATTGTTCGACCTGCTGGTCTAATGATGCATGTGACTCTCACACAAAGCCAGCCTAAAAACCGCCTAAAACTGTCAGCCGTAGACGTAAGTTCTAAATGGATATATAATAATAATAAAACTAAGAGATTTTATCTATCAAATCTATTGTTGATTCACGAAAGATTCTCTTATTGATAAATTCGGGAACATACCATTCTTATGTCATCGTGGAGCAATTGACATAAATGTACCTAATTATAAGTACAATAACATCGCACATGTTTCAATAAAAAAGACTATAACAATTCAGACATTGAAATATAATGTAGTATGTATTTAATTAGACTGAAAGTAAACTAATAAATGTATGTGTACAAATTGATACCTATATAGGCATATGAAATTATGAGTACTAATTCCGAATTTCAAATTATATTTGATTATCTGAGGACAACTTAATTCAAGTTTTTATAAACTCTTATAAATTGATGTGGTCAGTTGTTCAGTTTCAGCCGAATTGAAGAGAATACTAAGCTACATCCTGTTTGTACACCGTAGGTACATACCGTTTGGCTTAGTACCTATAGCTAATATTTTCAACGGGTTTTTAACTTACTGAGGCGTACGGAACAGTTGTCTTTTTTCTACTTAATAATAATAAACAAACTTGAGTGAATTATTTTCTGGTTGGCCTGCCAGTCAATGATAATGCAATTACAAATAGTAGGTATACCACTGTATACCCCCTGTATATGTACGATTAATTGTATTAACCATTGCTTAATGTATTAGTTATAATATTTTTTTTGTTCCTTAAAAGTAATTTTTTTGAATATTGCGTATTTTTGAATATTTCCGTGCTAGCGGACGATTGATTCATTTTTGCATACTAGGCTAGAGATACAAACATATTCTATACATGCAAAACATACATGTATACCGTAGATTGTATAATTATACAATGTTATGCTCCTTATGTGCATGCCTCAACAACGGGGTTCCGCCTCCAAAGTAACCAGACATTATCACTATGACAAAATTATACTCAACAAATGAGCGGTAAACTTTGCCATCAAGTGATGTTGTAAAATAAGACAAACAATAATGTATTTATTATTTATTTATTTCAACAAACAAGTACAATTGCATGATTTACACGTCTGTCAAACTGCAAAGCAGTTTGTCGCCAGTAGTTCTCGTGGATTACAATATACGAGTACGTACTCTCAACGTACTTATTTTTTACTTACTTGTTTTTAATGTTGCAGGTGTCAGTTCTAGGACGGAGGTACACTTAGGGTATTGTGGTTTGATTTTATTATATTCAAGTCTTACGACTGCGGTCCGCCTATATGTATATCTGTCATCCTATAAACTTAACAATGAGATTGTTTCTTAATGGCCTCCACCCATAATTTTTTTTAACATTGAGTAATTTTATTTTGGGTATTATATACTTAACTACACTATCGTTACCGGATTGAAGTCCGGATATTGTTTCACTTATAAAAACATCCCAACTGCTTACGCATATTACTGCATATGTGATGGAATACAGTAGTTTGCGTATCGTCAATTCGCCACGAAAACAATTTTATCCTTACAATACTTTGTAATCGAATTTCCCTTATTGTTTCACACAAGTTTTAATTCTACAGATCATAAGGTTACCGCAGTTCACCCAGGTCCTTGCTAATTGGTCAAATCAGCATAGACAAATAAGGATTATATTTTATATATTTTTCTATAGAAAATATTTTCATTGCGGCCTACTACTTAAATACTAATTAATTTAGAACATAATAATATCCAATGTTATTCAATTTAGTATTTTTTACAGCACATATATTTCATGTGATTTTCGGCCGCAAAACTAAAAGAAGTCAATACATTGATTTCGTTTTTTATACAGGACTGGTGGTGGATGCTCTGTTTGTTCCACTACACTTACAAAATCTCTGATAACAATTATAGATCAGTGTTTTTTGTGTTAACAATCTGTTCAAATTGTTGTATGGAAAAATGGAAAATCTACTTTATCAATGGATGGATTTTAGTGGCCTCAAACCACTTTCGGATTATTGCCTTTCAAATGAAACCATTTTAAGGCATATCGGTTGGATGGTTTCACAGTCTATAGAGAACATCCGTATAAACGTTTTATGTTTTTATATACATATATAGATAGATAATGTTTTAATTAAAACAGTGTTTTTATAGATACTTTTTATTCCTACTTACAGGTTTGGAATTACTTGTGGTTGGCGACATAGTTGCTGCTTTCGTTACTACACTCGCTGTAGTAGTGTGACCAAAAGCTACAAAAAAAATGGATCTTTCGGGAAAGAACAAATTTCAGTCAAGACAATTATCATCAAATTACTTACTCTCTTAATACTGGCAAGGGTTACATAGAAAGGATACCATATATATTATCGATAATATTGCCAAATCTATATTTACCTCATTTAAGTAATTTACTTATTATCCTTAAAATATTTTAATGAATATTTTACATAAAAATTTCAGAATTCAGTGGATATTCCACTTTATTCGGTTAACATTACACTCGTCATGTTCATAGCAAATACAGTTAACTACTTATCAGTTGCATAATTACCGAGTGTGTTATATATACGGTATTACATAAGTATATACTGTTGTCACCAATATATTGTTCAATAGATTGAAATTAAAGAGTAAAATATTGCTATCATTATTACAATTAAAAATAATGATAAGCTAATAACATCATTAGTTTCACGACTACCTTCTCTAAACGTCTACAAGTATTGCTATGCTAATATCGAGAACGAAACTCGAAGAATAATTGATGATTAAACGAACTTACCTGTAAGTGAAGTTCAATCCCAATTATTCGAGAGCTTCGTTCGAAGATATTAGCATCCCTCCCTCCCTAGTGTAAATGTCATATACACTACACCCCTAGTCGTGAAACATGAAACAGCTCAGCAAATCTCTGAACTGAATGACGAACCGAGGAGGAGAGCGCCCCAGCTAAGTGAGGTTTTACAAATCTACCCTACAAAAATTGATAATTTCATGTTTTATTTTTTATCTACCTCTAAAATTCAGTGCGAAATGGCGGGTGGTACGTGGCTACTACAAGTATTGCTATGCTAATATCTTCGAACGAAGCTCTCGAATAATTGGGATTGAACTTCACTTACAGGTAAGTTCGTTTAATCATCAATTCTAATCCGCATCTCAAGTTTTCCTCCCGCATACAGTTTTCTCCGCACATAATTATTCCGCACCCGCATATTATTCATCCGCATCACCGCTTCTTAACTTCCAATATACCGCCGCGCGGCTGGATTTGTGTGACTGTGTTCCGACTGTACTACTGGCTACTGGTTCCGCAAGACTTGCAGCTTCGTGGGAGACTGGTGAGTCGTTTGATGTGCTTAGCTATTATAATTTATTTTCTGTATTGTTCCGCACCGCAACGCTCCGCAGCCATCATCGGCTTACTTTTAGTCTCACCCCTCTCCCCTGGAGGAGCTATTTACACGCTCCTCCACTATTTACTAAATAAGTTTCGTCTAAAAAATGGACTATAGATAATTAATTTTTCTCTCCTCTTCAATCTATCATCAACTATTCGTTACATTCAAGCTTAAAATCAGATTTTCAATGGCATGTTGAAAAATCCTAATTTGTTGCCGGTTCTCCTCAAAACCCCAAACTTCACGTATGATATCACACGACAATTTTCATGTAATCAAAGAAAATTGTCGATGGATACTAAATATTCAGTTCTTTTTGAACAACCCGCCATTTAATGCAATATTAATATTTTTATTTTGTTTAAATTAAGTAATAATAAATTTGATCTGATGATTAAACACAGCAATATATAGGCGTACACAAATGACGTCACAAACAAAACTTTAGAACAAACATTTATCAGTCATAAAAACACATAACTTCGACGATAATCAAATCTGGGAAACACACAACTGTGATAAAATAATTTATTTACTCAATAAAGTACTGGCACACGAGAATTTACTGATCACTCATAGTCATCACAAAAAAATGCAAAATTTAATTTTGGAATACTTCTGATAAAAATGAAACGAAACATGCCAGCAATAAATCATTAAAACAGAGTGGAATTAAAAGATTTTTATTGTTTTATTTTATATCATTATCTGTTTATTTAATCTCTGGAACTGTCAGTCTGATTCAAAAATAGTTTTGCATTTGACAGCCCAGTAGTTAAGCATGGAGGATAGAGTAGAAGGAGGGCCATCTCATATGAGGGGAAAGTTGAAAAAGTGTTAGCTGTTTACTGAAAATAGAGGTTCCAATAATGGCCATTTCAGAATGGCGCTAGTGTGTGAAAAATAGATATATGACCATGGCTGTTGTAGACGGAGTGAAGTTTGCTGAGTTATGCCACCCGTAATGAATGGCGCTAGTGTCTGATAAATAGATATTCGAACACAGCTGTTGTAGACTGCACCCGTAATTGGACACGTTTTTACGGACACCTTTCAAACACAGAGATGGTCCTCCTTTTACCTTCTATACTCCATGTAGTTAAGGAAGGTTATATTATAGACGAGTAATCGCCCTCGCTTTGCTTCGGTTTTCTTATTTTTTACACCTTGGGTTACATTATTGGAGTTTTATTAAGGATCCCTAATTTTTTTGAAAATATAATATAGCCTATGTTACTCGGGGATAGTGTAGCTTCCCAACAGTGAAGGAATTTTTCAAATCGGTTCAGTAGTTTCCGAGCCTATACAATGCAAACAAAAAATCAAATCTTTCCTCTTTATATATTAGTATAGACTATTTAACATCACTATAGGTATATAGGCACACATCCTATAGGTATATAGGCACATATCCTATATCCTATAGGCAAACTAATAAAAATAGACTGATATAACCGAAGCTCTGAAATGTGGATTGTGAATTTAATGATATGTTTATCTATATACATAAATAGATGGATTGACTTAAAATATTTTTAGAAGATAGAATTATAATACAAGAGCATTGTTATATATTTTTTATTCCAATGTTTCCAGGGAAACTGGAAATTCCAAACCAATTTTGGATAGACAAACTTATAGTAGGGTCGATTTGCAGCCGATGCAAATATAAACAAACCATTAAAATCGTTGTCTAGGTTGTCACCAACTGACATGACTTTGTATACCAAATGCGTTTTATTTAGATAAACTACTCGTTAAGGTATTTGTGAATTCTTAAATAAATACATATTGATCGATAACAATTATAAACTCCGAGTAAATGTGGAAACAAACAAAATTAAATAACACTGTCATCATTCAAACACTTTGCAATGACAACCTTATTTCCAAGAAGCGATTTGAAACCTTTAACATAATGTACTATTTTGCCTTAATGAGTGGTTTGTCTAAATAAAACGCATTTGGTGTACAAATTCATGTCAGTTGGTGACAACCCTAGACAACGATTTTAATGGTTTGTTTACATTTGTATCGGCTGCAGATCGACCCTACTAGTTGCCTCTTCGTAACTAGGGCAACCGTTGCTACGATAATTGAGCCACAGCGAAGCGTGGTCGGGCTTAGCCATAGACCTATATGTATATACTATACTAGACAGGCTGTTCAGTACTAAAAGTTTCAACACCTACGTTGACACCATATTGTGCCAACGCATTTTAGTCGGCTGCGAGCAAGCGAGACAAGTACATGTCATTTTTGAAAAACCCCGACCGTTCCAGAACACATAATAACGCATATTGTTTATTGTGCTCAGTTAAAACGTCTTCATTATTTACGTTTGAACTTTATTTGAGTTTATTTAAATCATAATTGGTAAATAACTATATTTTTACTTGCATTAAAAAAATATTTAGTGCAAAATATTTGATATCCGCCATCTTGAACCGAATTTGCCCGAACGAAGCGCTGTCACCAAGCTGTCAGTGAGTATGAAAAATGTGACACGGATTTTGTTCGGAACAGCCAGTCTATATATTTAAGTCTATGGGCTTAGCGAGAATATTTACATTTATGATTTATATTTTAGATATTACAGCTAAATCAAAATAAAATTTGAATTTGGCGAGAAAGTCTAAGGATTTACCTTATAATTAAATACAACGTTGTACGCTTTCATAATATTACATAAATATAATATTACATAGCCTCTCCAACTTCCGCACAAAGCAATATGACTCTTATATACAATAATCTAAGATTTAATATACATTTGTTTAAACAGTACATTATATCTATGTTCCATTTATAAGCCAAAACATTTTTTGATATTTTACCATTGACTTATTTTTTTATTAGAATTATCGTCATAGATTAGGTATCGTTATAACTATATAATTAGTGTTATAATATTCAGGGATGCCACCTGTTACGATTTTTCTCTCTGAAGGATTTATACAAATTAAACTTAAACCTAGTAAAAGCAATAGACAGCATATTATTATAATTTAAATACCTTTCAGATAACCTTAGGTAAGTAGAAGACAAAACTTAACAGATATGCAATTTAGTGAATTGATTACAAAACTTTATACAAGATTTCAAGCAGTTTGAGTATAACGTCAAATAAATGTTACATAGGTGACAACCCTAATCGCTGTCACACTTACCTAATGTTACACAAAATTAACACTCTTGTGTGTTAAGTGTTAACATTATACACATAACACAAATAACACAATAAATCTTCAACAATATTATGCACTATAATTATTATCGTTAACGATTTGTACTTACAATAATTATATTTTTATTAAGGGCGGATTCGACCAAAATTAACCTGATGGTTGTCATGGCAACCACTGTTGACAACGTTATAATCCGGAAAAAAGAGAAAGTGTGGTTTTATGAAACCACGATTCAAGTGAAACTTTATCGGTTTGAAGGCAAATAACTAAAAATTTTTAGAAAATTATTCGAATTAAGGTTTAATACCTTAAAATTGCGTTTTAAATCTTAACTTAATTATTGAAAAATGGGAATGATAATGGGAAATCAATAGTAGACAAAATATTCAATTATAAAATTTAATTCCAATTTGCGTATTGGAGTACGGAATACATAATTAATACAATCATTTAGATGATAGACGCATATTAGAAACCAAGAGCAATATTTATTTAAATCATTGAATCTCCATTACTATTCTTACTCCAGGGCCGGCTGTAATGCGACATGCGATAGGTGGACGAAAAATTTTGGGGCGATAGAATAAAAGTTTTACTTTAAAAATTGGTGCACGTAAAATGCTTAGTAGCGCTTTAAGGCAGAGTATTTTGTATTCAGGGATAGTATTCATTCATCGTTGAATCCGCCCTAAATGCAATTTTTTTACATCGACGCTTGAAAGGCAAAAAATACCAAGCGACATGTTGACAACTTTACACTAGAGCATCGTAAAAATCGCTTTATTAAGGATTTAAACTGCATGTAAAATTCATTGGAATTAAGTAGCTATGACTAATAGGCGATTTTTTACGATTTTTTTTCTAAAATTAAAAACTTTAAAATGCTCTAATAGTATAAAGTGGTCAACATGTCGCTTGGTAATTTCTGCCTTTCAAGCGTCGATATGGACAGTCCATAGTTGACTTATATCAGGAAACATATTTTTGTCTGTCTGTCTATCAGTGAACCACTGGACCAGTACGGAAAGCACTGAAGAGATTTAGATGAATGTATTCTATGAGTCAATATATAGGATACTCTATCACGGAGAAATTTAAGGGGGGAACACGGACCTAAAAAAAAGACGGACGTAATCCCAACAACAAATTCAGTGAAGCACCCACAGTAATACCAACTCTATTCGTACAAGTACACACACCCACACATTGACACCATATTGCTTCAATCGCGAATCAAAAATTACGCACACATGGTAAGCGGGCGGCGATTGCTATGCTTCACTCTCGATTAGACGAAGTTACGTCCGTCTTTTTTTCAGGTCCGTGGGGGGGAATTAATGTTTTGATACAGTTACAAAAATAGTAGCATTTTAAATTAATTGAAAATTAAAAACTGGGTTATCAAATACATTGATACATTAGTTTAATATATAAATATGGCACTCATAGACGAAAGAAGGGTAAGATATAATAAAAGTGAAACTTCAAGTATTATACTATATCAGATGTGTAAAGTGGATATTGTTGAGAAAATTATGAGTTTGAGAGTTTGATATATTTGGGAGTATTCCGTAATGAAGCAGCCATGGAGGATAGCCTCCATAAATTATGTCACACGCTAGGAGGGATGGGGGGGTCGATGTAGTGTGACATTGTGTGACAAGGGGTGGGAGGGGTCCTAAATTTCGTGACGTTACATTTCAAAATCGAATAATTGGTATAATGGAGTCAGGTCTCCCATACCTCTATCCTCACATGGAAGCAGCGCATGGCAATCGTGGACCAATATACCCCAGTATATTTTAAAACCAATTTAAGTCCTTTTCTGACGCCTTTTACAATCTAATAATACGAAAATGATACATTTATTAATGTATTAATACTTAATATGTAATATATCTTTACATAAAACTATATAATATCGATATATTCTCAATTGGCTCATATATAAGTCTACTTTTCATTACACCTTAAGAGCGATTTACAGGATACGGTTTTATCGAATCGGCGTTTAGAATGCCTGTAATAAAACTGGCCCATTTGCTTTAAAAAAATAGGCTTATTCAAGACGAGTAACCGCCCTCGCTTTGCTTCGGTTTTCTTATTTTTTACAACTTATTGGAGTTTTATTAAAGATCCCTAATTTTTTTGAAAATATAATATAGCCTATGTTACTCGGGGATAGTGTAGCTTCCAAAAGGTGAAAGAATTTTTGAAATCGGTTCAGTAGTTTCGGAGCCTATTCAATGCAAACAAAAAATCAAATCTTTCCTCTTTATATATTAGTATAGAAGTATAGACAAGAGCGCCTGTAAAGAACTGTTTCATTTAGTTTTAAGTAGCACTTTATTAATGACTATTGTATATTAGTTTAAAACGTGTGCTGAGGAGTTTCTTTCCCCAATATTTTTTGTCAATGATACAGCACCTTTCCCAAATACTAAAAAAAAATAAGTGTTTATTTATGAGTGTACACTAAAACTGACAAGCTGTTTTATGTCTTTTTAGGGTTCCGTAGTAAAATCGGAACCCTTATAGTTTCGTCATGTCCGTCCGCCTGTCTGTCCGAAGCAAAGCGCCGAGACCCTTAGTGCTAGATTATATTTGACTTCTTTTATATACATTTTATTTATACTTCGTAGTTGAGGCATACATATTCAGCCGTGACGATAAACCGTTTCACTAAAACGTTACATTTCTTTTCACCCCGACTCAAAACATCGATATAGAAGCTACACTTCATACTTAACATGCGTAAGTTGTACCGATATAGCACCCTAGCGATTATCGTACGTCACTCGAAGCTACATAAAAACCGTTTCGGTAAAACCGTAACGTGTCGCATTACAGCTCATTCACACGAGAACGAGTCGTGTGTTGCCGTATCGTCATTTTTAACGATTCGTAATTTTTTTTTGGCCGCGGCAATGGTTTTTAAATGGCCGTGGTCACACGAATCACTAATCGTGCCAAATTACGAATACGTCTTAAATGATGTACCGTCCTTTAAAAATTACGTTCGTCAAAAAACACAAAATTAAGTGTAAACATGTAATCGCGAAAATACTCGTTTCCTTATGCAATGTGAACCTACATCCCTCGACTTATAGTTTTATTTTGACGAACCGTCAATGACGGGTCCCATTTGAATCAACTCTTACTGATACCGTTTCGATAAAACCGTGTCGGTATACATAAACCGTTTCCGTAAAACCGTAACACTGAAGTGCTACTACATATCCTCTCACTGCATCCCCTGGCCGCTACTGGCCGCTACTGGCCACTACAGCCTCACAGGTCGGTCTCGGGCTGCGCCCTCAGCCAGTGGCGCTCCCGTCGCGGACTGTCCGTCTGTCAACAATATAGATAAAACTATTGATCTTACGAGTAGCTATATTCGTACACAGTATAAACAATTTAAAATTAAATTTTAAAACTAAACATAGCTAAGAATAATCGATTAAATCACCTTCTAAACAAAAAAACTGTATCAAAATCGGTTCATCCGTTTGGGAGCTACGATGCCACAAACAGACATACAGATACACAGACACATCAAACTTATAACACCCCTCTTTTTTCGTCGGGGGTTAATAAGTAACGCTAGGATTCCCACACACATACCGAGAATTCACATTTCTGTCACGCTAGGAATCGAACCCAGGACCCTCGGCAAGGTGGTCCGGTATTGCACTACACGGGTTGTAAATGCGTAAATCATACCTATTCCATATTATCTATTGAATAGATACAAACACTATACAGGGTGAATTTTTCAAGTGTACGTGGATGGCCAAATTCTAAGCTATGAGGAATAGCGAAAAATGGTCAAAGGAGTCTCGGGGCCGATTTTAATGAAAACTAGAACTGTACCATTAGATTCCTGGCCAGGAATCTAAGCCGTTAATTTTGAAAAAAAAAAACTCACCTGTATTATTACACCATTCGATAGTGTTAATAACAAATTAACGATTCTGGGAAGTAATGACGTACGGTAAGGGGCCATCCATAAATTACGTCACACTAATTTCATGACTTTTTGACCCCTCCCCCCCCCTTGTCACAGTTGGTCACATTCGTGAGACCTCCCCCCCTAGTGTGACGTCACATATTATGAAATTTTACACCTAGAAATTATTAAATTAAAACAGCACTTCCGAAATAATTTTTATTTTCATTAATTGTTTTTAATATTTACCTATACATACCAATTATTCGATTTTGAAATGTGACGTCACAAAATTTAGGACCCCCTCCCACCCCTTGTCACACAATGTCACACTACATCGACCCCCTCCCTCCCCCCTAACGTGTGACGTAATTTATGGATGGCCCCTAAACTGTATAGTAATATAAACTTGCCTTATGTTCGGAGGCCGCCAGTCGCTCGGCGATGCGCGCCTCCCTCGCCGCCAACACCTCCTGTAACAGACAATTATGTATGTATGTAATTTATATTTATATGTATGATTATATATGTATATTGTTATTATTATTTACTTAGTATGTTTGTATATTCTTGCAGTTATTTTTTACAATATTATTTGTTTTTTTTTTCTGTTTCGGCAGATAATCTATTCTAATATATAAAGAAGAAAGATTTGATTTTTTGTTTGCATTGAATAGGCTCCGAAACTACTGAACCGATTTATTTATTTATTTATCTTTATTAGATACACCATTGACTTATCACTATGCATTGATAACTAAATAAATTGTTACAATTGATCCAACCAGTGTGATTTGTCTTCTAAGGCGTATACAACTTTTATTGTTAGGAGCAGCTTACACAATTTTTATGTCTAAACCAAAAAAATTACATTAATAGGAAACAGAATGGTAATTTTTGATATTAAAGCTAAACAAACTAGTAATATATATTAATAGTAATAGAATAAATTTAATAAAGACTTGTTTAATAAAGACTTGGATTAACTAAAGATATTTGCAACATAATTATGTCGATAATTTTTTTCACATTCTCTATGAAGAAAATGTCCACATCGCTGTTAGAGTGAATATTGTTGTAATTTTGCATTAATCTATTAAGCGGAGCATGTTTTCCTAATTGTGTTGAGTAAGAAGAGGGTAAGAAAATTTTTGTAAGGGGTTTTCTTGGTATGGTCCATGGAACTCTTAAGTTTATGAAGTTTAATAATTCTGGCGATAGCAATTGTCCGTGAATAAGCTTGTGAAGTGTTTTTAAGTCACTAATTTGTCGTCTCTTTTCAAGAGAGTCCAATTTAAAGTGTTTTAATCTAGTCTCGTAATTAGCACGATAAGGACATTTACGATCTTTGTAAGCTAAGAACTTGGTAAAATTACGCTGAATCTTTTCAATTCTGTCTTTATGAATTTGATAAGCTGGGTTCCACACGGGCGATGCGTACTCAAGGGTGCTACGTATAAGATTTCGAAAATTCTTTCACTGTTGGGAAGCTACACTATCCCCGATTAACATAGGCTATATTATATTTTCAAAAAAATTAGGGATCCTTAATAAAACTCCAATAAGGTGTAAAAAAAATAAGAAAACCGAAGCAAAGCGAGGGCGGTTACTCGTGTATTATAAGCTCGCCATTTGTACCTTAATCCTGTATTGTGGTCAATATGGTTTAAATAAATAAATAAAGCGTCCAAGTGCGAGTCGGACTCGCTCATGAAGGGTTCCGTAGCAGCAAGTAACATAATATAAAAGTTCTTGTAGTTCGTTGTAACTTTGATCGATGTTTTTTGCGGTTTACGATTTATGACGTATTAAAAAAAAACTACTTACTAAATATCATTCAAACCAATTTTCGTTGGAAGTTTGCATGGTAATGTACATCATATATTTTTTTTAGTTTTATCATTCTCTTATTTTAGAACTTACAGGGGGGGGGGACACACATTTTACCACTTTGGAAGTGTCTCTCGCGCAAACTATTCAGTTTAGAAAAAAATGATATTAGAAACCTCAATATCATTTTTGAAGACCTATCCATAGATAGGGTATATATCCAAACACGTATGGGTTTGATGAAAAAAACATTTTTGAGTTTCAGTTCTAAGTATGGGGAACCCCCAAAATTTAGTGTTTTTTTTCTATTTTTGTGTAAAAATCTTAATGCGGTTCACAGAATACATCTACTCACCAAGTTTCAACAGTATAGCTCTTATAGTTTCGGAAAAAAGTGGCTGTGACATACGGACGGACAGACGGACGGACGGACGGACGGACGGACGGACGGACGGACGGACGGACGGACGGACGGACGGACGGACGGACGGACAGACAGACATGACGAATCCATAAGGGTTCCGTTTTTTGCCATTCGGCTACGGAACCCTAAAAACTTAGTACAATAGGCCATATGAGCTACAACTTATAGACTACTGGCCCATGCACAAAAATCATGGGTCATATGAACCACCAGGTGACGTATATAGGACGATATAAGAGCATATAAGATTCAGCACTATGCCGTCACTTGTAAGCTGTCCAACTGAGTGCTGGTGAGAATTCAAAAGTGCAAGTAGGGTGAGTAAATTTTGGTCATTATTTGCGTTCGACAGCGCCCTCCCTCAGTTCACAGATAAGTTGGTCGCACTGTATGAATGACTTTTAAACATGGCGGCATTAGTTCCAATTTTCGCCACTTCACAGATAAGTTGGTGGCTCTGTGGAGATTTTGAGACCCCTCCTTCGGGACTCTTACGTAATGAATGGCCCCTTACACCATACCCGGACAGTACCCGGATGGTAGCCCAGTTACCTGGGCAACGCTGGTCAATGCTGGTGACTCACCTGCATCACCACAGCGGCTTCCATATCGGCCGCCTGGCTGTCCACGCCGCACGACGTATCGTCGCCGTCTTCTGTATCTGATGACAAATATCTATGTATTATTAACAAGCTCTGCCCGCGGCGCCGCCAACATTCCTCGAGATAATAAATACCCTATATGTTGACCACTCACGATGTATCTGTGTGCTAAATTTCATGTAAATCCGTTCAGTAGTTTTCGCGTGAAAGAGTAAGAAATAACCAACAACTTTCATATGTATATATATATATACTAGCTGCCCAGACAGACTTCGTTCTGTCAAAAGTTTATTTTTTATTAAAACCTTCCGTGTGCCTTAAGGGAGATGTAAGCTATCCTATCTTTAAAGTTGAATCAAACTGCACACGGTGTGCAAATTTGATTAAAATCGGTTAAGTAGTTTAAGAGTCCATTGCGGACAAACAACGTGACACGTAATTTATATATATTAAGATTATAATAGTAGTAAGTTTGCTTTGGATAAAGCTGAAACAAACATGTACAGTTTGTGTTTTTGATAGATAATACTTAGTAACTGTAAATTAAACGTATGTCCAAGCAGTAATAAGGATGTCTTTGAAATAATCATTAAGTTTATAATATAAGTTTTAAAGTGTACCTTTGATCGAGCCATTGGTTTAAACGAGTGCTTTAAACTAATGGCTTCTTCAAGGGTATACTGTAATTGTTTACTGTACGATGAAAACCATAGTGTACGCTGAATTGTCTATACTAATATATAAAGAGGAAAGATTTGATTTTTTGTTTGCATTGAATAGGCTCCGAAACTACTGAACCGATTTGAAAAATTCTTTCACTGTTGGGAAGCTACACTATCCCCGAGTAACATAGGCTATATTATATTTTCAAAAAAAAAACTAGGGATCCTTAATAAAACTCCAATATTGTAACCCAAGGTGTAAAAAATAAAAAAAAACCGAAGCAAAGCGAGGGCGATTACTCGTATACTATAAGTCTACAGTATGTTGCTCAGAAAAAGTGTACAAGTCCATTTTTTGTTCTTTTCTTTCATTGATTTGAAATTAAATTCAAAATCTTTATTATATTAATACATTACATTTATTTAGGTTACACTGATATACACTTGTGCACGTATGCTACCAGAATTTCAGATAAGTGCTTTAAAATGTCATGGAGGAGAATAAATGCCGTATAAAACCCCTTTTATACTGGTCTGATCTTCGCGCAGAAGGCTTCGCAGTAACATCATTGAAGGGGTAAGTGTAAAAAGGGTTCAACTGATGAAATTACTGAAATAGTGTTATTGGTATCGTTGAATTCGTCTTTCGATTCTTAATGTTATGGCATAGGTTTTATAGTGGAAAATTCAATATAATATGGCTTCAACCCATTAATGGCCCACTACTGGACACGGGTCTCTCCTTGTGAAGAGGCCTAGAGCATACTCCACCACGCTGCTCCAGTACGGATTGGTGGAGATATAATATAATATAATGTTATTTAAATCCTTGTTTCGTGAAAAACGCACGGACGTGGCGCATTTTTAATTGCAAAACTGACAATATTTGCTTATTACAGAGTAGTAATTAAAAAAATACTTTATTTATAATAATTCGAAGGTATCTTATATAATTTGGAATCATAACAACATAATAACATAATAACATATAATCAGATTTGAAGTTGAATACTAAGAATATAACGAAATTGAAGTCTTGACTTTCAAACGTATTTATCTCAAATTATTGTTTTTGTTACTTAAACCCTTTTTACACTTACCCCTTCAATTAGCCAATTAGGCAAAGCTCGGTACGCGGCGTATTACATCTCAGTCACACGTTAGCATGTTAGTGTTGCCATCTCTGTCTTACATGCGCTAAAATTCGCAAAGCCTATGTTCAGACGCGCCAAGATACGTCGGCCGGACTGTGTCTTCACTAGCGTACTGTACGTTCACTAGCGTCCTATACGTTCACTAGCGTACTGTACGTTCACTGACGTCCTGTACGTACCGTGCGGCGAGTACAGTCGCGGCGGCGGGCGCGCGTGCCGCAGCTCCACCGTGTCCCGCTTGAGCCGCGCCGCGTGGCGCCGGAGCCTGGCCTCCAGCGCCGGGCTCCAGGTGTCCTCGTCGCCGGGGGGAGATCTGACAGACACACAACATGGTTAGCTATTTTGCAGACAATATAATTGGCATGATGACAGATTTTGAAATACTGTTCTACGAGTATATTGTTGGGAAATATATTATAATTACAACGTATATCATGTTTCCGCAAAAAAATAAGGTTTAGTATAAAATAAGTACATTTCAATTTATAACTTTAAAATTCGCAACAAAACGCTTCAAACTGTCATGACGTCGATGTGACGTCACTCTTCAGGAAAATAATAGACAAGACGTCATTATCGGTATGGTGATATTCATTTGTTTTAAGAAGTGTGACGTAATTCGCGCTGATTGAGACTGATTGGCGTTCAAGCTAAGATGGCGGCTTGTCGTATTTTGTAGTTTTGTTTTATCAAAAATATTGTTAAACTCGCTCATAATAATACGATAAATGCGTGTTTTGTAATCCATTAATAGGGTTTCATTAAATAAATACATAATTTTAGTGATTTTTACTTACTGTCATCATGCCTTTTGGATACTAAGGGACGGGAGTACATGTTGTGTAGAAGAAAATTAAAAACAAAAATAGCCTAAATCGACGATATTTTCTGAGGGTTTTCTGATAATTTGAACTGAATTACACACTAAAATTGTAAAGCAAGTCTGTGAGATTTTTGAAATTTGTCGACTCAACAGTTAAAGATCAAAATCTCGAAAACGCTGAGACTTTTACTGACGTAATTTTTTGTCATCTGATAGGTCAACCCTGAAGTTATCTGTCCTCTAAGATTGATCCACTGTTTACGGGACACCCTGTATATTGTTACGGGGGCTATATGAGTCTATCCACTTCATACCAAACATCCATAAGTACGAATGAATATTATGGAGAAGTTGAAGAGTGAATAGGCTTTTACTACTCGTAAGTTAATGTGCTCACCATCCTGGACCACATCTCCACTTACCATCAGGTGGGATTGTGGTCAAGCATTAACTCATTTGTTTAAAATAAATCGAAATGTGTGCTGAGACACTTAATAGAAGTGAAACTTCAAAGGAATAGTGGAATTTCCAAAAAAAAATCAATAAAATTTTGTTTACAAAAAGTGAAAAAAAAATCTTTGAAAAAAAAAATCCAATATATATAGTTTCTCTCCCTCCGCCGCTGCCGCCTCTCACCACGCGACATATCATGTACCCTTTCCATGCGGCTGTAACGCTTTTTCGTGACAAAAAATCTTATATAACACCCGTCTATAATAGAAGTTTCACTTCTAAAAATTATATTCTTAAAACTTATAAAACATACGTATGATGATCATGCCACGGCCCGGGCGACAACAAGGGCTCGCCCCACGCCGGGGCGCGCGCGAGCCGCCGCGCCAGACGTAGGGCTACGCCCTCCGCTGCGCAGCGCTGGGGAGAGACAATACAATTATGTGAAACGATTGCATTAATTGAAATCCAATGATGCAGTTTAGTTTTCATCAAAATCGGGTCCGACACTTTCAGTACTTTTCACTATTCTTTATAGTTTCCGATTTGACCATCCACACCCACTTGAAAATTCACCTTATATAATGACGTCACCACGCTATTGCGTGGACGCCAATAAAATGCCAAAATGTGAATAATTTATTTATTTCTTATACTTGTGTACAATTAAATCTTTTATTTCTAAACCTGACTGCATAATTAACTTCAGACATGGAGACGCGGCAAAAGTGATATGACAGAGTTGCCATACGTACCACATCCGAGTAACAGACTATGTAAAACAGATAATAATGTAACCTATAACATTAACACACTCGTACGTCCGTATACGTACCCGGTACGTATGGGCACGTCACTCGAGCACGCTGTGT